>OY987197.1:8037162-8637162 GCA_963920755.1 Cartodere bifasciata | reverse complement strand
TTTGTCAAACTTCTTCACGCATTTGCAATAATTTTTATCTTGCATGATAGATGAGACGTGGTGAATGAACAGTTTAAAAAGTACTTATTTGAGTTATTTTATAATAGTAATTATTATAATCATATATATATAATATATCATATATATAAAACTTATGGAACGTAAGATGAGTATTGAATAACGTAACTTTATTGATACCTTTTACTGTTAAGTTTGGTTATTCGTTAACTTTTCAATATTTTTACGCCTGAAATTATTAAGCCTCTATAGAGTGCCCAAAAACTGGCGCATAAACGCGATGGTACGTTGTTGGAGCATGCCTTGGGATTTTTGGAAAATTCTTTATAAAAATCATCTGTGATATGTATTGCAAAAATGCGAACATTTATTGCATAAATTCGGCAACACATTCTAGGAAAATACATTTAAAAGCATTGTCTAAACGGTAGTTTTGAAGTTTGACGACCACCTTATAGTTTCAGATCGTCAGTTATTATTATCAATTTCTTGTAAGATTATTAAGTTTTATAGTCGAATTTGACAACAATAGATCACGAATTGTTGTATATTTTATTAAATTATCCTAAATCATTATAATTTGACTAATTTTCCGCTTAGACAAACTGGAATTGTTTGAAAATTACCGTGATAATAGTAATATTTAAATTAGTTGTACTAAACGTGATAGTAATCTCACTTCCTATTAAATTTAATATATTTTACCACGAATGTATTAGTTAAAGCTTAAATTACTATAAGTCATTTATAACATTTGGCCTCCAGCACTCTGTCAATCCAAAATATTATAAAACAAATGATTTGCATAAATTACCAGCTCCTCTTCCTAAAAGCTACAGAAACCTTAACGTTTTCTTGTGCCTACAAAATAGGAATAAATAAAATAGAAATAGGTAGCAATCAAATTTCCATTGTTTTGATGTTTTTATAATAAATAAGATGAAGAGTAACTTAATTTGCTTTTATTGATGTCAAGTTCAAGTTGAGGATAATCGGTAGAAATAATTGCCAATTTATGGAAAAATGCTAATTTGTTTAAACATAATAATTCTTTATCTTAAAGTATACCGTACTGATGCACCTTCAAGAATTATTTTCTGTCCTCATTAAATGTTAATTAAATGTAGTATCTTTACGAGTATTACACACGTACATAACATACAAGTATCAAATAACACGTTTAGGTGAACATTGATAGGGTCCGTAACTTCTAAAGTAACATCAAAACATTTTAAATTGATAATTTAAAGGCAAATTAGTATTTTATAGCCTTTTTAGCTATACGAATATTCAAAAGATGCTATCATTGATATTTAGTATAATGGAGTATTACCATTGAGTACATTCAATGGTATTACATAAAAAGAAATTCATTTTGTTTGTAAAAGCAACTTTTTTTCTGTTGGAAGATGCTTAGCTAAAACGATAATTGTAGTTATATTCTCATAAGATTTACCACAATGGAATATTTTAGTAATTTGGCAAGAGTCTGCAATAAGCATTGTACCTGCAAGGATGGGAACAAAATGTAACACTTTGAGGATATTATAGAATTTGTAACATGTCAACAACATTAATGCAAAAAATGTTTGTTATTAGTTTCCCAATAAAAACATTAAAATAATTGCTTTTACTGAAGAAGCTTATAACAATTTTGTTGCTTCAAGAAGTAAATTTGTATTAAAAAAAAAAAAATTTTGTCCTAATACGATTTTTTTTGTTTCAGAATGAAAAGACTGTATCCAGTATACTTAGTCCTACTGGCTACAGCTCTTTTTGATGTAGTTTTATGTGAAAATAAATCGGCAAGCCATACACAAAAAAATGGTAAGTTAATATTACATTGAATTAAGTTCTTAAAATAAAATTAGGAACCTTAAAAAAGAAATTATATTATACTTAAGTTTGTTAAATGTAAATGGCAGTGATTCTGTGAAAGCTTTTTGTACTAGACTATTATGCAGCGCTATTAGGTAGTCTTCAGGAATTGCATAATTAAAAAAATAAAGAATCTAGTAATTGTGGATCACAATACGTGATTCTGTTCGTAACGTGTACACAACAAAAACAAAAAACTGCACAAAGACTAAAAAGTAGGTTCCCTTTTTAATGAAAAAATCTAACGACTTGTGACGAAAGAAAATCATCATTCGAAATAGCTGGTTTTGAATTGGCTAAATGCAGAGTGTCCCACACTCTGTATTTTGTAAAAAATATCAAAAAAAACATTTAAATTTGAATATTGGGTGACAACTTTTTTTATACTTTGTATTTAGCAACTAGAAGTAAAATTGTTTACTAAATTACAAACGTATATCCTGTAGCAATAATTTATCTGTGATAAAATTTACAATAAATAATATTAACCTTTTACGAAATAATTCTACATTATTATTTTTGAATAATGCAGCAGGATTCAAGATAATTGTAGCACTTCTTGAAATAAATTGAACTCTAAAGAGTAACCTAGTCATTATTATTATCTTCTTCGTAAAAACGAAGAACGAAAGACGAAAAATAAATATATTGCAACGATCAAAATAAAAAAGGTAAACAGAAATATTTCAAGATAATTATACATATCCTAAAATGAAAAATTTCCCTAAACCTAACACCATTAAAAATTGAAACTAAAACCCAGATAAATTTTGTTTTCTTTTGTTTTTGCTGTGTAGAAAACTTTTGTGAATTATTTTAGAAAATATTTTAAATTTGTGCGAAAATTTGCGAAGAAGAACGACTATTGATTTGCATACTGAGCATCTTCAAACTACTTAAAATTTAATTCTGTAATTTCATTACATTTCATTTTAATTTAAATGTTTTATGTGCAGAATAAAATAATATTGTAGTGGTTTGAACACGCAATACCTTATACTATTATTTGGTTGATTATTGAATAACTTTGATTTGATTAATAATAAATCTGATTCTCTCAAAACCCTGTAATTATGTTTAAGAAGCATTTCATAATAATTACTATGATCAAATGTAAACCACCAAGTTCATTAAAATAAAAGGTCACTTTTTAAGAATTCATTTTGGAGAAATTTTCTGAATCATCTCCAAAATTATAATCTTTAAAATGCATGCAAATTTACCGTATAAGTATCATGATTTACATCAATTAAAAAAGGAACAATTTGTTAAATTTTTGGAACTTGCAGCTCGAGTAATTTTACACAAGATATTTTTAATATAATTACAGTACTAAAAGTTTAATTACACTTTAAACTTTCCTACGTAATCCGAAACTTAATTCATCATATTCATACATGAAACATATTACTCGTGTAGGAGGATGTACTTGCTTTTGCGATAGACAAGATTCTTATCAAAAATTTAATAAATGTTAGAAAGTTATACACGTATAAGGCATATCATATGTGCAGATAAGTTTTTAATTTTTTCATCTTTTGCAGGAAATCGTGTGACGAGACAAAATAACAACGCTGATCAAATGGTTCAAAATATTTTGCAATGGCTGCAGGGGGTCTACACACAAAATAGCAGAAAAAGTAAGTCAACGTTTTAATAAACAAAAGTAAAGGTTACTTTTGTTGGAAATTAAATTAGAGACTATTCACTTTCTTTATTCAGAACACTTTTTGGTAATTAGGTTCGTCTATAAATTATTATAATTGATTTTATAGCTTGGTACTTCACTAATTAGCCTCAAAACAAAGTCAAATTGTGACTGTAAATTTTCTAGTAATGCTCGTAAAAATTTTAAACACATCCAGC
Source organism: Cartodere bifasciata (assembly GCA_963920755.1). NCBI lineage: Eukaryota > Metazoa > Arthropoda > Insecta > Coleoptera > Latridiidae > Cartodere > Cartodere bifasciata. Next base: position 8,633,400 of record OY987197.1, on the reverse strand, counting down.
GAAAGTCTCTTATTTAATTCAAAGACCATTGGGTTGAATCATAATTTTATTTTAGTTAAATAATAATTAAAACATTAGCTAAATAAAATTACCAGACAATAGACGATAAATGTTTTAGTCTTACAATGACTCTTAAATAATAAATACATTTAATCTTTATATCAACACTAAGACTCTAAAAGTAAGCAATGTTTGCTTACATTTTAGTTAACTTGCTAAACAACAAAAACTATTCTTGCAGTACGTCAAGGATCCCTACGCGAATATCTACCTCCAAGCAACACTCAAAAGCCCAGACCCTTCGAAACGCCGAAACCAGATGAGGGATCCAGCGTTGATCAAGACGGCTACCCTAATAACATATCCCCACCTGTTAGTCAACCTAACTTCAACGGCTACACCAAGCAACCAAGTCCATCACCTCCATTTGAAGAACAACCTGGAGGTTACCCAACATCAGGACAACCGAAAACTCAATTCCCTGGTTTTCCCACTGCAAGACCAACGGGCTATCCGACACAGCAACCAGGAGGTAACGGAGGATACAGTTACAATACGCCTCAACCAGGTTTCCCTACACAGCGACCTGGGGGTGGATATTCAACACAACAACCTGGGGGAGGCTATTCAACTCAGCAACCTGGGGGAGGCTATTCAACTCAGCAACCTGGGGGAGGCTATTCAACACAACAACCTGGTGGAGGTTATTCAACCCAGAGACCTGGGGGAGGCTATTCAACCCAGAGACCTGGGGGAGGTTATTCTACACAACAACCAGGGGGTGGGTATCCCACTCAACAACCCGGAGGTGGTTACCCAACACAACAACCCGGTGGAGGCTATTCTACACAACAACCAGGAGGTGGTTATTCAACACAGCAACCTGGGGGAGGTTACTCAACACAGCAACCTGGAGGAGGCTACTCTACACAACAACCTGGGGGAGGCTACTCTACACAACAACCTGGAGGCGGTTATACAACGCAAAGACCTGGTGGAAGCTACACTTACAGTACCCCACAGCCAGGATTTCCAACGCAACAACCTGGGGGCGGTTTCACCTCCCAACCTGGTTTTCCCACTCAACAACCTGGAGGTTTTTCGACTCAACAACCCGACTATAGTACCCAACAAACTGGAATTCCTAGCCAACAACCCGGAGGTGGATACACAACAGGACAACCTGGTTTTCCAACACAACCTGGAGGTGGATTCACCAATGGACAACCCCAACAACCTGGGGAAGGTACTACGCAACAACCTGGAGGTGGATACACATCAAAACCCGGATACTCAACTGAACAATCTGGCGCTACAGGACAACCTGGTTTCCCTACTCAGGGACCAACAGAAGGTCCAGGAACCCAAGGTCCAAGCGAAACTGAACAACCCGAGACTCCTAAACCAGAAGAACCTTCAGTCTCAGTATCTACTTCAGGTCCAGGAGGACCATTCACTTCACCCACTTCACCTGGTCCAACAGGAGAACCTAAAGACACCAACGGCGCACCTTCAACTGATGATGATCTTAAACATCCTCCTCATATTCACAACATTGATGTTGAATGTGGCAAAGAAATGATGACTATAAACATCGAATTCAACAGAGAATTCAACGGAATTATTTATTCTAAAGGGTTCCATAACAATCCCGACTGCGTTTACGTCAAGGAGAACAGTGGACAAACTAAATATAGCTTCACAGTCAACCTTAATACTTGCGGAACAGAATTTATTAATGCTTTTGACACTGAAGGGCAATCGTACTTGGAAAATGTTCTCGTTTTACAAAACGAGGCCGGAATTCAAGAAGTATGGGACACGATTCGAGCAGTTAGATGTCTATGGGAAGGAAACTTAAAGGACACGTTAAGTGTGGCTTTCAGCGTAGGCATGTTAACTCAGGAAATTATTACGTTCAGCGGTGACACCGCTATGGCCAAGCTTGACATTCAAATGGGCAAAGGACCTTTCGCTCCACCCGCAAACGGTCTCGTGAAAATCGGAGAAAGCATGACACTAGTTGTTTCAGTTACCGGAGACCCAGGATTCGACATTCAAGTCCGTGACTGCAAAGCTAAAGACTCAACCGGTGAAAACTCAGTTGCTCTAACAGATGAAGACGGTTGCGTCTTGAAACCAAAACTATTCGGTGCCTTCCAGAAGACGAAAGAAACTGGTAGCACTGGTGCTTCCATAATAGCATACGCCTTCTTCAATGCCTTTAAATTTCCTGACGTAATGGATCTAATGATCGAATGTAATATCGAACTTTGCAAAACCAACTGCGAAGTATGTCCCAACCCTAATCAACCCTATGAACCTGGTAAGAAAAGGAGACGTCGTGACGTTAATTTCAACGAAACGCTGGGAGAACCTGTTACCATGGGCAAACGCCTGCAAGTAATTCTTCCTGAAGATCTAGCGGAAGGAGAAGCCATAGTAAACGTACATCAATTAGAGGGAATTTGCATGTCAACGCAGAGCTTTATTTTCTCAACGGCTCTATTGATCTCTCTTCTGTCTACAAGCTGTCTCATAAGTGCCTATCTCTGGATCAAAAATCAAAGGATTCAACATAAATACTAGATAATTAAATTTGTTTAACCTGATTCCTAAAGTATTATTAATTTAATGACAAAAAAAACTAGGGAAACTTTTTAAATTTGCCAATGCCGATTGTATTTTATTTAAGTTATATTTTTATTATATCTAATTAAATATTCATGTACTTATAGATTTTATTTTGTACCTATTTATGTAAATAAAAAACAATTTTAGTATTTCGGAATTTTAATTGGGTTTTAGAAATCTAAATGCGTCTATGAGTCTATGACTTTAACATACTGCAGGATTTTTAGTAGGTACTAAGAAATAAAAAAACAGTCTTGTGCCAAGTATCTTTTCAAGCAACTCAAAAATTTTTACTTAAAAAGCCAAAATATTTGCAAAGCTTATTGTGAAGCCCACAATATACGTAAAATTAGGAGGACTTAATATTGCAATCAGCAGGTATCATGGCATAAATTATTTGAGGCAATTAAAAGGAAACATTTATTAATCGTTTTAATACATTTTACCAATCACGCCATGGGGGTATACAATAAGCAATAAATTAAGAAAATAAAATAGTAAAAATTAGGTACCTTTTCAACTGTGGCTCACCCGACTCAGAGCCACATAGCTTAATTTACTTGATAAATCATGATAACCAATGGGTCCTGCTTCACAATCTGCACAAATTAAATACTTGATTTCACCAACCACATTTGAGAATCCAACATTTTGAAATGTAAACATATCAGTCACCGACCAAAACAAAGACGTGGTTTCTGTTTCGGGGTTATTTTCATTAGATTTTGTCTGTTTCATCAATGGCAAAGCATACTGTAAACAAAAACAAATAGTTTAATTAAAAAATAGATTTAAAATCAAACAAAATCAAAATTGTAAAGGTCATCCTAACCTCAAAAGTGGTAAAATCACCGGAAAGAGGCGTTAAAATAACGGAATTACAGAACTTGCATTTAACATTTCGAACATTTTTCCCATCGGCTATCTCATTTTCGTAGTTTTCACTGCAGTTAGGCATTATTTAACCGCAAACTTGCAAAATAACACATGCAGATTAAAAATACAACTTCAATCTCACTAGCTGTAGTTCAAATGATTCGGCTTACAAATTGCAAATAGTTCAAATAAACGAACATAGTAACAAAATAGCATTGCGCAAGAGCAAAAGCTCATAGCAGTATTTTTACTATTTTTGCAACAAATAATTTCTATTCTTTAAAAATTTAAATAATTGTTTACTATCAGTAGATAGATAAATTAAAAAACATAGAATCAATTTCAAGGGCCCTATTTTAGCATTTTAAAACGTTTTTTCTTAAAAATGTATAATAAAAAAAATATATTACTACCTTACAAATCACTTGGCGTGTTTAGCACTATAATATTTGACTCCATCAACTTTTGAAGCTCTTGCATATTTTGCCAGTAAAGCATTAACATCTAATTTCTCTGTGCACAAACTCCTAAAATAGAAAAAATAATAAAATAACACATACAAGCAACTTTATACAAAAAGCTATTTGCCGCTCTTTTTGTATCACTTTAACCGAGAGAAATATAACTTAAACAAATTTAACTTACTTAATATAAGGCGCAACTTCGGGCACAGTCCATTTTTCCTTATTTTCAAAAATTACTCGAAACCTATCATTGATATTCTCGGGTAACTTGTTCTCAGGAAAGTACCAAATAATATTAGGCTTAGCATTCCTATCAATAATTGCAATTCCATAAAGCCATTCTTCTTGAATAACCATTCCTTCCGGCACAGACTCGCCCCACGCTTGAATAAATTCATCCAAATTAAATTTACCAGCTTGAGACAAAAGAACTTCAGCAAAAAACTTGCAAATTTTTTCCTCGGTATAACGGTACAGCTGAAGCCCATCTATAATTTTCGATTCTTCGGCATATTTGTCGAAAATACTATTTACTATGTCGTATGGAACCAATTCCTTTAAAAGATCTGTAGTGACTTCAAAATCAATTTCGTCAAGCTCCCATGTATTTTCTTCTATTAGTTTAAGCATGTACGAAAGTACTCTAAAGTGGTACTCCAAGTCCAGTAGACGAATTTTATTATTTACTGTTACAATGCACATTTTTTCCATTGCTTTTTTTAATTCTTCGCGTGAAGCTTGAACTTGTTCGTTTAATTCGTCAAAACTAAGCAAATTGGATTCTTTTACCAAGGTCTCATATTCTGGTCCTTTATAAACGCTATTTTCTAAAAGAGTAGTCAGTTTTTTAAAGTATGGCTTTCCTGGAATTACTTCTAAGTAGTTGTAGAAAATTCGACAAACCTTTACTTCGTGTATTTTTGGTTCAGTACATTCCTTAACATTATCCATAAAATTCATGCTATTTACAAGTAATAAACTATTCGAAGTTTCAGTATCGTTAAGATCAAATGTTTTTGTATCACTACATAGCACTGCATTTTCTTCGGGACTCCCTTTAATGTATAATTTTTGACCGCTGTAAACTTCCTTTAGAAAATTATTGTCCACCTGCAAAAGCTTGTAGTCGGTGTTGTGAAGGTTTGATTCAGTAAAATATATGGCCTGGTGTACTGGAAGAACATCGTTTTCGTTTAATTTTGCTAAATGAAGAACTTCTCTTACTTGGTCTACAGTTCGCCTATTAATACGCGCAAAATAATGCTTTAATTAAGTGTATATTCGAATAAATTAAAATACTTACGATTCATCAGGTGTTATTTCCATTTTATAACATTTAAACAACAGTTTTAATTAATAAATTATACAAATAAAAGGAATAATCTTGAAAAGCGCCAAACTTGTAACATGACATAACCTCAAACCTTAGAATTTGAATTTTGATGTAAGAGCGCTCCTTAAATTCTCCGTGATTTATGACGTCATGGAAAATTATCAGATTAGCCAACACCAACAATGAAAGTAAAAAAAAACCTAGTTAAAAAAAACTAGTGACTTGAACAACTGCGAAATATAACAAAAAGCTCATAAAAAATGCAAATAAAAATTATCTGCATCGTTTAATTTCATTGCCAATCATTAAAAGTGTTGTTTGTAATGTGAAGACTCATAAGTGCTTGTTAAAAAACCCTAGGAAGTGAACAATGCTAAAATGTGAAAGTTGCTTCATTAAATAACAATAAAATGTCATCGTCCAAACCTTGGGGAACGGAATCTTTGCAAAATGCTACCCCTATTCTAAGATCCTCCAACATTTATCAAGGCCCTGGAGCTAGTATAGGAAGAAGTGGACCCGTTTTGCCCCCAAGGCCTGCAAATAATATGTATTCTCCCGGATCTGTTAGTTACTCCTCCTACAATATGCCTTACAATAGTTCTGGTAAGTGTTGTTCAAAGTTCAAGAGATATCGCATTGTTATAAAAAACAAAGGTACTCAGTACTCACGCCACTTGTTTTATTGATTATGTATTAATGTAGGTTATGGGTCAAGTTATGGTGGTTACGGCGGTTACGGGGGTGTTAACTCTTACAACTCGTACGGATCCTACGGAATGCCGTCTGCAATGCCGTACAGAAACTCAATGTACAATTCATACAACTCAATGGGGATGTATGGAATGGGAACAGGAATGGGCATGCCTGGCGACGACGCTGAGCGTCGATTTATCCAATACGCTGAAGAAAACTCACGACGCACTTTTGCCAACGTCGAAAGCATAGTAAGAGCATTTAACAGTATGGCTATGATGCTCGACAACACATTCTTCGCTATGACTAGCTCTTTTAGAGCTGTTTTAAGCGTCGCTGACAACTTTGGAAGATTGCGAACCATGTTTGGACATATTTGGTATTCCGTTAATATCTTCAGGTAAACATTGCTTCTTGTTGCACCATTTAAACGCTTACTAACCGAATTCTTTGCTTACAGATTGTTTAGTTGGTTATACAGAAAGATGAGGGAACTTTTGGGATATAAAGTGACCAACACCGCAAGTTCCATTGCTTGGAAACAAGCTGCAGGAAGCGCCGCCCCAAAAGGAGATCCGTCGAGCTCAAGTTGGCCCACATTAGCATTTCTGGGAGTTTTGGTTTCTGCACCTTATATTATTAGTAAATTCTTGCCAAAGTTTGAAGGTAAGCTACATTTTGTGTTTACTTAAGAGGTAATAAAACAGTGACAACGTTGTCCTTTAATGTGCAATTCCTAGAAAACTAGCTAAACTGGTATTTCTCTTATTACTGTTATCCTAGCAAATGAATAACAATTTAATGACTTACGAAATAGCTTTTTATAACTATTTGTAAGATGTCTTTGTAAATGTTTATATTACTTTTAGATAAAAGTGATCCCACCAACTGGAAGACTCCAGGTCTACGTGCAAAGGCAGCTTTTGATTTTGTCGCATCATCACCGAGTGAAATGTCTCTCAACACCAACGACGAAATCTTTCTTGCGCCACCCTACATTCAAGAAGAAATGAGCTTGAAAAACTCTGGTTGGGCATATGCTGTAGGAAACGGAAAGTGCGGAACAGTGCCTCTGAATTACCTGCTTATCAACAAATCAAAACCCATTCCAAAAATCGTACAACCTGCCTTAAAGAGCAGCATTAATAATAACAACGAATCGGCACCAAAAACGCATACCAAAAGAGTTAGCTTTGGGGAAAATCAAATTTTTGATATAGGCCCGATAACTGGCGAAGAAGCAAAAGACAAGGACAGTGAAGCAACCAATTCTCACGACGAGGATGCCATTCTAAGTAAAGACAGTCAAAATATATCATTGAGTTAAGTGAGCATTTTGCATTCGTAGGTTTTTAGGTACTATTCTTATGTTTAATATTTTTTTATACAAATATTGGTGATTTTTTACACAATTTTAAATGTTTATGTTAACGTGATTTTTGTAATTGTAAGGGGAAGTAAGTAGTATTGTACTTGTAAATAAAATTGTTACAGTTCCCTTAGCTCTTTTATTAGGTAACAGCGTTTTGAAATCAATTAATATTGCTCGTTATGTACATTAAGAGAGAAAACTAATAATTACGAACAGGTTATTTTATTAAATTAACGGCTATTAAGTCTAATCACTTACACGGTGACATAATAATAATTTATAAGGGGGCTCTATGTACGAGAGTAAACCAATGGCCACACTCGCATCTTTTAGGTTGTCCCTTGTGCACCCACATCCAGTTGATGGCACCAGATTCTTCTTCGCAAATACATCCTACAATTCTAGCGTCGAAGGCTGAGGGGACTTCATTAGGCTTGTCTTTGGTACCGGGTCCTCGCTTTAACACAGACAAATCGAAAGGATTGGGGTTACCGGCAGCTTTAGCTAACAATTCGCGCTTTTCCAAACCAGTTGCGTGTTCCAAAGGATCGCCCATCGTAGTGACTAAAAAGCGAAATTCTCATAAGTTGTTAAATTGCTCACCGATAATAATAACAACAAACTGAAAGATCAGATGATCTAATCTGATGTAGAATGACAAGGAAATTGGGTTTTCCCGTCTTAAATTACGTAACATGAAATGGGGCTAAAAGACATGGAGACGTCGCATTATGGGGCATTCAAATATTCCTACCTTTAGAGGCAAACCTGTAGCTTGTACAAAGGGCGCCTTTACGCACTGTCTGGCAGGCAATTCTTCCACATAACGAAGCCATTTTCCGCTGATTACGAAAATTGATTCACTGAAAATCGAACTTTCAACTACTTGCTTCACAATTCCACCGAAGGGGGCGCTGCTGGCAAAATGTAGAAAAAACCCGTGCTTTTAACTTGTAAATGATTTTACTAAAAATCACCCTTATTACATAACATAAGCCCAAAAACCAATTTTTTTATAAAAAAAAGAAATTATTTTAATTGTACTTTCTTTTATCAATTCTCTTTAAACAAGAGGAAAGTATTTTTAATTTGGGTTTTAAAAATGTCCGTGTTAATTTCTACGGTAGACATTTTTGTTCGTGCTTTTGACATATGACATTTTCACCAATGAAAAACTTCCTTTCTTTTTCTAAATCCGATTGACAAGGTACACGTTACGTTCAGTTTTTAATTTTATTATTGCTATTTTTATAAAAATTGTGCCATATTCTGAAGAAATACAAGTTAATTAAACAACATCATTGTGTTAATAAGTGATTTGTTCAGTATTACAAGCCGATGGCTGACTTTTTCTGTTGATATTCGCCGATTAAAATTTGTTGATTAAATTTTGTTTAGCTGTAAATACTATATTATTTTAATAGTTTCTTAAGATTTGGGGGCTTACACCTTTTGGGGGTTCTTCAGAATGTGTTTACAAGAAGTAAAATTGAATTTTGGAAGCTTTTAGCAAAATAATATTTAGGTTATGTTGAAGTTCCCTAATGGATGTTTGTCTTTTCAGATGTCGTCGAAGATTATAAAGCCTGGTGGCGGAGAGCCCGATGCCTTTGAAACACAAGTAGCTCAGGCTTTATTGGAGTTGGAAATGAACTCCGATTTAAAAGCTCAACTTAGAGAGTTGCACATTACTAAAGCTAGAGAAATTGAGCTTAACAACAAGAAAGTAAGTAACTTGCTTTTCAGTGATATTATTTGTATTAAATAATTTAAATGATGAATAAACTTAGGACACCTAAAGAGGTTTCAATGATTAGAATCGAGTTAATGCAACTGATTTTTTGTAATTGCCCTATTTTGGTTTACGTTAAAGTTCATTAGATTTAATATGATTGTTTTTGTTCCAGTCTGTAATTATCTACGTTCCCATGCCTAAGTTGAAGCAATTCCAAAAGGTCCAAATCAGATTGGTTCGTGAGTTGGAGAAGAAGTTCAGTGGTAAGCACGTAGTATTCGTAGGAGAACGTAAAATTTTACCTAAGCCTACCCGTAAGACCCGTACAAAGAACAAGCAAAAGAGACCACGTTCCCGTACTTTGACTGCTGTTTACGACGCTATCTTGGAAGATCTCGTATTCCCAGCTGAAATTGTCGGTAAAAGAATCCGAGTTAAGTTAGATGGCTCTCAATTGACCAAGGTCCACTTGGACAAGCTTCAACAAACCACCATTGAGCATAAGGTAAGACAAAAATTAACATAATCATTAAATTAGCTAATCCTACATTAATTGAAATGACTTCGGTTGCGTTTAAAATTTGAACGATTGGACAAATATTTTCGTTGTCTTTGTAATATTATTAAATGATGAATAAACTTAGGACACCTAAAGAATACCCATGATTATAAAAATCATAAAAAACTGAATTAAAAAAGATAATATTATATTCTCTATTTGGCTCTTTTACAAAGAACACTAACATTGTTTTTTTTTTACTTGCAGGTTGACACGTTTGCTTCAGTGTATAAGAAATTGACCGGAAGGGAAGTCACATTCGAATTCCCAGAACCTTATTTGTAAGCAGTTTACAAGTTATTTAATAAATAATTAAAACCTAAAACTTATTCTTTTAGTTTTTACACATAAAAATTATTTTTTATTATTTTTTTTTTTTCATTTCTTTTAACTATAGAAATTATTATTTAAAAAGTTACTTTTTTTTGGAGTATATGTATGTAAATTTTTTATAAAATTTTAATAGAAAATTATTTAAAAATACAAAATACTCCAAAGCTACGTTGGTAAGTGGTTGCTTATTTGTTTAAGTAAACTTTAAAATGCACAACCCTGTTACGTTATTCCAGTAGTTCAAAAGGAAGGTTGTATGAATTTTGTTCGTTCTTGTAGTAGTTCAAACAATATTTCCAAGCGTCAACGTCGTCAACAAACTTTTATTCTTTAGCAAATTTTCCTGGATAAATTGAGTATTTTCCATTTTAACGTTATTAGAGATGGATTCAGAAAATTCTGTAATATATGGACTTGAGTTCCAAGTAAGTACTAATTTTCCTGTGTTCAGTTATATTATAATTACAACTCTTTTAAATTTGATTTTAGTCCAGAGCTTTAGCGGCTCAGCTAAACGAAACAGAAAAAATTAAATTTATAACAGGAACTCAATCCTTAAAACAAGCCAGTAATCAAGTTCACGTTGTAGAGTTTGTAGAAGAAAATTCAACACTACACGCTTCAGTTAGTAGCCTTGTTTCTTAATTTTTTAAGCTAATTTCTTTCTGAATTCAAGATATTTTACCACACCCAAGGGGAAATATGGAAAATAAATTCCAGCCCGTTAGACTCGAGCAAAATCAGTACTTGTTACAACTACCTAGAGGATGAAAACAGTTGTCGAATGAAAACTGCAATATTTAAATTCCCAGAGAAAGAAAACCCAGATGCAATTGATAATTTGGAAGTCGTAAATGAACTGGACACTAGTGATTTTGGAACCGATGTTAAAACTACAGAATTTCATCCCACAATAGAATCAAAAGCTGCGAGTGTAACTGAAAACAAAATTTTAATATGGGATTTAACTGAATACAAGGCAAGCATATCGTCGAAAATTGAATTGGACGGTAAAAATAGTCCAAAATTTACAAACGGAAAATGGAATCCGCACCAAAATTGCAACCAGGTTTATACTGCTAAACATGGCTTTTTAAAAAAGATTTTAGACATTTCTTTGTAGTTTACAACTGCTACAGACACCCATTTAAAATCATTCGACGTAAGAACGGGAGAAATCGCTTGGCACGTCGATAATGCCCACAATATTCTTTTAAGGGATTTGGACTACAATATGAATAAACAGTATCATGTTGCTACATGTGGGGACGACGGATTTGTTAAAATTTGGGATTATCGACAACCTACGCAGCCGGTGTTTTCAAGAAGTGACCATACGCATTGGTAATCATTTTTTGTTTAAATAAAAACAAGAAAACTATTGGGAATTATTTTAGGATTTGGTCTGTACGTTTTAATCCATTCCACGATCAGTTGCTCCTTACAGCAAGTTCAGATAGCAGAGTTCTTCTTTCCAGCGCGGCAAGCGTTAGTTCTGAAAACCCAGCAGATTTAAACGTAGATGAAAGTTCTGATGAAATTGAATCTAAACAAATGTATGTATACTCTCTATTTTAACTAAAAAATTATTAAAGTTATTCTTTAGGATCTCGGATGGACCTCTACAATGGGTGGAGCATGAGGATAGCGTGTATTGTGGGGAATGGTCCCCAGCAGAACCATGGATATTTGCTTCTTTAAGTCATGATGGAAGATTACTCATTTCTAGGGTTAAAAAGTCTTTAAAATACCAAATTATGCTTTGAAGTAAAGTAAAGTTTAGGAATATAAAATTAAGTTTATCTTAAACACTAATAAATTATTTAACCAAAATAGTCCTCTGTTTATTTGCTTGAGTCCTCAAGAAGCAGTTTAAATTTAATTTTCGCCCTAGTAAAGAAATCTATGAATTACGGTTACGGCGTGTGTAAACTAACCTTTAGCATGCAAACCACCTTTCTGCGCAAGTGCAAACTCGAATTACTTACTGAAGAAAAAGAAGAAGCTCAACAAAACCTCCAAGAAACATGTGTTGTGTTAAAATATCGTTTTTAGAAAAATAAAATGCCTGTCGACAATAAAAGAATAAACGGACCGGAAAACACAGTTCCCTACACCTTATTTAGTAAACTAAACACAAAATCAAATCGCGAAAATTATGAGGAAATAGTAAAAGCAAACGGTGTGCGGCAAGATACACGAAAAGAAAACGAAGCAAGAAAAATTTGTATGTAAGTCCAAAGAATGTACTTTCTGTAATACTAAATTACACCCTTTTTAGTTTTAAAAACTGGAATAGTTACACAAGCAAAAGGTTCTGCCTACATTGAGCTCAACAACACAAAAGTAATAGTCTCAGTTTTCGACCCGCGCGAAATTCCCAACAAAACAGAGTACAGTTTAAACGGAGAAATATACTGCGATTTCAAATATGCCCCATTCAGTTGTCCGAAGAGGCGCTTACACATCCAAGATTCAGAGGAAAAGGAGTGCAGTGCTATTCTTAAAAACGCACTAGAAAGCGTGGTGTGCAGACACGAGTTCCCAAATTTTCAAGTTGATATTTACGCCCTTGTGTTGCATAATGATGGGTCATGTCTAAGCGCAGCGATAACGGCCGCGGGTGTAGCTTTAGCCCAAGCTGGAATACCAACTTACGGGCTTGTCACCTCGGCAACCGTTGGGGTACAAGGAGCGACAAAACTTCTAGACCCAACCTATGCAGAAGAGCGCATTTGCGAAGTCTCCATTAAGAACAACAAGCAAGATGAGGATAACCATGGAGTTATAGTCCTGTCTATGATGTCAACACAGGAACAAATATCACAGTTTCACCAAATTGGATGTTTGTCTTTGGTAACTATAAATGAGTGCATTGATATTTTAACTAAGGGCTGTTCGGATGTTTTACCATTGGTACAAAAGGTCTTAGCGCAGCATGTTTACAAAAATATTAAAGAATTATAAGATATAATATACTTTTATTGTGGAAATTAACACCATGAAGGGTCTAGTAAGCATTTTCCTTTGAACCAAGTTAGTTGCAGTTGATTTGCTGGCGAAAGTAAGGGTATATCTTGTACATTTTTGGCTTGTTGTTGGGTCTACAAAAAACATTACATATCAAACTACATTCTATTACAAAGGTCAAACTACGTATTTCTAATTCCAAAATAACTGGTTTAATAATTCGCCAAAAAAAACTCTCTTTTTGGGGGCTTATTAAAAACTCTAACAAACCATTTTTAGGGGAAACAGCCTTTTAAAATTCCGACTATTAAGATGTTCCACGTAGGCTTCATGTAAAACTTGAACATTTTCTTCAGTTAGACAATGTTTACAAAGTTGGCAGATTGTTGATTTGCAACTTGTTTGACATTCTTTACTAGCACATCTTTTTGGAAACACTCCAATTTGTTTGTGTATAGATTCAGATTCGTAAAATCTGCAACGTAAAACATACCAGAATTTAAAAGATTACCTTAAAATTTAATTTAGAACCTAAGGTTTTCCGTAAATCCCAGTAAAGAAAAGGTGCTGTATATCAGTTCCTGGTAAAATGTTTTTGTTTTGGGAGCATTCGCCGATGATAAATTCGGACTCATGTTAACCTCCATTAAAAAAACGTCCAGGTTTTCGTCAACTACGAAATTAAACCGTAGTAGCTCGAAAAAGTTTGAAGTACTAGTAAAATTTAAGCTAAAAAAATATTATAAAGTTTCTGTTGGAGAAACAAAAAAGCAAGTACCTTTTTATTTCCTTAATCATTCTTGATTCTTTGCTCAGAATTAGAAGTCGAATGCAGTCCTTGATTTTTCTCCAAATGACATCGGGATTTCGTCCCTCTGCTCTTAGAAAAGCGTTCATGCTATCTTTCATATTAAAACCTAATTCGTTGTAGTACATTTCAATGCCTGGAATGTTCCAAAGCGGCAAATGATAAGGCGAAAGAAGGTATTTGCTAATTCGGGTTGCGTTAAACGGAAAATACTTTGTGGCGCAAAATCTATAAAAAAGAGTATTTAACAAAATGCAATTAAGTTCTAGCAAGACTGTAGGCCTACCTAAGAAACGCATCTCCCTTGTAAATGTATATTCTTAAGGGGTCAACGGATGTTATAACGACAAATACCCCAATTTCAAACTTACGCCCGTTTATAAGCAGAGGATTATCTACATAATGTTGTATAAACGTATTCTTCAAGTCAAAATTCACATTTTCAATAGAAACCAAATTATTAATCCGCTTGTCATAGTTGCTTCGTTGCATAAACAACGCTTGAGGGTTGTTTTTTGAAAATAATAGCAATTGTTTGCTTTCTGTGGGAAGCTCAAATGAGGGACGGATATATTTAAATTTGTTGCTCGCCAAATCAACGTCGTTTACCAGTAAACCTATAAGAGGGATGTGATTTACTTTCTGATGGGGTTGTAAATCTTGTAAATGCGGCATTAGATCGTAAAAAGGATAAAAGTGGCTCCAAAACAAATCCCAGTTAGTGGTGTTGTCAGCTGATGTATACCCCAAGTCTTGAAGGGTTTCGAGGACCGTACTTAAGTCCACTCTTTTATAGACTATCCAATAGGTTTTGCTGCGGGTTTTGTGCATTTTTTTCAAACAAATCTGGCATTGGTTTGCAACTATTAAAAGTATTAGAATGGTTGCTACTAGGATTAGAATGCACAGAATTGTTGAAGACGTTTTTTGTCTTACGCTGCATTCTGAACAAAGGGAGGACTGTTTTTGCTTTAGGTTATCCTTGGTTGAGTGCTACAATTTTATTTATAAATTAAGGGCTCATACAGTAGTACTTTTGGCAAAATTTAGGGGTCTCTAAAATTATTATCGTATAAAATGAATAGGCAACTAACTTTAGAGGCTCCTAAGATTTGACATGATATGATAGAGAAACCTTGAATTTGTTGAAGGGGGCGCCCCCAAGTATTCCAACATTTTTATTTCAAAGCTATTTTATGCCCAATAATAATTTACATAAAAAAGACAGTTTATTTAAAGAAATGTTTTTAAATTGGCAGTGTCTTCAAATAAACTGTTCATTTTAGGTCCTTATCACCATTAGAATAAATTAAAATTAAAAAAATTATATATGGCCTATTCCATGTATAATCGACCAAAATTCGGTTTTCGAGTTGCTGCGTGATTTCAAATCCTTTTGAGGTTTAGTGCAGTGCTTACTCCTGATAACTTCTTTCTATTAAAAAATTAGCAGCTGCATATTTGCACTCCTTCCCTAATAGTTAGCTCCTAAAACTATAAAAAATGACCAAATTCAGCCCTAGAAAAAGCCATGTGGGAGTGAGTAGACTTTTTTTATTTTTATGTTAAAGTGTTACCAAGGACATAGTATATAATAAAAAAAATAAACGATCTTGTGATTCGATTATGTGTAAATATAGCATATTAAAACCGTTGCGGTTTCTAAACGAAGTTAAATCACAAATCAAATTTTTCTTTTCATGCGTCTCTATTACCCCTACAACATTTTAAAATTATCAAAAAAAAAAATCTACTCAGTCCCACATAACTTTTTTTTATGCCATATTTGGTCATTTTCCATAGCTGCCAGGTAGAAAAGGAGTGCATATATGAGGTTCATATTTTTTTTATAAAAAGATGTGTCCTTTGTCAACTAAAAACTACTATTAATTTTAATCTTTCAAGAATTTAAAATATGATTTGATCTTGTTTAAATTTAACGTACTCGGTAACATTTTAAAAGTATTGCTGTTTCTAAACAAAGTTTAATCACAAACAAAATTATTTTTTTTATGCATCTCCATTGGCACATTAACATTTTAAAATTATGAAAAAAAAAATCTACCCAGTCCCACATAGCTTTTTTTAGACCTAAACTTGGTCATTTTGCATAGTTTGAGGTACTTACTAGTAGAGAAGGAATGCAAATATGCAGCACCTGATTTTTTAATAAAAAGAAGTGTCCATTGTCAACTTAAAATTACTACCAATTTTAATTTTCAAAAATCGCAAAATCAGAAAATTCAATTTTTTGTCTAAGACAAGAAAAATTAGGAAAATTTAAAAAATTGTTTTTTTTACCACCTTTACCATGGGTAAGGATTGTACCCACCAAATATAAAACAAATCAAATAATAGCTACTATGATTGGTCGATTTTATATGGAATGTCCCATATATTATTGGACAGAAACAGCTTTAAAATAAAAATATTGGTACACTGTATGGAGGAGCCTTCAATATGAGGCTCTTTTAAGAAAACTAATGATTATTAACTTTTTTAAGTAATCCGTTATGCGCCAAATGATTTTCTTGTGCAAAATCCATTTGAATACGTTTAAAAGTTATTAATAAAAAGGCTGCTTACCTTTTCTTTTTCAAAATTTCCAGATACAATGTACATTTTTCAAAGTTCTTAAAAGCACATTACCAGATTAGGTGCCCTAATCTGGCTTTTTATTGAAAAATGTTATCGTAAATCTAAGAAAAAAGGGCCTATTACGAGTATAAAATACCACATAATAAAATTGATGAACGTTTATTAAAACTTTAAACCATGATAAGAACAAAACATAAAATCTAATCTTAACACCATGTATTGTCCAGTAGGCATTTTCCCAAGAACCATCTGTACATATACTGGTCCTGTGTTGATAATTTTGAATAAAACTTGTCGTCCAATGCTTGGTTTGGCTAAAATATTTCATTTTAGAACATAGTTTTTTGAATTAAATAGGTTTAAAAAGTATAAATTGAGTTTACCATTGGGGGAGGAAATACTCTGCTAAAATCTCCTTTGTTAATGTGTTCTCTGTAAGCATCATGCAAGTAGTTCTTAAAGTCTTGATCCTCCTCAATACAAACAAGACAGAACGAACATATAGGGTGATCGCATGTGTTTCTGCAAACTCCTTGGCCACATTCTCGGGGAAAGACCGCAATATTCTTATGTGAGAATAAGAGGGACTCTTTTAAAGGACTAAAAAAAATTATTAGCCACCTAAATTTGTCAAATTATGGGTATACATAATCTGCTGTCCAAAACTTGGCACATCTAATTTACTTACCTGTTTAGAGTAGACCGAGTTACTCTTTCAGCAGCCCCATTTAATGCCAACACGTTGTAAAATAATTTCTGATCAAACATGTCCATGGGTGAAAAATGAATATTTGATAAGAGAGGTGCGTAATTAATATCCAATAAGTATGCTTTAAAATTCGTATCTACTATGTAATCGAATCGTAATACGTCGAAAAAGTGAGAAGTATCGGTATAGTTGTACCTATGTAAAATAATTATGGTTTAAGGCTAGAGGTTCAAATTCACAGATTCGAAGATCTGTGCTAGAACTAGAAGCTCGTATAACTCATCTCCGTTGAGCTCCGGTCGATTCTACTAAATAGCACATCTACATTAGGGCCCCATCATATATTAAAATTAAATGTAATCTTGAAAACTAGAGAAGTAGGGCTACAAACGTATTATAGTTTTATTTAAATCGGTTATTTCTTTGAGTCGAAAATCTGACCTTGAAGAACATAAATATAATAATTATTTTTGTAGCCCTATTTTTTTAGTTTTCAAACTACATTTAGTTCTAATATACGATGAGGCCCTCATTTAGATGCGCTATTTGGTACTTAACGGAGATGACTTATACGAGCTTCTAGAAGCACAGATCTTTGAATATGTGAATTTTAATCTCTAGCTTAATAAATATATTTTTTTATAATAGTGGTTACGATTTTCTTACATTTGGATAAAAAGGTCGATTATTTCGGTTTCTTTTGCTAAAATAGTGGTTAGAATGCTGCTTTCAATTTGGTCCCATATTATTTTTGTTTCTTTTCCAGTTTTAGCTCTGACATATTCGGTAAAACTAACTTTTTGGTTAAATCCTAAATCAGTAAAATAGTAGTTAAGACCCGGCATGTCCAATATTGATTTTATAATGTTTCCTGAAAGGTATCTTTCCTTTTTTTCCTTAACAAACGGGTGATACGGTTGACTGCAAAACCTTAAAAAATAATATTTAAGATTACTTTTCTTAGTCCAACCAAATTGGCAGGTCAAGCAATTAATTAGCGTTTTTTTTATGTTTAAAACATCATAAGTTTTCTTACGAGAAAATTGATATTTGCACATACGAACCATAACCCTGCCAGAACTTTATGATGGGCGAATTGCTTTTTGTTCTTTTCAAGCACAGGGAACCCTGTAACCAGAATTGCTAATATTACGCAGAAAACTAAATAGTAATCTATCTACTAGATTCAAATTGGTTACTATGGCTCTTATGTGCACATATCAATATACTTGAACGAAGAAAACTGTCCCACTTCTGATATTTTTAAAATTAACCTTCTACGAAAAGTATTTACGATTTTACAGGCGATATTTCAAACTTTTTAACACAGAACAAATTCTATTAAAAAGGGTAACATTTAGTAACTTAAGGGTAGCAAGCGACGTTGAACTGCTAATGACATCTAGATTTATAAAAAAAAATAAAAAATAGGGTGTTCCATTTAAAATAAGAAAGTTGTTCAGTCTTCTGAGAAACTTGGACACCCTGTATATTTGAATATAAGTTGAAAAGATGCGCATTAAAAAAATAGAAATCAACCTTAAAAAAATCAACCAAGAAAAGTATTTACGAAATTAGGAGCGATATTCCGAAATTTTTGCACACCCTGTATAATGTTGTAAGAAATTTTTTGAAGAAGTGCCATTTCTTTTGAAAATTTTGCTTACCTTAAAACAACATCGTTGTACATGTACACTCTTAGCGGGAAAATTGATGTTATAACAACGTATACACCAATATCAAATTTGTGCCCTTCTACAAGTAAAGGATTGCTAATAAATTCTTGCACAAACGTAGAATTCGAGTCAAGATCAATCTTGTCAGCATCCACTATTTCAATGTAGGCTTCAGAAATTCCCTTTACCAACCAACTTTTTCCTCGATTCTTTTTAGCATATTGCAAGAATTCCATTTGAGATTCCGGAAGCTTAAACCCTTTTGGCATGAAATCGTAGCCACTGGTTGACAACTCGTCCTTTGTTATGAGTGGAAATAACGCCGGAATGTGATTGACTTTTTGGTGTGGTCTCAGATGAGCAAACTCGTGGTAACGTGCTATAATAAAAGGATACTCGATGGACCAATATAAGTCCCAGTCACTGGCGTCTTCTATGTAGTTAAGGCTATCAAGCACGTCATTTATACCAGTTAATACATTTTTGGTTCGAGGATCCCACTTTTCGGGAATACAATATGTCTTTTGCTCTTCTCGGATTATTTTAGTTTTTGGGCAAAAAGGGGTAATGGCTGCTGCTATCTTACTGTACTGATTTGGAATAAAATCGGAGAGACTAGTGGCTTTTATTCGGTAAAGGGATATTCTTAGCAATATTATGAGAAGGAATTTTAAATCCATGATTTTCATTTTGTTGCACACGTTGTAATGTTTTAAACAAGGTAAAAAAAATATTATCAAGCTACAAAATTATGTGCTTGATTAAAATAGAAAATGGCTTTAAAACTCTACAAATAAAATTGATAAGGGGATAAAGAATATTTATAGTTTTACACCTTTTAACTAATGATAAGAAACGGCTTTTGGTGTGTACAGGGTGTTTCACGTTTCTGTTTGATTTGCACTATACTTTGGAGGTACCTAGCTACTTTTCTGAATAGGCTTTTTTTTGGGAAAGAAATACATATTTTTCTTTAAATTGAAAGGAAAGAGTTTTCATAAAAGCACCAGGTATAATTTAACCAAATTGCTCAAAATATTCGGCCTCGTAACTCTTATGATAACGGATTATCTAATCATCTCCTGATTTAAAAAATTAAATAAGTTGAAAAAAAAACAGCTAATTTTACTTTTTGAATTTATTAATAAAAAACCAAAAAATACATTCGTATGCCAAATTAACACCAAGTCGAATCCATTAAACATTTTCCATAAAACCATCTATACATGTATTGATTTTGATACGGCAATTTTGCGTAGAGAGAATTGTCAATCTTTTGGTTTGTCTAAAAAAAACAATAACTTCAAAATGGCAATGCAATTTTTTTAGTATCTTTTGCGATTGGTATTTATGCTCAGAATTTAGGAAAGGAAGTTTTTTATAAATAGTATTGTAAATTAAAGAGGCAAGGAAGCCATGTTACGCTAATAGGACAGTTTTTGCAAAATTAATTAAGTATGGAAGATTAAACAAATTAGTCAAAATGCGTTTTGAAAAGTTTTACCATAGGTGGTGGAAAAATTCTATAAAAATCTCCTTTATCCACATGCTCTCTGTAAGCGTCTCGGAAAACGGAAAGAAAATCTGGTCCCATACAAGGAA
The DNA here is from genome assembly GCA_963920755.1 of Cartodere bifasciata. Taxonomy (NCBI): domain Eukaryota; kingdom Metazoa; phylum Arthropoda; class Insecta; order Coleoptera; family Latridiidae; genus Cartodere; species Cartodere bifasciata. The sequence continues at coordinate 8,613,035 of OY987197.1, read as the reverse complement.
GGCAAAGATGACACATTGAGGGTTCACAGCTTTGTCGACAAACTTCTTGTGCGCATTCCACTGGAAATACCACAATGTTTTTATTTGAAGATACTATGCTTTCCTCTTCAGTTCTAGAAAAATATTACTGTTAAATAAGCCCTGTAAGTCTAGTATTAATAAGAAAAATAATTTGATTTTTACCGAGGTGTGTGTACTATTTAACAATTGCTACTTTCTATACGATTAAATAACACATTTCACGGTAAAAACGTAAATTTTACTGTGTCATATACATTACACGTTTTTAAGATAGCTTCTTGTAACTCTAGCACCAAAACCATTTAATGTCAAAAAGTTGTAAATTAATTGTTGAAAAAACAATTTTGTTGGTGGATGTAACAAGTGTGAGAGATTTGGTCCCATATTTCCTTCTAATAAATACACTTTAAAATTTTTATCCACCATAAAATCAAAACGAATAAGCTCAAAAAAGGGTCCTGTATTGGAAAAATGATAACTAAAAAAATAATAAAATTATTATATTAAAAATTAAAAAACATTTCCTATGCATACAGGTGTTGCCAATTTGAGGGCAGCCATTGGGATCCTACTAATGTTAAGAGATGTGATCGGTTAAATGGGAGCAAAGTTGCCCATTTTACTGCCCATTAATCTACCGCAATCAGAACCTGATTATGTATAACTTGTTTTTTGTTCCCTTTCGGAAGGTTAATGGGCATAAAAATAGGCAGCTCTTTCTTCATTGGCTCCATTTAACCGAGCTTATATCTCTGTAGCTGCGAGATCCAAATGGTGGTCCTCAAACTCACGATGTCCTAAATACAGTGGTAATTATAATTTGCATAATTAATATTTTTGTTGGTCCTTGTAACGGGTATAACTTACATGTGTTGAATTTCGTACATAATTTTGGATTCGGTGGCTAAAAGAACGCTGCGAAGATTATCATTAATCTGATCCCATATTATTTGTGGATCCTTTTTAAATTTAGCTCTAATATACTCGTTTAGACTGTCCTTTTTATTAAAACCCAAAGTTGTGTAATAGTATTCAATTCCTGGTATTTCCCATATAACTTTTAAATCATCCGCAATTACATATGAGTTAATGTCTTTAAAATTAAATGGATTATAGGGTTGACTGCAGAACCTTGAATAAAATATTGTTGGGAAAAATAATATTTTCTTTAAACGAGCTGCTTAAAGTATACATTTATTCGTACCTTAAAGCAATATCATTGTAAGCATAAACTCTAAGAGGAAATATAGAATTAATGGAAACGTAAACACCAATATCGAATTGATATCCTCCAATAAGCAACGGATCAGTAATAAACTCTTGCACAAAACTTGAATTAGAAGTAAGATCAATGTCTTCAACATTCTTCATTTGAATACCCCTGTGTGTATTATCCTTCACAAGCCATTTTACTTCGGGGTTCGTTTTGGCATAGTACAAAAACTTTAACTGATCGTCAGGCAACTTGAAAGCCTTCGGCATAAAACTGTAACCACTGACTGACAAATCTCGTTTAGAAGCTAAGTAATATAATGCTGGTATGTGATTAACTCTTTGATTCGGTTTTAAATTAGCTAATTCATCATATCGCTTTATGAATGGAAAGTCTTGGTCCCACAGTAAGTCCCAGTCATCGCGGTCTTTTCGGTAGCCTAAAGTTTCGAGAACTGCTGGAATATTGCTTAAAACTGGGTCATTTTCTTCGGGCATGTAATATGTCTTTTGATCCTTAGTCGGAAATGGACACAATGGAATTTGTTTTAGTGTTAATTCATGAAAGAATGTTAAGAAAAGTACCAGAAAAAATATTGCACTCATAGTTTACAGTTAATTTAAAAATTATACTAGAAGCTAGGTACATAATTTTGTTTAGTGGGGGTGCTAGAAAAAATATGGATTATGATTGGTTTAATTTATTAACATTGTTTATCAAAAATAAAATAAATAATATTTTTTTTTAAATTTTAAACTACAAATTAGTTAACAAAAACTCTTATCTAAATTACATTTTCCTTGATACCATAAATAATGTAGGCGATTTTCTGGTGATAAATTTTCTAAACCTAAAGTATTTTTATTCGCATTGGCCTCCTAGAAAAAAAAACACAAATGGATTAGGTAATTTTTAAAACTACTTTTATTTCGTTCTGGATAGTAGGCATAGGAGCTAGCAACATGTAAATCCATGTTATTAACGTTGTCATGTTTTTTTAATTACATACTAATTTAATATACTTAGTCCAACAAAATGGCAGGTCAAACAGCTATCGTTTTTTTATTATCTTAAAAACATCATAAGTGGGATCGTTTTCTTTGTCCAAGAAATGGAAATTTTTACATACGAACCGTAACTTTGCCAGAACTTTCTGATAGGCCAATCGCTTTTAAAATGTGCTTTCCAAGGGCATATTATATTACGCTTATATTAATTATTTATATTATCAGCAGTAATAGTGCGTGTGCTCTATGAATTTTCGATTATTAAATGAACGAGTGCTTGTTGCATAGTAATGTCCCTCAAAAGTAAGGGCATTGTCAAAGAAAACAGCCTTACTTTTAAGAGACATTGCGTATTCAACAAGCACGAGTTCATTTAAAATCGAAAATTTATCAAGAGCACGAGGGCTATTCGACACCATTATTTTTTCATTTATAAATACTATTTACCCAACAAAATAATATTAATTTAATTTAAACACTCAATAAAATTAACTAAAAGAACAATTTTTGACAAAATTTACAAAAAATCATAATTTTGACTTCTATCCAGATATTTTATTTCGCTGTCAGTGCTTGCCAACGGGATATTTCAACTCAGGTTGTTGCCAATGGGTTATTTTCAGTATAATTTGCAGTAAAATGGTTCAAATTCTGGCATAAACCTCTAATTTGACATATAAATTAAATAATCGCTTATATTACGCAAAAGAAAAAACTATCCCACTTCTGATGTTTTCAATGAACAATCACACACACACAATGCCAGTTTATTGGATTAAGTTAACAAATATTAAATGCCCAAAAAAAATCATGACAATGTTTTATGACGCGCTTTTTTTTGTTGCCGGCTCCATACCTATAAGTTATCGTAGTAAACAGTTTTAATACGGACAGACGAATAGACAAAATAAAAAATTACATACCATTGTAGGAGGCACTATTCGTTTGCAATCCCCAATGTTTAAATGTTCTTTAAAGGCATCATTTAAAGTTTGTAAGCTCTCAGACGAAAGACATGGTTGGCATAGTTGACAAATTGGTGGCTCGCAACTTGCTTGGCACTTTTTACTGGCACATTGTTTAGCGTAAACCGCTATATTTTTAGAGGTTACAAGCATATTATCAATTTTCTTAGAACTGAAAGATATTACAAAAAATATTGAAAGACTTACTAAATAGTAATATTAATAACCTTACCTAGTTAAAGTTGCCTTTGAAAATCTTTCTCCAACCCCTACTAGGGACATCATATTATAGATAACTTGGTAATAGAGCAGTTTATTTGGAGCAAAATGAGCTGATGATAAGTTTGGGCTCATGTTTGCTTCCAAAAGATACACTTTTAGGTTTTCGTCAACAACGAAGTCGAAACGCATCATTTCAAAGAAGTTTCTAGTCGATTTAAACCTGCAGCAAAAACAAAGGTGAAAAATCATAATGTCTTTTGGCTAAGCACAAAGTACCTGCTAGTGCTTCCCAAGATTAAAGATTCTTTGTCCAAGGTAACAATTCTTATAGCATCCTCAATTTGATCCCATATTAAATTCGGTTCCTTGCCCTGCGACTTTAAATAAGCATTTAGACTGTCTTTCATTCCAAACCCAAGTTCGTTGTAATACGTTTCCAGGGCTGGTATTTCCCATGTTGGAATATAGTCATCCCCTACCACATATTTATCCAGATTTGTAGCATTAAAAGGGTAGTATTTCTCTGGGCAAAACCTCAGGAGTGCATCGCCGTTGTAAATATAAACCCGTAAAGGGTCAATAGAGGTCATTATGGTGTAAATACCAATGTCGAACTTGTGTCCGCTCACTAGCAGCGGTTTGTCAATGTACTCTTGGATAAATGTGCCTTCTTTGTCCAGATCTATTTGAGCGATTTTCTCAATTTTAATGTTTCTGTGATCGTTTTTCTTTTGCACAAAAGTCAACTCAGGGTTTTTTCTTGAATATTCCAGTAGTTTTTCTTTATCATTCGGTAGTTTAAATGCAGGTGGAATGTACTTTAGATTACTTGTAGCTAAATCAACTTTATTGGTGATGTATCCACATCCTGGGAAATGGTTAACCTTTTGGTGGGGTTTTAAATTACTCAGATTCGAGTATAGTACTTTAAATGGATAATCGTGCGCCCATAGTAAATCCCAGTCTGAGTTTTCTGTTTCGTTGCTATATCCCAGTACTTCAAGTACATCAAAAACGTTGCTAAGATAGCCGCTGTGAATGTTTTTGCCGTGAACCCAAAACGTTTTATGCTGCTTTTTTGGCAATTGTTGTACCACATTTTTGTACTGGTGTTTATTTGATAAGCAGGTTCTACACTCATCTAATGCAATTATTGCTATTATAAGTACTGACAATACGGCGATTATTATCGAGATTAAATTTAATGGCCTTATTCCTCTCGGTTGCTCTACCTAAAAATAATAATTTTGAATTTTTTTTTATTTTTATTCATTTTATGTGTGGCCCAATTAGTGTATACCATACCTTATTTATAAATGCCTCTTTATTTGGTAAAATTTCCGATTCTTTTGTTAAGAGTGTTGAGTCTTCCTGCTAATGGTAAATGGGTTTTGATTAAATTTTAAAATAAGTGTATTTTTTTATTATACCTTATTTGTAGTTGCTGAGTTTTCATCGTGGCTTCCCATCTTTACAAAAAGAAAGTGTGCTACCTATACATTATTTCACATACCATTCTTTACTAATTTAATTTAAATTTGTAACTGTACTTTTATTTACCCAAATAATTAACCGGTCATGTTTTGACCACTTTTAAAATTTTGTTTCTACCTCTTTATTAACTGAATGGGTAACTTTGCCAACAAGTAAAGGATTATTTTAGTAATAACTTAAACGTCTTTATGGTAAATAATCGTATTTTGATTGCATATTTAATGTTATTTTACATTTTTAAAGAATAATGTTTGCACTTTCTCTTTTGGAAAGAGGGTCAACAAGGTCACGTGTGTCAAAAGAATGCTTTTGAACTACGAACAACAATACATTTGAACTACGTATTAGGGCATTTTTCATACATACCATAATAGTTATTTGTAAAGTAAGTGCGGAAAATAAACTTTTGGTTTTATTTTCATTAAATTTAGAAAACATTTGAACTTTTTGATTGGTTTTTAGCTTCTAACCTTTATTTAAAAAAAAAGATCACGCCAAAAATAGACGAGATATAAAATATTTTATGCCAAACTAAAAAAATAAATACTGAGAAATAATTTTTTATTTAGAGAATAAACTTAAAGAAAACATAAACAGCTAGGTTCTAATTGTTAAAGTCTAACATCACAAAATGTAAAAAAATATCATATCTTTCTGTCATGCTTACTTATAAAAAAACTAAACAAAGAAAACATTTATGGTAAAAAATTTAAACAACTTAAAAAAATTAAAATCTAATATTCGCAGCTGCTTGAGCAGTCAAAACATTGCTTTTATGGGTTGAACTAATCAAATGATTTCTCAAAGGACCCAAGAACTCTAAGTATTCCTTGCATGCAAAGCAATGGATAGGTTCAAAAGGTATAAGTTTTTTTGCCATTTGTCTTAACATTTTAATGTTTTCGTCCAATATTGCAAGATTACCAGTTTTCTCTTCGAGTTGTATGAACCAATGCAAAGGCCAAACTGCTACCTCTTTGCCACTGGCGGGCTCTAAAATCATCGCATTCAATGGTCTTTCGTTCCATATCTCAGGGTGCTTGTTGTAGCTTGGTTGAACGCTTTTTGGTTTTATGCCTAACAAACTAAAAAAATAACTTTATTAGAATAAATCTAAAAATATTTATAAAACAATAAACTAAATATGTATGTCTAGAAAGAAGTATTGAATAATAAAAAAATTCTTTAAACTTACTCAAAAAGTCGAGTTTTTGCACTTCTTTGGTAGGGATCTACTGCTACATTTCTACTTTCTGTCTCATGAATCTCTTGCATCACACTTAACATCGTGTTCATTGTATAACGAACTTCATTAACCTTTAAAAATCATTAAATAGAAGTGCTTATGAAATACTAGGACTTTCTGAAAACACTGTGTTAAAATCTTGCAGAATCTGTTACACTGGGACATTTTTCTGGTTCTATGGGCATAAATTTTGTTTATTATCCAAGGACAGACCAAATAGACACATTTCAGTTAAAAAAAACTTCGAAAACCGAATATTGAACAGATTCCGAATGCGCCAATTTAACAGATCCTGAAAGTTTTTAACACAATGTTCTCTGGTTGATTCTGGTAAGTTTGGGGACAGGGGCAGGAACCCATAGACAAGTATTGTGCTCTTTGAGACTTTTTGAACTGTTTCCAACAAAACCCCGTGGTTTTAAGCCTCTAGTGGTTTACTCAACTAAACCCTGCAAAAATTCACTAAATATCGACTTCAAGAAACCATTTCTTCTTTCTTGGCAGATTGAATTAAAAATAGGCAATAAATGGCAGTTTTTTTTGTTTAATATTAATGTTCTTAAATCCAAAAAAAGTGGAACGTGAAAAATTTTCAATCGAAATAAAAATTAAGTTTCTATGAAAGAAATTGTGGGTGATGCATCAAGGTCTATTTTGCAAAGACATGGTCGCTTTTTTGTAAGGCTTTGAATTTATCAGAAAATCCTCGTACATTTGAAGAAACATTAAATCACAAATACGCTGAAAAAATTTCATTAACTTACTTGGTTAATAAGATCTTCATTAACTTCCACGTCCATAGTAAGCACCAAATCATGAGCAGAAAACTTAGATTTTTTAGTGTTCGCGTGATGTCCTAGTCCACAAAGAATGGATGCTACTTTGGATCGATCTTCTGTTAACTTGGGTTCCATGTAAGGGCAAAACAACAAAGCCATTACTGCTGGAAAACCTGGCACATTGGGCATTACACTTGTCTGTCTTAGGACTAATCTATCGCCACTGGATGTTTGGTTTACTTGCGCAGAGACAACTAACCTGCCAAATTATAATCAAATAAGTAAAACGAAAAAGGGATTGAGAAGATAGTCCTTCCATAAACTTAGCATTTCTTAATAGAAAATCCACGAGTTTTTTTTCAGATTTTGCGATCTTGGAAGAATATAAGTAGTCATTTTAAGTTAACAATGGACACTTCTTTTCATTAAAAATTAGCAGCTAAATTATTGCACTTCTTCTCTACTAGTAAGTACCTTAAACTTTGGAAAAGGACCAAAATTAGGTCTAAAAAAAGCTATGTGGGTGTGAATAGATTTTTCTTAGTACTAATTTAAATTTTAACCTGATCAATACCATCTTGAATTAGATTAAAATTAGCAGTAGTTTTTAGTTGACGGATGTACAACTCTTTTTATACAAAAATTAGGATCTGCATTTTTGCACTTCTTGTACAAAAAAATTGTACATAGCTCAAAAAAAAAGGTACAGAGTGTCCCACATAAAATGAACCAACCCCTTATCTCAGGAAATAAAAATGCAAGCGAATTTTTTTTTTCGCAGGATTCTTTGTAATAAACCAAATTTTCACTTTACAGGGTGTTTCATTTACTCGGAACACACATTCGCTTCTTTATTTTAAATGGAAAAACCTCTATATTTTTAAATTCTCCTAAAAATGAGGATAATTTGTTAAAAGTCCGAAATCTCAAACTTTTTTAGTTTTTGCAAAACAATTACTTTTTGAATTTTTGTCAGTTGCTGCAGTGCCTTTCATAGCTTTAATTTTTGCATAAAATTTAAACAACGTTTAATTAAGATGCTTAAGAAACATTTTAGTCTAAAATTTGACCAAAAATCGTAACCGGAAGTATAAAATTTACCATTTAATATTGATACATAAAAACCATTTTATTTCTAAAAAATGTAATACCCTACGAAGTTATATTTTTTTTTGGCCCATTAAATTTACGTTTTAATTTTCTTTAATTTGATACCCCACTTTCCTAAACTTCAACCTTCTCTTCAACCCTTTTGGAAGTATTCGATAAGGGAAGTTTTACGAAAAGTTTATAGAAAGAAGTTATCATGAGTAAGCACTGGACTTTAAAACAATGCGGCAATTTAAAAACCAAATTTTTGTTAATTATATATAGAATAGGTCTTTAGTTTCCGACAAAATAAAAATAGTTATTTACCTGGCATGCGGATCCTGCGGATTATTATCCAAAAGCACCGAATTAACAGAAGTAGGTTCAATATCCACTTTCTTGCCAGCCGAATTCACTATAACACCATGAACTTTCATCTCCAGCGGACTATACGGCCCTTTCAAAACAACCGGCACCGTATGCTTCATATACTCTTCCTTAATCTCAGTTCCATCCTTATAATTCCTTAGTTTAGGCTGCGCAAGGCGAGTCGCTTCAGAGTTGGGATTCTCTGAACTCAAAACAGCTTGTCGAAGGTCATGATTCTCCTTAGAAAGAAAACTCTCCTGGCCCTCCTCGGCAAAATGATCGATAATGAGTTGCCTATTTAAAGACGGCAGCTGACTTTGTCTGTCGGGGCAGTCTTTAAAGACCTCCAAGTGTACCACGTTATCAACCACTGAGTAAACTTTTCCGTAGAGAATTTGGTTTTGGGTCATGCTGTCGAATCTTTTGTTAGCTTCGTCGCTCCAAATCGCCATAGGATTTAAGTTTAATGAAGGCTGAATTTTGCACAAGACACACTCAAACGATAGAGGGTTGATCCGAAACTCGTATCCTGGAGGCAACTCGCACAGTTTTAACAGCTCAACTGATGCCATGTTGCCGTAGTCAACGTATAGAATGCTGACTGTCTTTTTGGATAGAACCGATTCGACCTTGCAACGGTAGTACAAGTTGTCGTGTTGAAATTTGCAAGCGTAGAGTTTTCCTTCGTCCAGTTTGAACTTGGAGATGTTTATTGGTTTAAGCGGAATTCGGTTGATGATGTTTTGGATTTTGTTTAGGTGATCTTGAGTGAAATCGTCCGCGTTTTGAGCCCAAAATGTTCCGGCGTCTACTCTCTAAAAATAAAATGTTACAATTTTGTAATTTTTTTTGTAAATAGGTTTCAATTATGCTTCTCTGCTTTGGAGGCAAAAATACGTGCAAATAGTGTTTATTTTGTCTAAAAAGAATACATTAGTTAATAGAAAAACAATACCTAACAACTGGAACGAATTTAAACTTTAAATTAATAAAAACCAACATAATATTATTAAGTGTTCTTACCTGTGTAATAATAAACTTAATATATTCCATATCCATTGGTGGAATAGGATCGTAAGCCATTCCAGAAAAGCAATGCGTTCCAGCTTCATCATCTCCTTCTAATGCTGCAGCTGCAGCGGCGGCGGCAGCAGCTGCTGAAGCTGCCTCAGCAGCATCTGTCTGTGACTTAAGGTAATCTAGAGCTTTATGATATCTGCAAAATTAAAATCTTAATGGCCTTTTGAGTTTAACTCAATAAAGATATGTTTTATTTTATTAAAATCTTAATATATAGACCAAGATAGTTGGTAAAAAAAACACAGCAATTCTTGAAAAACAGCTAGATTTGTTATATGCGTATATTTAGGTATGATCGACACCAAATTTTACAAACAGGTGCTAAATAAGATTGCAAAAATGTTTGAAAAAATTATTCCCTTAAAAAAATGTTGGACTTACACTAAATTTGGTATTAATTTCTTGATTTCTGGGAATTTTGTGACAACGAATATGATTAAATTATGGCAAAATTAAGGCCAAATTAACAAAAATAAATTTGACAGCGTCCCAGTGTCTTGTAAAACCAAGTGTATAACGACCGCGAAGGTGGTCGAAAAGGGTGTATACCCCTCTAATGGCCTTCTTCTTAAATGGGATCAAGAAATTTAAAAAAAATAAGTTGTTTAGAAATTTATTTTGCAACTATTCATAAAGTTTGGTGTTAATCTAACAGGATTATTACTCTTTAAGGGACATTTAGGGAAAGATGAAATTTTTTTGAAGAGATATTTTTTTTAAAATTACTAAAATTTTGTTGGCGGCCTGGTATAAAATAAGAAATTAAAAAGCAAAGAACTTACGGTAATATGCGTAAGACGAACTCTTTATCAATTTGTCTCTTCTTAACGGCTTGGTAAACTTGCATTAGGATTTTTCCTGGAATCGTTATAAGACACTGTTGTCCTCCTACTCTAACAGCTTCAGGTTCTTGGACGTTTCGGAATTCTACGTAGATTTTTCTAAAATAAATAAAATACACTTTATTATGTATGTACTTACAAGCACAAAATTTACATTGGATTTTATGACGTTAAACTGGTAAAATTTAACTGACGATAAAGTTTAAATGCATACCTGGTTCCATCAAATCCTATGTTAACATTATCAACATCAAGAAGTTTCTTAACTTGATTTACATAAAGCTCCCCTGGTTGCCCAGGCTCGATTCCAGTCAAAAAAATGGTTCGAAAAGGGTCTCTTCCTCCAATGGATTTAACAGCATCTCGTTCATCAACCTGTCCACTTTCCGATGATCGAATAAAGTAATGAGGATAAAAGGCACCACAAATAATAACCTGCGTAATAAACATCGTTCAATACAAAGAAACAAAAACATGATTTTGTACAAACCTTCAAAACTGTTGGTACTTCAAAGTCAGACAAGGTAACCCGTGTAGGGCCCTTAGTTTCCTCGATTCCCAAACGCTTTAATCGGGCTTCGATCTCGTTGATCATAAGCTGCCACTCACGCAATCCTTTTAAACTGACATAGTTAGTTTTGCACCATTGTTTTTGTTCTGAGATTTTGGTCAAATTTTCTCGTTTTGTTTTAGATTCCCACACCTACAAAATAAGGTTTAGAAAAGGGTTTTTTGATTTATTATAATAAGAGAACTTACTTTGTACAAGTTTAACATTGCAATGAGGTCACTGCAAGATCCATCAGCCCAAAGCAATTTCTTGTTATAAGCTTGAAATTTTTGGTTATATGGAGTTGAAAAAATGTTTTGGATTGTACAACCCACAGCTAAAAATCAAGTTATTGAAAATAATAGTTTTATTTAAGATAGTAAAAAATAATGAAAAAATACGCAACAAAAAGATTTTTTATGTCTTAAAACATCTATTTAGAAAGCTAACCCCACAAAATGCACACCAATAAGTGTTTAGGGTTGCCGTGGAAGCCCCCTTTATTTATATTTGCAACATTAGGTCACGATGGATCTGCACCAAATTTTACAAATAGGTGCTAAATAAGATTTTAAAATTATTTTTGGAAAAATTATTCCTCCCCAAGAAAATTCTTTTGCCGCCTAAATTGCCTCCGAACAGTTATATTTATTCATGTTGGATTTACATCAACTTTGCAAATAGATGCAAAACAAGGCTTTAAAAACTTAAACTTAAATTATTATTTTTGAAAAAGTGTCTATACGTTTTCAAGGGCCCCCCTCCCAAATGGGATAGGAATTTTTTTAGACAAAAAGTATGAATTGTAAGTTGTTTAGCACCTTATTTTGTATCTGTTTACCAAGTTTGATGTAAATCCGTCATGATTGAATATTACTCTTCCGGGGCGAAGAAATTTTTTTAGAGGAGTAATTTTTGCAGAAACCGTTTTAAAATTTTATTTAGCACCAATTTATAAAATTTGGTGCAGATCCATCGTAATCTAATGTTGCAAATTAAAGGGGTTTTTTGAGGGGCTTTTACGCTAACTCTAAACACTTATTAGTGTGCATTTTGTGGATTTAGCTTCCTGAATCGACGTTTTAAGACACAAAAATCTGGCTGTTCTGTATTTTTTGCAAGATTTGCTAAGCTTTTTTACTAACTATCTTGGCCTATTTTAACTTGTAGACATGTTGACTCAACTTACCCATAATGATGGATTGATGTAGCACGCTAAAAATGTGTCCTAAAACAATCAATTTCGATAAATGTACATCCATAGGAAGTTGTGCCATAACCGTTCCCAGAAATGTTATATCTCCGTCGGAGATACTGTCCCGGCCTTGACATGTTTGCAACATAGCACCTAACTAAAAAAAAAACTTAAGGTGTTACAAAAACATTAACATTGGTTTCATGACTTTACCTCTTTTAAATGAGAAATTGTTACATCGATATCATTTAAATTAGGAGGATTTAAAGCCAATGCCAAAATGGCTTTTGGTTCTTCGTTGAATTGCAACATTTTTGAGTTTAAAACGAGTTGATCTAAAGGTGCTCTGAGAATTTCTGGAATGCTTTTTCTTTCCATACAAGTCTATAAAAAAAACATATTTTTTTAATTTATTTTTTTTTAATTTTGGAAATAATTAAGTTTTAACCTACCATATAAAATTCTTGTGTAACTAGTCGAAAAACTCTGCCATGCGATACTCGTCCCACTCGTCCTGCCCTTTGTTCACAATTTACATGTGTCGCCCATTCAAGTTGCAGACTCGGAAAGTTTGTAATTTTGTTCACAGTTAAGTTTTTAGTCAAACAAAAATCGATTACTGAAATAAACAAAAATAACATTAGGAACTGCGAGAGTAAATGGGTAAAAATGTAAAATCATAAAATGTAAAAGTATTAAGTTACCCACCGTAAATAATATCAGGTACAGTTATAGAGCTTTCTGCAATATTGGTAGCCAAAAGTATCTTTCTAAAACCTGGCTGCGGTTGGCTAAAGGCTTTGGCCTGCTCGTCATTTGGTAGAGAAGAATGTAACGGAATAATATGCCACTTTATAGCGTTTCTGAAATTGTCATTACTTAAATCAAGGAATAATATTTTTTGCTTAAATGTTGATTTAAATATTACTTATGTAACAGTTTCCAATGGTGGCCTTCAAATTCGCGACACCCTGTATTGCTTTAACAATAAGTCAATACTTACGGTGGACTGTTAGCTTGAGTGTCCAATAGTTCCTTTTCCATATCCTCAATCTCTCGTATACCTGGTAAAAAGACTAAAACACTCCCAATCACACGATTATTTGTCTCGACATCTTTCGTGTCAGCCTTGTCCAGGGTCCGTACCAAATAAGTAAATAACTTTTTGATGTTCACCCCTATCTCTGGAGCATTTCTGTCTAGATCAATCTAGAAGTAACGTTAAAAAAAAGGCAAATAAGAGTTAGCATTCGAGTAAACATACCATAAGACTTATGATAAAAAATGTCTAAAAAAGTTAAAACTTTGTCTTACATTGGCGAAATTGTTTCCAGGAATCTGTTCCATGTAAAAAAACTGTGTGCTAAACTTGTTTGGTTCTTTAATGCTAATAATAGGAGCAGGCATAGTAGTTCCTTTGATTTGTGTACGAAAATAGTGGGCAAACTCCTTGGTATCAATAGTGGCAGACATTAGAATAACACGTGTGTGCTCAGAATTCGTGAAAAGAAGTTTTCTTATTACAAGCAACAGAAAGTCGAGATCTTGGTTTCTTTCATGCACTTCATCAAGAATGATGTGTGAATATTGGTTTAGATTTTTAGCGTGTATTAGCTTTTGAAGCAGTACTCCAGTCGTCATGTAGGTAAGAATAACATCGGGGCCCACTTCCTTTTCCAATCCAACCTATCATAAAAAAATAGTTTATTTGGTTGTTTGAATCCTATTTCTTGTTTTTAATGGCTGAGTAGTTTAAAAAACAAAGTACCTACCTGGTAGCCTACGACGGAGCCCATACTAAACCCCCTTTCTTCACAAACTCTTCTAGCAACATTTATGGTAGCTATTTTTCTCGGCTGTGTCACTACGATGTTACAGTCTTTACCATTAGCACGACAGTCGTCCAAGATGTACTGTGGAACTTGTGTAGTTTTACCACAACCCGTAGGTCCCTCTACTATCACCACATTGTTCGTGTTAATTGCTCCTAAAATCTATACAACGCATTAAGATTAATTCAATTCGGTGTTTTAATTTGGGACTTACCCGTTCCTTTTGTGAGTCAATGGGTAGTTCTCGTTTAAAGAACGTTTGTTCAAAGTTGTACTTCTGGAAAACTTGAGGGGTTCGAGCCATTTGATAAACTGCGGATCGTATATCGCTTGTTGCAAGGTCCCGTGCAACGCTATCGACGTCGTCCATGTCTCCAAGTGCATTACCGCCGGCATTCTATATAACAAATATTGTATCATAATGCCGTGCATTGGTTGCAAATACTTACATCTTGGTCCTCCTTCGAAAAGTTGGAGTACATTTCCATTTCCTTCTCAACATACTTCTGGGCATAATCATTATTAGATTCTTCTTCCTCCTCGCTACTGGAATAATCGTAATAATCAGCGTCTGTTTTTATGACACCCCCAACAGTGGGTCTCTTCTCCTTAGGGACAATCCCTTTGGTGAGAAAATCGTTCAACAGTTTGCTACCCATGTTTACTTGTTATGTATCTTCGTTTAATTTTCCTTATCATGCAATTTTACTTAACCATCACAAGTAAACCAAAGGCGGTAAGTCCCTTTGATTGGAGCAGGCAATCGGTTTTGTAACTCATGGAAAAGACAAACCAACCAAGTTTGTAGTTTCGTGAATGTCTGTTAATTGATGCAAACCGAAAATTCAACAGAACAAATTAGAAAGTACAAAAAGTGGTAGAAAAATACAAACACAACGGCAACGCGCTGAAACACTTGACAACGCGCAGTCGCACACGTGACGCAATGATAATGCTAAGATCACAACTTTGGTAACGTAAATACAAATCAGTGGCGTTGTAGCGGGTAATAATTTAGGGCAAAAAAAAATGTATACCCTATTTCTAATTATTTTATTCTTAATAAAAAATTCACAATGGCAAATATTGTAGCATTAATATGTAAATTAAACCTATTAAACGTGGTTTGCATTTACAAAATAAAAAAAAACTTTTGTAAAAGTTTATTATTTTACATTATTAACGTAGCTTATTACAAAAAAAGGTCGCATAAAACGAAAATGTTTTATTCTGATTCCATTTCAACTTCATTCTCGGATTCATTTTCCTCGTTAACTTCATCTTTATCCCAGTCTTTTAATTTTGCACCCATCATAAAGTCATCTCTTAAAACGCTCCATGTACTGGTGGAATCTGAATCTTTCTTAACTGCTTTACTCTTTTTTTGAAGATTTCGTACCTCTTCATCAACATTTTGAGACTTTTCACCCATAAGAACATCCAAGAATGATTTCTTATCAATGCTTTTCATAACTTTTTCTTTCCTTACTTCTAGTGGACCGGCTTCTTTTAATTTTGTGGATATTTCTTTTTGTTGTGATTTAACGGCGTTAAATAATTGCACTACACCTTTAGTTGCTATTTTGGCCAGAGTTCTTTCTCGATCTTTCTCCAATATGTTGGGTTTTGCTCTAACAGATAATAGCTCCTTTTTCTGAAATGCATTAGCTCATTAGTTTGGTATTAAAACGTGAATTAAAAACTTACTTTTTTTCTTACTGGTTCTCCACTGCTATTTTCTTCAGATATAGGCGTTTCAATTTTTTCTTCCTTTACTTTTCCATCCTCTAACTCTACTTCAAATCCAGCAGACTTTACTTCAACTTTATTTTTCTTTACTTCGTTAAGTTTTTTAGCTTTTGATAATACAATTGATTTCTTTCCTTTTGGTTTGTTTGTTTTTAAAATGTTTGCTATTGAGTCTGCCCATCCTAAATTGCTAGTCACACCTTCGGCCTCGTCAGATTCTTCATTTTCGTCACTTTTGGATTCTTCATCATTTGATACTTCGTTATCAGCTTCATCGCTTGATTCTTTGTCATTTATGTTCTCCTCTACTTCACTTTCACTAACCTCCGACTCTGAAGAATCTAAAAACAAATTGCTAGTTGCCACTAAAAATAGAGACCCAAGTTAGGCATACACACCATTCTCGTTAATTACAACTTGGCTCTTTTTTACCGCGACAGTCATGACTAATAATTAGCAAAAACCCTTGGAAATAAAAAATCTCAACAAGCAAGGAAATAGTGGCGTGAAAAAGTTGGGTTAAGTTTACCTCTAAATAGGTAAAACGAACTACTATTCAAAATCAAATGCACTACGATAGTGAAAGTTCGAACTACTTGTGTCAGATATTTTTCAGTTTTAGGTTAAGTTGTGCTTCCTTGTGTAAAATTATTTTCAATTTCTTTAAAAATTAGTTTCCAACCATGAAATTAACTCAGGTTCTCTGCAGACAACACATTGGAAGACACTTCAAGAAGCACTGGATTGTACAGGGACAACGAAAACCTATTATCACACCCGCGATGCAAGTTTTAAAGGATAAAGGAATCCCAGTGTTTGAACCAGAAGATTTTCTCAGGGAAAAGCGTGAATTTCAAAAGTAAATTGTACATTTATTTCAAATAACCTTACTTATTTGAGTTATTTTAGGATCGATGTAGTCGGCTGTAAACCAAAGCCAGTTAAATTTGATGAAACTCATCCGAATTGGCATGATGAGCCTCTGCTAAGCTTCAAAGATCATAACGTACCATTAGAAGGCCTAAAGCAAGCACAAGTTATTACAAAGACAGTTGTTTCACCAGGTGGCATACCTCAACAAATTGAGATTAAAAGTTTGGAGAAAGAGCTTCATAGAAATGTAAAAAGAATTATTATGGGGGCTCATGTTTTTGATGCCGAGCAAGTAAAGTTGCCTACGAAAATTAAGGACCCTAATAGACCTGCGTATAATTTTCCGAGAATATATGGTATCTCAGAAAACAGAATAAAGTAAGTTCGTTAAACAACATTTTTTACAAGCAAAAAAGTTTTTTTGTATTGCTTGCAATTAATGTCTGTTTATTTTAGCAAGTTAATGATTTCAAAACTGCTGAATTTACTAGAAACTACACAAAATTACGAGTTGGTTAAAGAACGAAGTTTACTTAATGATTTATTATTTTCCTTCCCCTTTCAATCTGGAGGTGATTTAGTACAATTTGAACTAAAAGGGGATACCGTACTTACTTCCAAAAATCCATTACCTCCTTTAAAAATTAGCGAAGTTGATTCTTTAGAGTTGCCTAATCTTTACCCTATTAAACAAACAAATGCATTGACTGAGGAACATATTTATGAAACCAAAAACGTGTATCGTAAGTGCAATATATTTTTTATGTTCATTTTAGACAATTAGCCATTAATTTTTTGCAGCCATTAACCAAAGTACCAAAAAAAGGTTTTCACACACCCTGTTTATTCATTACAACAAATCAGAAGTAAAGAATTTGTTTGAGGAAGAAATTTCAGAAGAACAAATCTTTGGACGCTCTT
This sequence comes from Cartodere bifasciata, assembly GCA_963920755.1. Classification (NCBI taxonomy): domain Eukaryota; kingdom Metazoa; phylum Arthropoda; class Insecta; order Coleoptera; family Latridiidae; genus Cartodere; species Cartodere bifasciata. Next base: position 8,595,588 of record OY987197.1, on the reverse strand, counting down.
TGTTGAAAACTTTCACAGCAGCTGCCTCTTTTGCAAGGCAAAATTATGGTGTAAGCCAGATTTTGTTTGGCAGAATTTTTTGTGATGATTACTGAAAATCATTTTTCAGGATCATATACAACAATTACCCAAGCCTATAACAGTACAATGTGTACAAACAGACGGTCGGCTATTTCATTTTGGGGTTCTACAACTTAATACTTTGGATTTGGAAAACTTAGAAGGGACAAAGAATGTATGGTGCCAAACAGATTTAATACCCATATTTAGCAAATGTTGTTATGAATCAGGTAAACCTACTTTAGAAGACTATAACAGGCAAGTTTTTGAGCACTTGGCTGCATTTTATAATAATCATTAGTTTAAATGAAAAAATACCTGTTAAGTAATAAGTAAAAAATACACGTTGTTTTATAAAACAGATAATAAATTTTTATTTGGCTGATAAAAATGCGCCGCGCCAGTTGGGCGTTTTTAGCTACAGAAAATACAATAATTAAAAAACCATGTAGAATTAAATCACAAATGGCAAGATAACATTTTTTGTGGCAATTTAAACGACGCATTATTGGACCAACAAAACACAGGGTGTGGAGGGCCACCGTTGGGATCTCGTTTATCTTAAGAGATAGGGGCAACAAGAATGTTAGAGCGAAATAACCAAAATGCAATTTTTTAGTTATTTAAAGGTAACCGAAAAACGGTTAGAGATAATCAAGTTATGTTTGCGGGAGGTTAATGGGCAATAAAATAGGCAACTATGCTTCCTTTTAGCTGACTTTGAACCTTTTAAGGTAAGTGAGAATCCCAATGGTTGCCCTCGAATAGTATAGTAGAAAAAAGAGAAGAGAGAAGTAAAAATTGGAATTATGTTTCTCGTATCTTTTAATTTTATTCATGAAATCTACTAGGTATGAAAGTTTCTTGCGAGGTTTCTCGCCTTAATAATGTTTTAATTAATTCTTTAAAAAGCAGTAGGTAGAGCATCGTTGGCACAAGATAAAATTTAAAAAATTTGGCACTTAGTTACAATCAACATAGACTCAACTCTTCGAAAAAAATATTTTCAGAAAAAAAACAATGTTACAAATATCTCACAGTTTTAAACTGCTGTCTCTTCAATTTTAAATCTTCAAGTTTTAATTTTCCAAAAAACGATACCCTAAAACTGTCAAACCGATGCTCGTTTTATTTTCAAACTTGAAGCTAAAGCAGTGTGAGATGGTCGGTAACTCGATTCAATAAGTAATTCCTGATTTTCACTATGTGTTAGTCCCAAACAGTTGCAAGAACATACAGACATTTGGTCAATATCTGATTCTTCCATGTATGGATGTCCTGCTAATAACTTTCCGTTTATTGCCATTACTTCCCCGTCTAATGTTAAAACGTGATGTGAAGACGATTGGAGGTCTTGGTCGTCTCTTCGAATCTCTTCAGCGTTCCTGGAAGGTTAATTTAATTTAAAAATAAATACAAAAAAAATAAGAGTAACGTACATTGTCATGAATCGGAGGACTAACAAATTTATACTTGCAGCAACCACTGCCAATCCAAATAGAATAAAAACTAAGCTTAGTGCCACGTAGCCAGGTTTGTCTTTAAGAGCATTATCGTTCTAAAACAAAAAAATTGTTTAATTACAAAAAGCGCTTTAGATCTGAAGCATACATCAAATTAAAGAAAAGCGACCTATTCCGTATATAATCACCGAAAATTCGGTTTACGAGTTGCTGCATAACTTTAAATCCTTTTCTGGTTTAGTGCAGTGCTTACCCATGGTAACTTTTCTCCATACAAAAATTAGAAGTTGCATATTTGCACTCCTTCTCCACTAGTAAGCTCCCGAAATTATGAAAAATTACCAAATTTAGGTCCAATATGTGGGAATAAATAATTTTTTTTGTATTTATCTTGAAATGTTCCTAAGGGCATAATATTAAATAATAAAAAAAACGGTCATGTGATTTGATCCTGTTTGAATGTAACATAGTAGTGTTACTGTTTCTCAACGGAATTAAACCAAAAAATTTTTTTTGCATCTTCTTTACCACATAACGTTTTAAAATATTAAAAAAATCTAAATTTACCCACAGAACTTTTTTTAGAGCAATATTGGGTTATTTTTCATAGCTCTTTAGGAGTGCTAATATCCAAATTTTTTTATAAAAAAAAGTGTCCATTGTCAACTAAAAGCTACAGTTACTAATCTACCAGACTTTAAATAAATGCAGATGGTATTCGATCTGGTTTAAAATTAATTAACTCGTAATGTTGATATTAATGAAGTTAAATCACAAAGCAAATTAACGTTTTTCATGCATCTTCATTACCACATTTTTATGTATAAAAAAAATCTAAGCATACCCACATAGCTTTTTTTGGACCTAAATTTATTCATTAGTTTACTATACGTACTAACTAGTAGAGATAGACTGCAAATATGCAGCTCCTTATTTTTTAATAACAAAAAGTGTCCATTGCTAACTTAAAATTTCAACTGATTTTAATCATCCAAGTTGCCAAAATCTAATTTCTCGTGTCAAGAAGAAAAAATATGAAAACTTTTTCATTTTTAACAAGGGTAGGCACAGTACCTGCCAAATATCCAACCATTTAAATAATAGCCACTATGATTTGGTGATTTTATATAAAATGTACCAAGAACAAGAACATTCTTTTTAAATTACCTGTAGAGCAACGTAATCCCCAAATCCAATAGTGGTAAGTGTTACGAAACAGTAATAAAAACTATCAAAGTACGTCCAACCTTCGTAACGAGAAAAAACAGCAGCCCCAGTCGTTATAATAATGGAAGACAACATTCCAGTTGCAAACATAAGATTCATTTCAGTGGCCTCTATTCTAACACAATTTAAATATTTTTTTATCTGTCGTATTACCACAGAAGCAAACTTGTTTAACCGTTCACCAATACTTTGGAACATTACGAGACCCAATGGAATTCCCACCTTAAATATAAAATTTATTAAGAGTATTAAGACAATAAAGGTCCCTGTTTTGTTCTTTTTGTATCATAAGCAATAGAGGCTAGTATTTGAAGTAATATTTTACCATGGCGTATCCCATACAAAAGGCTTTGCCTCCAGCCGTAACAGGTGTTGAATGGCCATACCCAATCATAGCCAAAACCACAGTGGCAAAATAAAAAGCCCCAGCGAACTTCCACTGAGGCCCCGCTTTATGAGGTTTGTATTCTATTATTACCAGTTCCATCATGCGGTAATCGTCCTCTGATATGTTATATTTTGATTTAAGAGCATTCGTTGATTCTTAAATAAATTATTGTTGTTATAATGTATGCTTAAATAAACTGCCTACCTCTTAAAAGATCATTTCTCCTACTTTCTTCTTTTGATTCCAAAGCATCAAATACTGCTGCGCCTATAAGTAAATAAGTAAAGGTGCATACTACTAAAGATAATGTCCTAACGTTCTGCTTTTTCATTTTTAATTAAATATTTTTGTTCGTGTTTTGCTTTTGTACAACTTTTTAAAACTTTATTGATTTTTCGCGCGCGCATTCTTAGTAGTTCAAGCGCATTGGCTAGTAGTTCGTTTGCATAACCCTTGACGTGACCTTGGCCAAGTGTCAAAAACGTTTGAATTTTGAGTTTGCAAACGGTTTTGTTTATTTTGGCTTAAAAATGTTTAACTTTGGGGAAAATGTTATAATAAACCAACAAAAGTGTCCGTCCTACATAAAAGCATTACTTAAAGATGATTTACCAGTGAATTTAATTTACAATAAGGTGAGTTTACGTCTTTTAATGGGGTACCCTCCTATTGTACGTTTTTTAAGATTGGGAAAGTACAACTGGAGAACATTGATAGACCCATGGTAAAAAAAGAAACAAGATTATTTGAAATGGTAAAAGATGTTAGTTGCGATCTTGAACTTACTGGAAATCCGTTGGAGATTGATTTAGAGACTGGAATGGACAATACTTTGATTGAAAGCTCAACAAAGAGACTTCCAAATTGGAGTAAAGACGAAACAAACCATTTTCCATTCACCATAAATGAAGCAAGGTATGTATTTACTTATTGTTTTCAATGTAAGCATCTTTAGTTATTTGATTTTATAACGCAGAGACTTATTAAACAAAATATTGAGCAAAAACGGTGTTAAGACTGAAACCGAAGAAAAAAACAGACCGTATTTTTGTGTAGTGAACGGAGACGATCTTGAACGCACAATAATCATTGGTATGAACAAAACAACAAGCACAATTGAAAGAGTAATACTGCGTTTACCTAAAAACTACCCGCAATGTTATGGGACAGAAATGTTTCAATACGCAAAAAAATCTCATTCAGTGTACTTTAAAAACAAAGAACATATTCAGACCAAAATTAGCAGTTTGAAGACCTATAAAATCCACGGATTTCACCTACAAAACTGCCCTTCTATTTTATCCACTGATTATAACGGAAGTGTTGCTATTGAAGCAGTTTGGGAGGACCATATTTATGAGTGTGAACAACTTAGCAGACAGGCAAATCTAAAAGTCGTAAGTTATTGTCACCATGCAAATTAGGGCTTCTAAATTTTAGTTACTTGCAGGCGCTTCAAATTATTTTAGGCCATAGTACTTCACCTATAAATAACCTTTGGGAACAACTGCTTGATGTACAAAAGCACATTCAGAAAAGCAGCCATTATATTGAAGAAAAGATCCACGATGAATCGATTGACTTCCAAAGTTATAGCGTGGATGACATCGTGAATTTGTTAAATTTTGCTAATTACAGAAAAGATAAAAAGATTCAAACGTTGGACTTGAAAAATATAAGGCATGAGTCGTTTTTGGATAAATTTTGGTACATTTTAAAGAGTAAGTAACTGCCAAAGCAAAATAAATATTTGTTTAATAAAAAATACCTTACTTTTTTAACAACAAGGTGTTTTAATATTTAGTGGCATGCCTAGGGTATTTTTATCGAGTAAGCACTTTCTAATAGGTTTTTTTTTTTAATTTGCACCATTATAGTTTTATAATAATTGTATACAACTTTTGTGAAAATTTCAGGCACTTATGTGCCTCGTTTTCTTTTTATGGCATTTTAAAATTTGCGAATTTTATGCAGACGACAACGTAGATGCATTATTGCATTCTATTCATATTATAGTCTGCTAAGGGTGAAAAGTAAATTTAAGTCAGACCTATGAATGAATAGGCGTTTTTAAGAAAATGTAACCGTTGATATCGTTTCTCCAATTCTTCTAGTTATTTCCTCTACAAAAAAACTATGTCTCCCAATAGTGTATAATAGTAAAATTTGTAAATAAAAAGTAAGTACCTTGCAAGGAAAAGAATTCGTTTTTTTGCATCAGGAAAACCAAGCTAATAAATTAAAAATTTAGGTTTAATAATGAAGCAATTCAGCAACCTTAAAAAACCAAATTTCGGATTTCATAATGTGCTTATTATAAAACGCAAATATAAAAAAAAACGTATCTTTTGGTCCATTTGTTTTCCAGTAACTAAACGGTAACTTTTTTTCTAAATTATATATGTTTTTCTCAAAGTCTATGCTTGTTACATATAAAAAATAAAATTATCAGAAGGGGCCTAATAAAAAATATCTCAAGAAACAAGCTATAATATGGATAGAATGCAATTGCGATAAAAAGAAAACCAGACGCATGAAGTGGCTGACATTTTTACAAAAGTTGCATACAATTATAATGAAACTATGGTGCAAAATAAAAAAAATCAGTCAAAAAGTGCTTACTTGGTAGAAATACCTTAAGAAATGTATTCTGCTTTACAATGGTATACTTTTCAGGATGTAGAAGTCTATTAGAACTTCGAGACTGTTTCCATGATTTATTCGAATCTCTTATTGATTCCAAATCCAAGGTTCGAGTACCCGATGAAGATAATTTTTTGCTAGGAGGAATTATTAAAGATATTCTAACTGGAAATTGTGTTATTCCAACTTTAACGTTTAGATATTCTCTAGAGTTAATGATCGATTTGGGTCTAGAAAAGTTGAAAAATGATTATATGGCAATTATCAAGTTCTTTTATTATCAAGCTGAAAATGAAATAGCATCCAAGTGGAGGTAACTATTTAAACAACGTTTCTTGACTTTTATTTATTTGTATTAATGGATTGCAGCAAATTATGCGAATACTTTAAGCAAGAGCCAACAGAAAAGAGGAATACAATTTACAACAAATTATCTCTTGTGGATAATTCAAGAACATTACACAAATATTGCTATGTTTTGCATTTACATCTTATATCCGAATTTATGCTAATTTCTAAAAATTATTTACTTCTCTCTAAAGAGAGCTTTTCACAGCTATATGAAAATGTATTTAAAACATTTTCCTCCAAATTTGATAACTTGCAAAAGCCGGAAGATTATGAAAAGGAATTGCTATATGAAATTAATTGTTCTATTTCATCGGATAATATAAGTATTACCAGTCAGTAAGTACTACTACTATTTCTTTGAGCATTTATTTAAATGTAATTTTTTTTTAATTTAGAGTACCAGAAAGTTGGCTTCTTACAATTAAATCGATTGAACCAGAAAGCAATGATAGTGTAACATCAGTTTTTTTGATGTCCGAATATAAAGTGATTCCAGAAAATATTTTTGATAATTATGGTAAGTCCAAAATGTAAATTTTAAACATAAAAAAGAATTTGAAAGACCATTTACCAGGTTAGAAGGCAGAATGCAAATACATATTTTTAACTAATTAGATTTTTTTATTTTCAGGTTTTTCAGAAGAATCAAATTCAGCTTATTATTTGACCAACTTAGTTAAATTTGTTAATCACATAAGACTACCATAAGCTAAACAAAAACCCTCGCAAAACTAAAAGGTGTGATAATTTTTTATTATTTTAACTGTTGCAAATAAAAATTTAATTTTTTAAGAATAACATTATTTTGCTTTAAAATTATTTCGTTTTTACAAAAATTGAGACAACTTACTTCTTAATCTAATACAGGGTAAAGTAAATGAGGATCCAAACAAATTGACCATAAGAATTCTCGTTTGGTATTGTCTTCATTCAACAGTTCTTCAGATTCAGTGTTAAGGCTTTCGTGCCCATCACAGTATTCCAATCCATCTAAAATTAAATTAATTATGTTTAAAAGTGACTGAGAATATATTCTAAAAGAATACACAGTCTAGAGACACCAATTAAAAAAGGCAGTTATAATTTTTAGCCAACTAACGTTTCACGGTTTTACGATTTGGTCTTCTAAATGATATAAACAAAATATTTTTTTTACTAGGAAATTATACGTACGTCTTATATAAAAAAGAATAGTATTTGTTTCATCGAATTTAATTACTTCTCCAATAATAAAGGGAGATACCGTTGGAGTAATATCTTCAGTAAGCGTTAAAATCTAAAAAACAACAAATTATTTTTAAAATTCAAGCAAATTATTTTATAAGTCTACCCTAAAAGCAATGACATCCTCAGGTTTTGGGTTTTGTCGCATTGGTGGATGTTCTGCTATCATTTCTTCGTTAAAGAAAGTTCCTTCTATTGTTTCATCATTAAGATTATTAGATTTTCTACCAAGAGATATGTTACTTAAAATATTAATTTTTTTGTTTGGTTTTGCAAAATTAATTTGTGTTTCCTCGAACTCCTGAACACTATCTATTGTGGTATCTTTAACTTCATTAGCTTTGTCAGCTCCATTTTCTTCTACTTCCACAACATCTTTATCAATTTCTACTGATTCTTGAGCATCCCTTGGAATATCCGGTGTTTTAGCTAAGAAGTATAGATTTTTAAATAGTAAAGAGAAATAAAAAAGGAGAAAGAATAACTTACCGCTTGTTGAATCTTCTTGGTCACTAAATTTAAAGTGAATTAACGGTTTTACTAAATTCTTCCGCAAACCAGTTGGAAAATAATTCTGCACTTTTGGTTTTTCAACAAATGGAGTATCCTTATACGGTCTCTTACGAACCCTCTTCCTTTTTCTTTTTGTTATGTTGGCTTTATCATCCCAAGTTGTGTCCAAATTTGAACAATTTGAACTGCTTGCCTCCGAAGTCGACTTCAGCTGTTCTAAAAATCTTCCAACGCCGAATTTGTTATGCATTTTCTCTACGAATTTAACAGAGGCAGGTTTTCCGTTTTGTTGTTCTGGGGGTATTATTTGTGGTGCAATAAGTGATTTTGAGTTATTGCATGAACTAGAACCAATAACTATATCAGCATCTGGAGTTTCATCTTGTTCATTTTCGATATTTTCCGCTTGGGCTTCAGTTACTTCTATAAAACTAGATGTAACGTTTGGTGAAGGACTTCTGCTTCTGGAGTTCTTATTGTAGCAAGGGGTACTACTTAAAATATTAGAGCTCTCTTGCACAGGAGTTGGAATCGGCTTAGCCATTTTGCGCTTTTTAATAGGAACAGATTCATTTTCTTGGGCTTTCTTTGTTTTTATTTTTCGTTTTTTATTTATATCATGCTCGGGAATATGGCTATAGTACGACTTTGTTAATGCTAACGCTTCTTCAACATCTAAAGGTTCATTGGGAACGACTCTAGAAAATAAAGTAATGTTTGATATATTGTCGTATTTTTCTAATAAAACTTACTTTATAACACTTTTTCTCTCTATAATCTGGATATCTTCCAAAGAAGGTAAGTAATAATCCTTGTATGTAAGGTGGAAATATTTTATTCCAAAAACTCTTCCGATCTTGGCTTCCAAATCTTCGATTTTGGTGATATTTTCTGGGACTAATATTTTGGCTAGTTGTCTGTAGTCGGCAAAAAATGCTTCTAGATTTAATGTAAGGCAGAATTTTTTACTTTCAGTATCCATTATTTAAATACTTTAGGCACAAATACAAAAAAAACACATGCCGGCAGCGCGGCTGCAATTTTGTTCTTGGATAGAAAAAGGTAGGCAACTACACATTGGGCAAAAATCATACAAAGAAAAAAAGCACAAGTTTACTTTTATTTTTTTAACCTACTAAAGCCCTATTTATACCCCGTGATAACGTAAGAGATAAATCATAGGGCGTTTATGAAGTAGGCGCGAAAGTTTAAAAAATCTTTCATCAGTTTTTCAGCATTTTTTTTAAATTTATAATACATTTTTCAAGGAAATTTTGGTTAATATTTTATATTCTATTCCTACATTCTCTTGTAGTTTTTTAAAATAATTTTAGTTTATTGCCGTTTGGTGACTGATAGTCGTTTTTAATTTTTGCTACACTTTAGCAATAACAATAATATTCTGATGATAAGGATAGATGTGACTAATTTATTTATTTTTATTCGTTGGTGTCCCGAATCCCGATGTCCAACTATTTTTATTTATGACGTAATGTTTTTAAATGCCCATCATTCCGCCATATTGTATTGCTACGCCACAAATTGTTAGGAAAAATAGATCCAAAGGAATTTTTTTTTTATTTAAGGTTTTAAAAGTCGAAATTGAGCAAAATTTAAAAGCAAGTCCGAAAAATACTTTGCTGATATAAAAATATTTTTTATAATGTATATCTTATCAAAATAAATAAATAGGACATCAACAATTTTACAGGTTAGTGAAGTCACCGCTCGCGTCCAGTATGTTTGGAAGCGTTGCTTGATTCTCGTTTGTTAAATAAAAGTTGTTTATGGTGTGGCCCATCCCAGTTCGCTGTGTATGTGTGTGCCGTTTCCATAAAAAACTGATTTTTAACAAGTTAATGGATTTTATTTCTTGCTGATAAGGTATGTAATCATGTTTATTTGTAATATTTACATAGGTAGAATGAGAAATTTCTAAAATAAAGGCACCTACCTGTTTATGACAACAAGGTGTAAGAAAACAAATCTCGAAATCGTGTCAAAACAAAACATTCCTTGCCTTGTTTACATGATTTTGGGTGTCTTTCTGGCAAATATTTGATGACTCAGTAATGATAGTAGTCCTTTGTAATGATTTTGGAATAAAAAAAATAAATGTTAATATTGTTAATGGGGAGAAATTTATGCAGACTGACTTCAAAGAACATAAAATAAATGACTAATGAACTGTGGAAGCTGAATGGTAAAGGTTTTTTTTACAGAAGGTTTACCAGACCTTATGTTCTACTCTTTGTATCTTAAAACTAGAAGCAAAATCTTGTTCTATTTTGTGGGATCTCAAGATTTAGCGATGATATTAGTAGGTAGAGACACAAATAGCATCCAATAAAAATGTCAAGGTTAAGGAAGACAAATTTATTAAGTATTTTAAAATAAAATTGGTTAAATGGGTAATAAAACTTACAATTAGTTTGGTTTACAGCATGCCCCAAAATCATTAACGCAAACAAAATTGGTAATGTTTACCTATTATAAAATTATTTTGTACAAATCACCCGAAAATATTATTATCGAGATTTAATCTGACTAGAAGTTTTTATTGCCTTTGCAAGAATTTCATGAATTTTTTTCTTAAAACCAAATGCTAATATTTGATAAGTAATACAATATCTGAATTAAAGGTTTGAAGATATTTTATGAATAGCCTTTGTCAATTCTCGCAAAAATGGAACCATTTAAAACAAGCCTAATAATAACAAGAAAGAAGAAAATCAGAAAAATTCTAGGTGAACAATATGATTATGTCATTTGTAAATTTTTTATCGGCGAGACTTTATTTAGGTACCAATTATATTGCATTGGAAAATAGTAATACCATTAAATGGGATTTTGATAAAGATTAGGTTTTGCAATAATTACATTCTACAGTAAAGATCACAAGTCAAAAAAAACAAAAGAAAATCCTCTTAAAAGATAAGTCGGTATCATGAGGGGAAATTCCTAGATTTCTCTTATTAATTTCATTCATTAAATTGCTAAAAGATAATACTAATTATTTGGTAAATAACATTAACAAACACCTGTGCATTAGTACTAAATTCTTATATCATTGCCAACAAGTTTCCTACACATATCTATCCATACCAGTTACATATTATGCTTATTAATATTGAGTTTTCAGGTAAAGGTTATTGACCTAAACTAAAAGCTTGTTGTCGCTGCGATATAACTGAACCTTAAAAGCCCTTTGAAGCACGTTCGACCTACCTACCATATGTATTAAATAGGTTGAACGTCTTTATTGTATATCGATTTTGTCATGTTTAAAGCAATATAAAATGGGTACACATTTAATATACAGGAGGGACCAGTATTAAACATTACTAGTCGAAGTAGACAGACAATCTTCCTGTTAAACCTGTCGATCTCTACGAAATCGGACTTATACGGGATAGACTTTAATGCATTCCCTCAGGATTTTCTACAAAGTCACAAAATTTTCAATCACGTACGGTACCTATTTGAACACACCCAAAGTTTGTTTAAAGACAATAAACATGCCATCTTGCATGTTACGTGAGTATTTTGTCAAAGAGTCAATGTATCTCGTAAATCTTGTTTTATATTTTTTCCAACTATTGTTATAAAAATATAGAGGTGATAATACAGGGTGTCCAAAAATGGCGCATAAAGGCGATTGTACGCTCCTGGGGCATTATCAGGGAATCCTAAAAAATTGACAAAAAAATCCATCTGATATATTTATATGGAAAAAATGCGAACAAAGTTGCATAAGTTCGGCAACACAGTTTGTAAAATACATCTTATAAACTCATCTAGATTCTTGAGCATACATTTTTGCATTAGATCATATTGACATTATTGTCAGCTTTTTGCAAAATTAAATTGATTATAAAAAATGTAATTTGACCATTTAAAAGATAAACAAATGGTAAAATAATTTTAGATAAATTGTGCCTTTGTATTTGGCCATTTATTTCGTTAATATGTGCTGTTACCTTTAAGATATAAGCGTTTAAAGTTTCGCATTTTCGGGCGTCATATCTCCGAGGATATTTGTGATAGATTTTTTTTAATAATTTTCTGCGGCTCCCTAGACATACCCCAACAACGTACCAACGCTTTTATGCGCCATTTTTTGGACACCCTGTAGAGGTGATAATATAGTAAAACCACCGTAAAACTCTCGGTAAAACTGCATATTGCTCGTTAAAGTTTATAGTGTCAACATGATAACGAAGAAAACCGAAAAAGAAACTAGCAAGAATAACGGTTTACTTGTTGCTAGTATAAGTAAACCAATTTCAGACCCCCAATTTTACGCACCAGTGGGAAAAAGTCCGACTTTTTTACTTTACTCTACAGTTAAATTTGAGTCCCTAAATAACATGTTTATCATGCAAATTTAGCTTTTTTATATCTTTTAAACTGGAAACATGTTTAGGTTTCAAATCTTGAATCGAATCCTCATTTTAATTAGCTTTGTCTAAAAATGTTTCGTGCCCACAATTTTTATATTTCTTATTTTAGTACACGCTAAATCTCTTAACAATTTATTTAGTGATGCGAAATGAATTTTTTCGTCTAAAAATAGCACCTCAACAAGCAATCAGTTTCATTTAGCGCCAGAGGCCCCGAGATAACAGCATTATTCAATGCACTTAGCACCAATATGTTTGCTGATGTAAAATAAAATTTAATAGTAACTTTAACCCTGAAGGTCTGAAGCTAATGGTTTTTTCTAATTAAAGCGACACATTAAAATACATATACCCTATCTATTCCCATTCTTTTAAAAAATCCAGAGAAGCATACTGCTAAAATTAATAAGGTTTTGTAATCAATTTGTTACAAAATAATATAAGTTTAAAAAGAAACAATAATATTATAAACAATTCTCACACGTGCTGTGCAATTTTTGTATTCTTTGGCGTACAACCTAATTTTACAACAATTTATTTAATGTGTGAATGGTAAAGAATAACATTCTGTAATGCATTATGAGTGACATAACATAAGCATGAATCATACTTAATTAAAGGTGTGGTTCGGTTATTTAGCATTATCTTCTTCAAATTTAGTTTTATTTATCAATGGAGATAGGATTTGTAATTGATGATAAATTGATAAAGGTATTTAAAAAAGCTATTTACTCATAAATAAATATGTCGTAGTTTCCACTGATTGGTTTCATTTTATCATGGTACATTTATTATAAAAAACGCAGATAGGTACTTTGCCGGAAACCATAGTTAATGAACTTTTCCAACACAGAATGGTAAACTTATTCCTTTCGCAAAAACATTTTTTTTACCTACTATGAATTTATAAAAATATGTTTTATAAAAAAATTAAAACTTGTTCGCACAGACATGAAATTAACGGTCATATCTACCAAATTATTATCAGACCCTTGTGGGTTGATAAATGGGTTTGTCCCCAAGCAATAACAAAATACGTTTTAAAAAAACTGACTAAAAATGGGATATGCAAAGAGATACTGCCAGTATTTAATTATTTTAAACCCAACCCATTTCTAATTTTATTTGTTTTTATCAAATGAAACTATTCTAAGTAAAAAGACGCTTTTCATTAAATTTGTTTTATTGGGCTGGTGTAACAATTTTATGCCCCTTTTTATTATAATCGTATTTATTACCAATTTGATTGGATCTTAAAAAGATCTCTCTTTGTTTAAACCAAAGGTCCATGCACTCTGAATTGGTTTTTAATTGTTGCAGAATAAAAGGCGACAATGCCTGAAGAAAAGAAAATGACTGCTGATATTGATTCATCTCCAATTAAAAGCAAAATGACGCCAACGATTCGAACCAGTGGAAGTACAGTTGCCCATGTTTCCCTTTTGGAGGGCACTGTTATGAACATTAACATTGAAGTAAGTAAATTGACAAAAAAAAATAAGACATTGTGTATTTATTTGTAACGAATTTATTTACAATTTTTATTATAAACATTTGTATTAAAATTCAATCTCAATTACCTATTGTATTGATTGTAAAATTAAGTTATGAAACGACAAATAGGCTACCAGTTTTATTACTCAATAATCTAGATTTATTATTTGATTTTGTTTTAATACCCATACCAGTTTTCATGACTTGTTGTATAAAATCAATTTTGTTTACAGCGTAAGGCTAAGGGGAGAGAATTATTTGAACGCGTGTGCGAGAGCCTTAATTTGATTGAAAGGGATTATTTTGGACTGGTTTACGCCGACAGGCACGACGCCAGGAACTGGTTGGACTTGGACAAGAGAATTGGAAAATTCTTAAAATGTAATTGACAAACAAATCTTAAAAATTTTGCAAAATCAGCACTTTATAAATTTAATTTTTAGCGGAACCTTGGAGATTCAACTTCGAAGTTAAATTCTATCCACCAGATCCCGCCCAGCTACAAGAAGACATAACTAGATACCATTTGTGTCTTCAAATTCGCAACGACATTTTAAACAATCGCCTGCCGTGTTCTTTTGTAACTCATGCTTTGTTGGGTTCGTATCTAGTGCAATCAGAATTAGGAGACTATGATGCTGAATCCATGGGTCGTACGTACCTTAAAGAATTCAAATTTGCACCCAATCAAAAGCAGGATCTTGAAGATAAAGTTATTGAGCTTCATAAAACACACAAGTACGTAAAGATTTTAGATAAATACGAGGGTTGTCTTTAAAATTTTGCATTTGGACAAATGGGGGGCTCCACCACCTACAAGTTTATTAAGACTATACCGAAAGTTTTGTTGAGATTCGACAAGTGGTTTCGCCACAGTAAATTTTTTACTTAGCCTCGCGAGCTTCAAGGTAACCTATACCTCTTTTTGGCTTATTCTTTACAGTTTACATGAAACTCCCTAGAACTTTTTTCATCATTCACGGTTTTATGTATGATTTATGAAATTCCACTGCCGAACAGACTTAAAATTCTGGGTCGCTAATTACAGCCAGTCTACTTTGGTGCCTTCCAAAAAAATTTAAAAAATTGGGCTGTACAACAGGAAATAATTGTTTTCCCATTCAACAGTTTTTGTATGATTCTTTAAATTGGAGTCATTTATTTGCTTTAGACTGTCTTAACCTTGCGGTGTGTCACTTGTCCATTTTGTGGTTTTAACTGGCGCAAAGCATCCATGGATTTCCGGGACACTACTGTTTTTGGTAGACCTATCATAGGATGGGCCCTAAGACAGGTGGGTCCATGTTTGAATTTCAAGAATCAGCAGAAAATGGTCTATTGATGTGGTGCATCATAGCCAAAAGTAAAAATCAACTCGGCATGTTGTTAAGATAATTATCTTTAAAAGTAGTCTCGACACAATTCCATGTTTTCAAAAACTCTCCAAATTAAAAAAAAATATTGGCTAAAATACTAGTCGCATCCTAACAAAACTTTCGGTATAGTCCTAATAAACTTGAAGAGTTTGTTTGGCACTTGTGGTGACGTTGGTGGCGCCCCTGATTTGACTATGCTAAATATAAAAGACAACCCTCGTACCTCAAGAAAATCAATTTAGAAACAAAATTAATACATTTTGTTTTTTCTAGGGGACAAACTCCTGCCGAAGCCGAACTTAATTACTTGGAGAACGCTAAGAAACTAGCAATGTATGGAGTAGATTTACATCCTGCTAAGGATTCTGAAGGAGTTGACATTATGCTAGGTACGTAACAACAATACCAAATTCTTTAATTGTTTCTAATTTAAAAAAATTTTTTTAGGTGTTTGTGCCTCAGGCCTCTTGGTTTACAGAGACCGCCTTAGAATTAATAGATTTGCTTGGCCCAAGATACTAAAAATAAGTTATAAACGCCACAATTTTTACATCAAAATACGTCCAGGCGAGTTCGAGCAGTTCGAATCTACTATTGGGTTTAAACTAGCCAATCATAGAGCCGCTAAAAAGCTATGGAAAACTTGTGTTGAACATCATACTTTCTTTAGGTAAGTTGTTTTGGCAAAATACTAGGATGTTGGACTAACAGGCATTGTTACAGATTGATGTCCCCTGAGGTTAATCAAAAATCATCGCTGTTTCCTAAATTGGGGAGCAAATTCCGCTATTCCGGCCGTACCCATTACGAAACTAAGAAAACGCATATTGAGCGTCCTGCCCCACAGTTTGAACGATCTTTAACAGGCAAGAAGATAACATCGCGAAGTATGGACCGTAAGTCCAAATAGTTAAAAAATTGGCATTATTAGTTGGCAAAATTTAAAATTAATCATGCGTAAAGTTTGAATTATAATCTGCAATGCAAGATGCTTTTTTGACTAAATGTTTGTGTAGTTTTTAATAGATTGACTAATTCTTTTAGCACTCGGGGGTTCCCGAGCGGAGGACGATTATAACGAAGCGAATAAACGACACACGATGACTTCGGCACCTGACCAAATTCCGAACATTGAAACTAGCCCCGCTAGTGTCAAATCGCCGAAAGATAGAAAAGAAAAGGAGAAAAGGGAAAAAGACAAGGTTTGTTTACAACAATTCTTATTGTAAACTTATAACGCACTAACTCTATGTTTTTAATTAACCACCTTTTTTACTAACAATATAGCAAGCTGGAGCGATGTATAGATCAGCAAGCGAACATTCGGCCAGTTCTGAGGAAGGAATTTACGAGACAATACATGAGGTGTTATATTTCTCCACATATTGAAGGCTTCTGCTAATTTTTTCTGGCATAAAACCTTTTTTTTAAGTCCTGTTAGTGAAGTTTAATTCTACGCTTTCTTTAAGTTTCAAATATTAATAAACTAGCAAGACTTAAAAACGAAAAGTTTTATCATTTGTGGTTTAAAAATGCGCAATCAATTGTCGCTAAAAGCTAAAATCTTTTGTGGAATGTCTATTAAACTCTAGCTTGGTTCTCGTAAAAATACTTTTAAAATAAAAAACATCAGTTGTAAAAATAATTTAAAAAGTCTAAAAAAACATAAATTTATTCTGTGGGCAATAAATATAAGTTTGCGTAATTATCTTCTAGTCTTTTGTTGTTTAAACAATGTAGTTTCTGTCCTATAATATGATGTGTTTGCTTTTTTTGCTCGCGCTCGGCTTTCTCTAAAAACGTGTCTGTAATTTTTATTGAATTGTTTTTTGTTTGTTTGTAGAAGCCAATAGGTGGAGTAGCAGTTTTACCATCCGGAGGTCTTTTTGGCAAGAAAAAAGACAAGGAGGATAAGGAAAACAGGGACACCAACGCTGCCCATCACAACGGAAACGAAGATCTCAATTCCAGCAATGATAGTCAACGATCGCCCAGCAAAACTAAGGTAAGTTTAATGTGTTAGAAGTACGTAGACATGTTTTAAATTACTAGTCGTAAATTGTTTACTGTAGTAGGAATATTTTGTGATTTTGCATGATATTAATGCATGTGCTTTGTATTATTAGAGTCCTGGTTTTCTTTTTGGCTCCAAAAAGGACAAACCACCGAAAGACAAAAAGGAAAAAGTTGCTGAAAAACTTGCAGAAAAATCCCCAACTGATGCAAGTAAAGAAAAAGGTGGGCCACCTCTAGGCTCGCCCCAGTTGCCTGGTTACACGCGAGAATATGATTACGAGGCTTCTGACGATCAGTCCACACCGCGCAAGCCTTTTACGCCTGGTTTTTCGTACGAAAACCAATCCCCGACTAGAACATCTACTGGAGGTCAACAATCTCCGTCCACTAAGCGCGCCACTGGACTAGCTTTTAACTACGCCCCTGGTGCTGTTGAGGAACTAACCCGCAGTCCCACTGGCGGGAAGAAAGTAGCACAAGAGTTGTTTAAAGACCCAAAAGACGACTCCAGTGCCTTTATTGAGGGTGAGAAGAGTGCCGTTGTACCGCTTCCTGACGAGAAGCAAACCCGTCCAGTCAAATTATTCGTACTAACCGGTAAACGTGATCCCAAAACTGGTAAAATCGACCTCGAAACTGCGACAGTCGACACCTCAACTGCGAATCAAAGCGTCAGAACCAACCTCATTGATTCTAAGTACGGTCTTATTGACCCCTCCAATGGTACAATTATAATAACTGATCCTGCTAACGGTCAAAAGGAAGTAGTCCAAGGACACGTTGATCCTGCAACAAAACAAATTATAGTTACTACTGGCTCCGTTATAGATCCCGTTACCGGCAGAAAGGACAACACACTTGGTCAAATTATCTCCATTTCGGGCCAACATACACCTACATCAACAGGTAGTCCGTTAAAAGTGGTCCCCAAGAAGCGGGTTGTCAGAATTACTGTCACAACTGCAAAGAAAGATCCCAAATCTGGCAGGATTGAGGCTGAGAAAGGCATAGTTGAACACTTGGAAGCCACACTTGACCCAGTAAACTCCAAAATTGACACTAAATACGGCACAATCGACTTGGTTAACAACAAAATCGTACAGAGAGACCCCAAGAGTGGCAAATCTAGCATTAAACCCATTGAAATTGACGACAATTTAGCGCAAATCACGATTAGAGAAGGGGTTATTGATCCTAAATCCAACAAAATCGACAATACTCTTGGACAACTTGTAAAACTGAGCAGCGAGAAAGATTGCATCGTTCCAGTAACCGCTGTAACCGCCAAACGAGATCCCAAGACAGGTCAGTTAGACCCAACCAAGGCACACAAAGACACAACAAACGCCAAGGTTGATGCCAAAAACGGACTTATCTTCACCAAGTTCGGCACAATTGACGTCAAAAACAAGAAAATCTTAAGACGTGACCCTAAAACTGGCACAATTGAAGAACGCCCCGTGCAATTTGATGCCCAAGATAATATAATCATTCTCTCTGGCGTGATTGACCCTCGCACAGGATTAAAAGACGATGACTTAAGTCAGATTCTACAAATAGGCGCAGAGATCGAACCCGATGTAAAAGTAACATCAATCGCTGGTAAAGTTGACAAAAAAGGACTTGATCCTAAAACCATTGGTACCGCTGAGCACTCAACAGGACTATTCGACCCTGATACCAATAAAGTGTACACTAAATACGGTGTTTATGATCCAGTTCACGATACGTTGACTTACGTTGATCCCAGAACCTTCAAAGCAGAAGTTAAGTACGGACAAAGAGACCCCACAACTGGGGAAGTACTATTCCGGGGCCTAATTAACCCTAAGTCTGGCAAAGCTGACAGTAACTTTGGACGTACTTTGAAAATAGAGGTTTTACAACCCAAACCCGATGCATCAGTTTTGTCGCAACCTGCAAGTTTGCAAGACACCAAACGTGCCAAGCCAGTGTCTCCAGTTAAGTTGCCAACTGCACCAAGCGCTCCAGCATCTACAAACAAGCTCGTTAAATTATTCGTAATTACCGCGAAGAAAGATCCTAAAACTGGTCATTTAGACGTTGAGACTGGCTTCGTAGACCAATCCGTTGGTATTCTTCACTCCAACGGAGATATTGACTCTAAATACGGTTTAATTCATCCTAAAAATGGTACTGTAACCATAACAGATCCCGCTACTGGTAAGGAAGAAACATTACAAGGACAAGTTAATGCTTCTGGACAGATTATACTCACAACTGGAGTTGTAATTGATCCAAAAACTGGCAAAAAGGACGCTACTTTAGGCCAACTTATCACAATAGTTGAAGATAAGCCTACCGCTGAAAAACCACTAGCAAACGCTCTGGCTTCACACCCTATTCCCAAGAAACGTCTTATAAAAATACTGGTAATCACCAGCCGAAAAGACCCCAAAACTGGCAAAGTCGACACTGAAAAGGGTGTGGTCGAAAAACTGACCGGAACCGTTGACCCAGTGAGTGGAATCATCGAGTGCAAGTATGGTAAAATCGACCAAGCAAACAATAAAATTGTTATCAAGGACAAAGCTGGAAAATCGCTAGTGTCCACGGTTCAATTTGACGAAAACACTGGTCAAATTTACATACATGACGTTGTTGACCCCAAAACGGGTAAAGTAGACCCTAACTTGTCGCAAGTCATGAACATTGTCGACCCACAACACCCCGCTGTTGTAATCACAACCATTACAACGGTTAAGGATCCAAAAACCAACGCTGCTGCTCTTGACAAAGGAGTACCAGAGACAACTAACGGTAAAATAAACCCAGAGACCGGCGAAATATTCACAAAGCATGGCACCATCAACCTGAAATTAATGCGCATTACTGCACGCGACCCTAAAACAGGCGCCATTACCGAAAGACCAATCCAAGTTGACAAAGACGACAACATCATAATCTCAGGCGTTGTTGATCCTAAGACTGGAAAGGTTGATCCAAGAATGGTCCAAGTTGTGCAAGTTGGAAATGAAATTGACCCTGAAATTCAGATAACAACATACGTCGGCAAGTTAGATTCGAAAAAGAACACAATTGACTCTAAAAACGCAGCACCAGATACAACTCCCGGACTTTACGATCCAGACAAGAACAAAATCTACACTAAGTACGGCCAAATTGATCCAATCGAAGAAACACTTCTTGTAAACGATCACAAAACTGGCAAACCAGAAACCCGTCACGGTTTCTTCGAAAGCAACACCGGCGAACTAATATTCAAGGGCGGCTTTACAAACCCTAAATCTGGTAAATATGACAAAGATCTTGGTCGCGCCATCACCGTACGCATTACTGAACCCGTAATTGATGCAGTTGCCTCGCAACAACCATCAGTTAAAGAACAAAAAGTCGCAGCACCTCAAACAACATCTCCCATAAAGACAACAACAATAAGTCCTGCTCTGCGAACAGAAAGCCCCATAAAACAAGTCGGCGTTCCCAAGCACCGCATTGTCAAAATCATGGTAATTACATCGAAAAAAGACCCCAAAACTGGAGCGATTGACTTAGAGCACGGTCAGGTTGAACACATAACCGGTGTTGTTGACCCTAAAACCGGTAAAATCGAAACTAAATACGGATTAGTTGACCCCAACACTGGCAGTTTAACAACCAGAGATCCAGCTGGTAAAACAGAAACCGTCCAAGGCCGCGTTGACCCCCTAACCGGGCAAATCATCGTCAACGAAGGAGCTGTTATTGACCCACAAAGTGGTAAGGCCGATCCTAGCTTAGGACAAGTATTTTCCATCATTGGTCTTAAACAAGCACAAGACCCCAATGCTGCAGCCCCACCTCGCAAGCGAATTATCAAAATTACCATTATCACCACCAAGATTGACCCCAAAACTGGTAAAGTTGATCCTGAGAAAGGTCACATTGAAGAATGTACTGCGTTGCTTGACCCAGAAACTGGCCTGATCGAATCAAAGTATGGACTTATTGATCCCAAGAACGGTAACCTAATAGTTAACGATCCTAAAACTGGTAAGGTCGACGCACGCCCTGCCCAGCTTAACGAAAACAATGGTCAATTATTAGTCTCAAGTGGTGTTGTTGATCCCAAGAGTGGAAAACTCGATAATTCGCTCGGACAAGTTATTAGTATTGCAGGTCAAAGCGACCCTGTTTTGGAAATAACAACAATAACAGCGAAAAAAGATCCCATAACTGGTGCTGTCGACATCCAAAACGGTCAAATGGAAAAAGGAAAAGCAAAGAAAAACTGCGCCACTGGCGAAATTATAACCAAATATGGAATAATTGATTTAACACTGCTTAAAATATCAAGCAAAGACCCCAAAACCGGTAAAGTCGAAACCAGACCTGTAAAACTCGACAGCGATGGCAACATTGTAA
Organism: Cartodere bifasciata; assembly: GCA_963920755.1. Taxonomy (NCBI): domain Eukaryota; kingdom Metazoa; phylum Arthropoda; class Insecta; order Coleoptera; family Latridiidae; genus Cartodere; species Cartodere bifasciata. The sequence goes on along the minus strand of OY987197.1, from coordinate 8,574,044 downwards.
TATCAACTGGTGTAAAGGACCCAATAACAGACACCGTAAACCCCAGCCTAGGACAAGTAATCCAAGTTGGTGGCGAAGTAGATCCCGAAGTCCAAATCATAACATTCGTTGGCAAAGTTGACCCCAAGAAAAATACCTTTGATTCCAAAAATGCAGTCCCTGAAGTATCTTACGGTATTTACAATCCAGCAACGCATAAGATTGATACGAAATACGGTCAAATCGACCCAGTTAAAGGAACATTAACATCATTCGACCCCAAATCAGGCAGACAAGACGTAAAGATTGGACACGTTGACCCTACCACCGGACAAATGTTGTTCAAGGGTAATAATTACATTAACCCTAAGACTGGGAAAGTTGACCCACACTTTGGTCGCATTATTAACGTGCTTATAAGCGAACCAGTTTTGGACGATACTGGTCGCGTAGTGGAACGTGATTCAAAACACATTAAGGTGGATCCCAAGACAGGACAAATCTGGGTGTTCGATCATCATGACCCAATCACCAAACAAGACGTTTATTCCTCTGGACATGTTGACGCTATAACCGGCTACACTGTCACGATTTACGGGTATTTGGATCCAAAATCTGGAGCAATAAGCAAGGTTCTAAAGGTAGACCCGAGTGTTACCAAAGTCGACCCCGAAACCAGCCAAGTATTCACCAAGACCGGCCAAGTTGACGAAATGGGCGTGCCTATTTACGCTGCCAGCGAAATTGATCCCAAGTCTGGACAGATTTACACCAAGTACGGTAAAGTTGACCCTAAAACGGGCAAGCTCGTCATAATCCGCATTTATTTGATCACGGAGACTGATCCATCTGGCAAAGTTAAGGAAATTAACCCCAAGGACTGTCAATTCGACGAGAAAACCGGACGCATTACCAACGTAACAACGCAAACCGTTTACATCTACAGCATGGTTGATCCCAAAACTGGTAAAATAGTACAAGTTGACCCCAACGACCCTCTAGTTAAGAGCGCGAACACCAAAGTTACCCAAGTGTTAACGCTTTCTGGTGAAATTGACCCAGAAACTGGCAAGATCCATACTGAATGGGGCCACATCGACCCTCAAACTGGTGACATTGACCCCAAGACAGCACGAAAGGACCCTGTTACCGGAGAACTGATTCTGAACTACGCGCAAATTGACCCAAGTCACTTCAAGGACATATTTGACCAAAAGGTTAATGTAAAAACGTTTGCCAAGAGTGGGGATGCTGACTCTGGAGAATCCAGTGACGATGACTTGAATGAATATGCCGCCGATAGTATGAAGGACATTGCAAACATCAGTATTCCAAGGGGCAAGACTGGTGGCAGCGCTCCGGTTATTGTAAAAACGACAACGAAGCAAATCGTGACCAAGGACAAAGATGGTGTTACGCAGAACATTGAAGAAAAGGTTGAGGACGGTCGCACTGGCGAAGTCACTTTTTCGACACAAATTAACAAGGTAAGTTGAATTTTTTATTATAAACCCTCAGTTTCAAATTTAAATACAACAAAATAGCAGAAAACAAGATTTATTAAAGTTTTAAAGTTGTGAAAGTGTCCTCTTACCTAAACTGACAAAATTAATTTCCCCTATTCTAACCTATTTTTTAAATTTCAGTTATACGCTTTTTTATTTATTTTAATTTCACTTGTATTATTGTGCCCATCTTTTTATTAAACAGATAACAGACATCACAAAAGCACTGTGCATTTGTGTGTATTTTGTGTAAAAGTTATCTCAAAACTTAAATATTCTTTTTGGGAGTCGCATTTTTGTTAAAAATTTATAAGTTATTGGTGAAAAATTATTAACATTCGAAGTAACGCAAATTCAAAAAAACTTCCAGATTTTGTCTGTCTGAAAGTTTGGATTTTTTGCTACGGATATACCTATTTAAATTTTAAAGACAGAAATATAATATAGACAAATTTAATAATAATAATAACCTGCAGTTTAAACATTTATAGAAAATAAAGTATGTACCCAATCAGAAAACATAGGTCTTTAACAAAAATGCTCCTTCCGACCAAAATACTTTTTTTTATTCTTTCTTTCACAATGTGCGTGCGTTTAATTTCTTAAATAATTAAAATCCTTTTTTTACTTTTATTTCCACACATTATTTTATTATTTTGTCCCTTCCCCTAAAGGCTGATGCCCCACCAACCGACGACGGTAAATCGCCTTTTGTAACGGCTCGGGCTGTTACGACGCGCACCGCCACAACTCACGAAGACTTGGGAACCAACGCGCGCACACAACAATTGGAGGAAAAAACGGTAGCCCATTCGATGACGTCCAGCGCCACTCGTCAGGAACAACGCACTGTTACACAGGAAGTTAAAACTACTAGTACTGTTTTGTCTGCCGATCAGGTTAATATTTTATTTTTTTATTTTGTTTCATAAGTTTTACATTTTTGTTTGATAACTTAAATCATTTAAATTTTAAATCAATCGAATCGAACACAACATGATTCAAAGACACTTGTTTTAATAACATTTTCTAACAATGCATGGCTTATAGCTCGGAAGGCGTGACAGCATTAGTTCGACCAGTTCAGGCGATTCAGGAACACCAATTGACCCCCCAGATGACCCTAATCATCCGTACTATAACAGCGATATCTACAAGGTAGGTCCGGGACAATCCTAAACTAAAGTGCAAAGAATAAAAATTGTTTTAACCACCAACAAAAACACCCTAAAAATCAAAAATTATAAAATTAACTAAGACAGAGCTCTCTACGTAATGTTGGGTAAAGGATAAAGCCTGATTAATAGTTTACGGAAATTAGCGCCACTTAGAATTAACGTATCGGGAATTAACACAAAAGTAAATGAATTATACAAAAGTTCAAATCTCATTTATAGATCAAATTAACTCCACTTAAGAACCAAGGTATAGGTTATTTCTGGTAATTTGACTAATTTCGCGTAAACTGTCACCGGTTTTCATTAGCGCCATCTATCATTTACAAGTACAAATTTAAAAAATTGGAAACAAAACTGTAAAATTAAAAAAACCTGTGAAATTGTTAAAGCTTCTGAGATATACCGATAGATGCGATTATTGCTTTGAAGTAGTTAAATTAATTCATCTCTAAATGAACTAAATTGGTCACGTAAATTTCGCGTTAATTTAACTGGTGTTTAGTCTCTTAATCATCTCTGATTAGAGCTTGAGTTCAGTTTTAGTTTTTACAGGATAATTCAATTTATAATGCTCAATTGCATAAACTCTGGCCTTTGATGCAATTAGGAAATTACATTTATAGACCTTTTCCGTTGAGGTACTTTCGCGGTCGTTATGCTTGAGAATAGGGGACCACCAGCATCACAATGACTCGAGTCAATCTGACGTTTCCCAAGTATAACGACCGCGAAGGTGTAACAACGGGAAGGGTGAATTCAATGCTTAAAATTCTCTGTAAAATAAGGTAACTTAACTGATTTAATCATAAGAAAACGAATCGTTATTTACTTAAAATATTAACTTTAAAACAATGTTATAAATAAAATCGTACAAACTGTAAGTAGCGCATTAATAATTCATTATTGTAGCGCATGGAGTTTTTCTGTTTGTTGTTTTTTTTTTTAATTTTAATGTCTGGTGCATGTTAAACATTTACATCTTCACAGCTATTTCCTTAGATAGCCAATCATTTTAATTATTCTCTTTTACTTAGGATTCTGGTATCGTCCACACAGAAAGCGTAGTATACGGTGGCGATCCAAATTTACAACGTACTCCTACAACTAACGTACCAGTTGTAGCCACTGAAGCCAGAAAAGTTCAACTAAGCTCTGATGATGGAAATTACTCTGCTACTGGAGAAATTGTTAGCTCGCAAACCATTAGTTCGAAAACTAGAACTGTTGAAACAATTACGGTAAGCCTTTTTGTGCCCGACAATTTAGAAAATAAATAAACTCATTAGCTTGAGATTTGCATTAATTAATTTTGTTGTTGCAGTATAAAACAGAAAAAGATGGAGTCGTGGAAACGAGAGTTGAACAAAAAATTACTATCCAATCTGATGGTGATCCAATTGATCATGATAGAGCTTTAGCTGAAGCCATTCAAGAAGCTACCGCTATGAATCCTGACATGACAGTGGAAAAGATCGAAATTCAACAACAAACCGCCCAACAACCTTAAACATTTTTAGACAAGGTTTTATGTAAGTAGAAATTCCTTAAATTAAATAGAAGAGGGAATCTGAAGTAATTTAAACCATCAAAATGTTCTTTTTTAATAAAAAATATAATAGCCCAGAAGTCGAAATTTTTATATTACGTTGATTGCGATTTTAATGATTTGTTTATTTTCAGGAAGCACTACTGTCACCGTATTCACTTAGCTTTGCAATATAATTAAGTTTAAAATAAAATCACTCGAAATCGCATTTTTGTATAAATATTATTCTAGAATTAAGTCTAACTGTATGTATTTATTTCACAAATATTTTTTTATCATGTTTATTTTTGTCACAATTTTATATTAATTAATCTAAATACGCTTGGTGTGTGGTCACATTTTTTAATTTACATTTTTTATACGATGTGTTAACGTCTTGGTTTAACACAGTATTTAATATGCGAAATCTCTACTTAATAATTTCTAACAGTCTCATAACTCATAGATTTAAAAAGATGGTGCTTACAAAAATATGTCTGTAGAATATTCTAATCTAACCACAAGGCTATCTACGTGTATACCATAAAATATCTTGCAATTTTAGCCCACATTCCATTTACAAATTCTAAAGTTTAAAATTTTAAACATACTTGTTGTGAATTAAAAGTTTATAACTGTTCATTGTAGAGACCAATAATGTTCTCAAATGGGACCCTTAAACAGTGTTCTAAGACAATTATATGCATGTTTTTTTTAAGCTCCATGACAAAATTACATGATATTATTTGTGGTCCATTTTATCTTTTTTTATATTTTATTTCTAATTTATTTTTATGGTCAAAGTGGGGAACCTTTGCCTTGCATTTTTGTAAGAACTATGTGTTAATAAATGCTAGAAAAGATAGTATATTTCATTATTTTTATTGTAATATGTAGTACTATTAAGTTGTGTGATTCTTATTTTTATTTTGCACTTTTACAAACATTTTCTTAGATGTATATGATATGATTTTGAGAATTCTAATTTCGAAAAATTAAAAATAAGAATCTTGCATTATTTTGCTTTAATCTTTTTTTTATTTTACGCAGCTGTAGTTATTATACATAGATGTTTCTATGTATGTATTAAAATTTTATTTCATTATTAAATATGTTAAAATAAAATGTCTTTTGTTTTAACCCGGGGCCTAAAAAGAAAAGGTAAGAAAAACAAGAATTTATTACACCAATTTAATATTACTTTTAATCTGTTAAACTTTAACAAAGGGGTTCATACACAGTGGCAGTATAAAAAAAGGCACACTTTTTAACAGTTTTTTTATATTAATTATTAATATACAACCTCAGAGTACAAAGTTAAACTAAACCAAAAGGGGCTAGTTATTTTTATGGTCTTCTTAAAAAAATTTCATTCTTTTATTTCATAAACAATTTGGAGTCAGCCGGTCTTGTTTTCTGATATTACTGATAATTTAAATCAGAGTCAGATTATAAATATTAGAAAAAAAACATTTTTTTAATATTTTTGGCTTTGCAAATCTAGCAAATGTTCAATAATAAACTAACAACACTTAATAATCACAAGTTAACAGTTTATTTAATAAATTAGATGACTATAAATATAATTCATTTCTTCATTGCTAAAAGAATAACAAATTAATAATTTGGCGATCTTTGGTCCAAACACGTCCAGAAATCTACCGTTTTTTCGAAAATTACATAAAATGTTGATCAATAATCAATTCACTTGTCAATAATAAAACATTAGCCTCTTTCCACGAGTTTAATCACATAGAAACAACTAAAAATATTAATTAAAGTTACCTGAAAGTAATTACCGTACTCCCGATCGATTGAGGAGAATTAATGTGATTCAGAGCGATTTCTATATCTTGGGGTTGGAACACCTTATCGACTACAGTTTGAAGATGTCCACTTTCTACAAGGTTTGTTAGTTCGTCCAATGCTGCATAGCACATGTGAGCTTCGTCTAGATTTGTAAAAGGAAGGCCAGTCATTTTCTAAAAGAAAAAACCACTATAGATGTTATGCCTCAAGAAAGTTTTATTTTAACATAAATGAGTGTCCAAACTTGAGAAGAGAACTGGCCACAAAAAAGTCGTCATTGAACGTTGTCATGATTTTTTGAGCATGACATTAATATTGAATATTTTTAACTTAGCCATTGCCAGTTGTACAAACCAAGTTTAAACTTCGGTTTAGCTAAACTGATTTATAATCATAGAGAGAACAATCTTAGACACTGTCTATGTTGTAGCTGACAAAGTCTGTTTGTGATAAAATGTCAGTTTAGCTAAACCGAAGTTTAAACTTGGTTTGTACAACCGGCCCTTAATCCAATAAACTGGCATTGCGAGCAGCGTTTTTTTAAACATCAGAAGTGAGATCGCTTTTTGCGTACAAGTCAATTAAAATATGCAAATATGAGCCGTTACACTGCCAGAACTTTATAAAGTACCTAATTTGAATCTAGTGTAATCCATAATTTTTATGCGTAATTCTAGCGATTTTGGATACAGATTTCTCAGTCCTTGGAAATCACATTTTAAAAGCGATTGGCCCATCATAAATTTTGGCAGGGTTATAGCTCGTATGTGCAAATTTCAATTTTCTTAGAAGAGAACTTATGATATTTCTAATATGTATTAAACAAAACGCTACCCGTTAGACCTTTCATTTTGTTGGATTAAGAATAATAAGATAAGTGACCGTAAATAGTAATTATCCAATTTTTAAAAAATCATGATAAGGTTGATAATTCGGATGTACAGTTAAAAATAAAATATGCGAGATTATTCCATTTATATGTCATATTATTAAAGGATTTACCAAAATTTATAGCATTTACTGCGAATTATACTGGAAATTACCCGTTGGCAACAACCTGGGTTGAAATATCTCATTGGCAAGCACTGACAGCGAATTAATTTACCTGGATAGAAGTCAAAGTTGTAATTTTTTGTAAATTTTATCAAAAATTGTTCTTTTGGTTTGTCGTATTCAGTGTTTAAATTAATCTAATATTATTTTTTTGGGTATTTATAAATGAAATAATCGTGTCCAATAGCCCTCGTGCTCTTGATAAATATTCGATTTTAAAAGAATTCATGCTTGTTGAATACGCAATGTCCCTTAAAAGTAAGGGTATTTTCTTTGAATTATTCACCTCGTGCTTCGCACTCGGTAAACAATTAGATAGCACCCTTACTTTTGCGGGACATTACTATGCAACAAGCACTCGTTCATTTAATAATCGAAAATTTTTAGAGCGCTCGTATTATTACTACTGAAAATAAGTATGTTATATATTCAAATTAAATTTTCCGATTTTTTATTAACTCACCTCCAATAAAAATTGTATATAAACATAAAAAGACACACAAACTCCTCCAAAATACCCACACCTATCAGTGCATAAAACCCGAGGTAATGTCGACACAACACAATCATTAGCTTTGCAAAAGTTGTAAAAGTCCTTCATGTCTAAATCGCTTTTTTGTGTTATGATAACGACATCAAATTTATCTCGTACTTCTAATTCTTTGGTAAGTCTACGATTCTCTTTGAGAGCATTAGCCATTATATCTAAGGGGGTGATGTCGCCCTCTAAAAGATCATCTGGTAGCGCTATTACGTCATCAGCTCCGAGAGCTTTTGCTACTGGGAGAGCACGTCGGTTGCATGTTGTTGTGACGTCAGCACCCCAGTGTTTTAAGATTTGGATGAGGATGCAGCCTACTGGGGTACAACCCCCGTAAATGAGGATCCTAAGAAAATTAACAAATTTAAAATTTCTTACACATTTTGTTGAGTTTATTTTTAAACAGAGTGTCCCCAAAATGAGAACATCTTTTAAAAGGGTAACTACAGGACATTTGTAGCCTGCCTAGAAATGGAGTTACCAATGGAAGAGGGCATACGGATTGTAGTAACTTTATTGTTTTTAACAATTTTGTAATAATATATTTATTGTTGCTGGTAGAAAGATTCAGTAAGAACATTTCTTATCATATGAAACTTCTTTTCACATCTCTGAAACAATTTAGAATAATTAATTAAAAAGGAGCTTATTGTACAAAAAATTGCTAGTTTTCTGCAAGATAATGAATACAATAAACTCTTTGTTAATTAATTATTTCAAATCGGTACAGTTAAGCGAAAAGTTTCAGGTAAAAAGGAACCTATCAACCAGCAACAATAAATAAAATTACAAAATTGTTGGGAACAAAAAAGTTACGCCAATCTTTATGCACTCTATCGGTGGTAACATTTCTAGAGGGGCTACAAATCTAAAAAAAAAGTTTGAGGGGAAAACATTATTATAGTCATTCCATCAATTTTATTATGGTTAGACAAACCATTTTTAAGATATTTACGAACAAGTATTTTTAGTGAACTAGATTAAAAGGGTTGTTGTTTTTAAACAGTGCCCCCTAGCCTAGGACATGCGAGTCTATCTGTCTATTTTTTCGTCCTCTATCTACCCTCTAAGACGATACACTCGTTTCGGGGACATTTGGTCGAATTTTAGGATTTTCTTTCAATGAATGCAAATAAATACCTTTGTTCTTGGGCATTTTCAAACAAAATCTCAGCCTGTTTGATTGCTGATAGGGCAATACATCCAGCATAAGGCAAGCTACAGGCTCCTTCAAAACCAATATTTTTCGGTTTTTTAGAAGCTCGATTTTCAGGTACAAGAACGGTCTGTGATAATGTTCCTTGTGACCAGAAAGGAACTGTTAACCATACTTCATCTCCTACTTCAATTCGAGTTACATTTTTTCCAATGTCGGTCACCACACCGGAACAATCTCTTCCTAATATTATCGGAAGACCTGTGCTACTCTAAAAAAACAGATTTACATAACGTTTTATTTTTAAATAATATTCCTTACATGATGGAGCCTTCTGAGAATGTCCCTGTAAGTTCTACCATATCCGCTAGTTATATGAGAGTCAATTATTTGGACGGAGGCTGCTTTAACATTGACTAATATTTCGTTTTCATTACATTCGTAAGGAGCTATTGCATCTTCCACAACTGTTGCTGACTATAAAGCACGTCTATTAAGTAATAGTTTGTTACAAACTAACAAAAACAACTTACCTCTATTCCTAAATAATGTGAACACTGAATGGCTTGCATGTACCGGATAACTGTTTCTTTTCTGCGCATTGCAATACCCACAGCTATACCGAACAAGCCACCGCAAATAAAACCTGCGCAGCAAAAACACAAATCTCGACTTGTCCCTAAAAATTCAAAATCAACAGCATGTCTCAGAATACAAATAAACGTGCGTACATCTTCCAGGAAGAGCTCGAGCTAGGTACAGCCATAATCTTCTAGGATTTAAATGGTATGACAAGCGATATTGAAGGTCTTGCGTGTATGCAACAAAAAGCCGAAAAGCATCCTTTACTATTCGTCGAGCATTTTCCATCTTTGAATGGTGCCATGCTCCTAAGACAAGTGACTTGCTCTGTTCAGAGTATTCGTGTAAAATATCCTTGCTTTTGGATGCCGCTAATCCCAATTGAACCTTTAATAAATCATGTTGGTTTGTAGACATTAAACAACATTGAAACTTACTTGTAAATTCTCAATCTTTTGTGAGCTTCTAAAAATTACCTCATCCATTTTTAAAGTCTACCTAATGCTAATAAAATTTGTATTTGAGCAATTACATAACATATAAGATCATTTTAGCATGAGTTGGATCACGTGAAGCTACCGTAAATGTAACAGGATATTATTTAAAAACGACTAAAATTTAAACATTATTGTGGTTCCAAAATAAAATAAAAATGCTTTTTTGAAAATATTGCTAGACTGACATTTAAAAGGTCAATAAACTTGTCAAACGTCAAAGTGGTCGGCTGTCAAAATTATCAGCTGTTTCACCGCATTATTCGCTACCAACCAAACAAACTTTTAATATTATAAAATTTTGAAAAAAACTAAATACATCTTTGCAGAAATATGATTAATTTAAGAAAATATTAATTAAATTATTTAAACAAATTGATTAATTCAAAGATATAGGTAAATAAATGCATTTTCATGTAAGGTTTTATTTCTCTTATGCTGGTACACCTGTCTATTTGTTTGGTGATTTTTGACGCGCTCATTTTTGGTCTGCGCTCTGACTGCACCAAAAATTTCGTCTTTATTAAAAATACTAAAAATACACATTTTTTCTTTCTTCTGTAGCCTTTTTTTAATAAATATTAGTGCCTAGGACTTAAAGCAGTAAGTATAGAGAGTTTCTATATCGTCATAAATCAATGAGATTGCGAAAAAGATTGCTTAATTCGTGCCTTGTAGATACAAATGACCGAAATGGGCGACGAAAAGTCTGAACGAGTTTATGGGGGCTGTGAGGGGCCAGATGCTATGTATGTGAAACTTATTTCTTCAGACGGACATGAATTCATTGTTAAACGAGAACATGCATTGACCTCTGGGACGATCAAGGCTATGCTTAGTGGCCCCGGACAGTTTGCTGAAAACGAAGCCAACGAAGTTAATTTTAGAGAAATACCGTGAGTACTTGTGGAATAATGTTGTTTTAATACCTAAACCTATACTCGAAATTGTATTTCTACGTAAGGATAGAAGATTTGCAAAATTGCAAACCTCACATCTGGTTACGGATCAAAAATTTCTTTAAAATAGTAATGCCAGAAGGGACAAATTTTGATCAATAATTCAAATTAAGTTAATCAATACATCTTGCTATTGGTCAATGTTTATCTGCGAATAACACTTATTAACCTCGTCAATACCTATAGGCCAAGATAGTATAAAAATCGCAATTCTTACAAAAAAATAGAGATGTGCCAGTGGTATTTGACCAAGTTCTTGACTAGGTATTTTTACCGTCATTTGATCACCCAAATTTGGGGAAATTGGTCAAATTCTCGGTCATATTCTGAATATTTTTTTAATCTGCCCCATTTTGCTAAATTTTTAATGTTGTTGTCTCAATTTTTTACATAAAATTAGCTTAGTGGGATTTGTGCGTAAAAATATAGTATTTAGATGACCATAATTTAATTTTTCATTTGACATCACCAAGGGTTCTCTTCATAAGTTTTCAAGACTTTGACCATATTATTTGACCGTAATTTCATCAGAGATTTTGACCATACCAAAATGATTTGATCATAAGCACATCTCTACAAAAAAATAATAGCCAGTTTTTTTTTGTGCTAAAACATACCCATTTAGGAAGGTAAATCCTCATAATGCACACAAATAAAGAGTTAAGGGTTGGCGTGGTAGCCCCACAAAAAATTTCCTTTAATTTGCAACATTAGATGGATCTACACCAAATTTTACAAATACCTAGGTGTTAAATACGATTTTACAAAGGTATAAGTTGTTTAAAACCTTATTTTGCATCTGTTTACTGTCGTGTTAATCCAACATGATTAAATATTACTTTTCGGTGGCGATTAAAGGGAAGAAGAAATTTTTTTAGTGGAATAATTTTTCCAAAAACCATTTTAAAATCATATTTAGCACCTATTTGTAAAATTTGGGGCAGATCCATCGTGATCTAATGTTGAAAATTTAAGGGGAATTTTTGGGGAACTACCGCGCCAACCCTAAACTCATATTTGTGTGCATTTTGTGGATTTAGCTTCCTGAACAGATTTTCTAACAAATAAAAAATATGGCTTTTATATATGTTTTGCAAGGTAAAAAATTATCTGTCTTGGCCTAAGCATATTCTAATTTTGATTGTTTTTTCAGCTCTCACGTTTTGCAAAAAGTGTGCATGTACTTCACTTACAAAGTAAGATACACCAACAGCTCCACCGAAATACCTGAGTTCCCAATTGCTCCAGAAATTGCCTTGGAATTGTTGATGGCCGCCAATTTCTTAGACTGCTGAAGATTTTAATAAATGTGATTTTTTTTTGTCTTATTAATTATAATTTATAAATAAACAACAATTATTGATTTTTAACTTGAGCACTTAAGTGAAGAGAATACCAAACTTTTGTTTTAATTTAGTTAACTGTATAAATCCTAATAACTGATATACTTTTATTTTGTCTCAAACTTGTAAGTGTTAAATAAATAATTTTTGTTATTCTTGTAAAAAGATTGCTTACTGATTAAACACTTTATTTCTACTGTTAAAAGATCCATGCAAAATTTACATTGGAAATAACAAAGACAATCCATTACTAATACAGTGTAAAAAAAAACAAATAATCTAGATACAAATATTATCTCTGATTCATAATACTTGATGTTTCAGTGAGATTTTCCCAAATGTAAAGGACATACCAAAAACTATTGCAAATTAATTCAAAACCCAATAATTGTTTATTTAACGATTAAAGCATGACCAAAACCAGCTCCTCTTTCAATAACAATGCAAAGAACAAATATTTATTTTGTCATCGATTTGTATCGATTAGCATAATTTGCTCCGTATAGTCTGTAAAAACCAAAGATGCTATTTTTTGTATTATTATTTAAACAGGATTATCCTTGACTTATCATTTTCGCACTTAAAAAAATATAAAAAGAAGTATTACCACATATTTTGGTTAGTATTATTGAACAATCACTTCCGAAAGCAAACAAACAAATTATAATGACTGCTGCAAAGGTAAGTTAATTTTTTATTTTGTTAAATAAAACTAACGACATTTCTAAAATATGAACTAAAAATTAATTTGAAATATTTAAATAAAGTTCTTATTGCAAGGGTATGTATCTTTTTTTTCAATAAGTTCTCAGGATTTAAACAATCCAACATTCTAAATACTATAAATTAATATTTGTTTTTGGCTAAAATAAAACTACCTGCTTTCATGTATTAGAAAATGGCCGAAAGGCCCAAATATTTCGTTTAAATGTATCGCGATTCCTTATTTATTCCATAGAAATGTTTTCGCTTTTTATTCTTATTGACAACTGAAATTAGCGTTACGAGATAGATAACTTCCAAACTTAAGTTTTGGGCGCAATTTTAAGATTCTTCAGATAGTAGCTGGGCGGGCTACATTAGATTTTTAGTGCATGTAAAAAAGTCAAAGTGACAATTTAAAGTAAAAACTTCATTTTAAATTAAAACCGTAATAATGGACTTGCTTTGTGCGGTAAACAGAAAAAGATAATATTTTTTATCTATAAATTTCCCATACATAAAACTCTCGATAAAACTTTAAAGTTAAATGAAAATAAAAAATGGACAACCATACAAAAAAATTCTGAAAAATCGCATCAAAAAGGGGCCATCTAATCAAGACACTTATATTTCTAATGTAATTTTTTAAATTTGAGAAAAGCGGGATTTAGAAGGCACAGTCTACTAACCTTGGGAAGTATTTACATTCTTTCGTTCATCGGGTTCCAACAAGTTATTTCTAAGCTTCCTTTTATTACCTATATTCATTTTCTGGACATAATAATCGACACATAATATGTGTGATAAATTTCATAAATGTGTTTCGTCTAGTAAGTTATTACCTATATTCGTAATCGAACAGATTCTTTGTGGGCAACATAATCATTTGGTTTTTCTGAAGATACTAAGTGTCCCAAATACACGTGCACTTGTACAGCCGTTCAATATTAAAGCCGAAATTAAAATATTTTGATTTACTACAATTATGTAAAACCGAAAAAAGAAGTAAGAAATTATGTTTGCAACAATTTTTTTTCTTAAATGACAGTTGTGTGACAGACAGTTGACAACTTGATTGACAATTGTTTACAATAAATCATTAAGCACACTTAAGTTAAATTCTAAGCACTTATGACGTCATTGGGCGCACACTAGCTACTAGATCTGTCAAAATTTAAGCCATTGTAGTTAATTTCAGTTGTCAATTGGTTGAGAAAATTAGAAGAATTAGAATTGTATTTAGACCGTCTTTTACAATACCTGATAAAATTTAAGTTCAGAGTTTTTTTCGAAAGCATTTGTAGATGTTTTGTAGGGTACAGGGTGTTACCTAAACTCATTTTAAGAAAAATAGTTATAAATATGTGTCCGAAAATTCTTCGTTTCTGAGATACAGATTACTAAGAAACTAAACCAGATATTTTTTTAAAACTTAGCACGGGGAATTTCATTGCCTTAAGGCATAAAGTGCGGTAAAATAAATGTAAAAATTATAATTGGTAGCGGCACATTTGGGGGTTGTTCACCCCCAACTTTTTTGTGATTTTCGGACACATGTTTATAAGAACTTTTTTTCTTAAAATGGGTTCAGGAATCCCTGCATTGTTTCCTAGTTATTTGTTAACGCCCTGTTCTCTGAACCATTGGCATAACAACGTACTTTTGTATATAATTTAAAACAAAAAATTAACCTGTTTTATTTGTAAAGTACTTAGTAACCATCTTACTGGGTCTCTTTACAATCGCATTAGCAGTACCAGTGCCAGAACCCCGCTATGGAGGAGGTTTCGGGGGAGGTCATGGAGGGTACGGACATGGGGGCTTTGGTCATGGCGGGGGGTATGGCCACCATGGAGGTGGATACGGTCATCATCATGGAGGTTTTGGCCGTGGCGCGGGAGGTGCTCTTATCGGCGCAGGAGTGGGGTTAGGAGCAGGTATAGCGATTGGTTCTGCGGCTTCGGCATACCGACGACCATACTACTCGGCGTATCCTTCCTATTATTACGCTAGGCCGGCGTATAATGATTATTATTATCCTGATTACTATTATTAAATTAAAATAAATAAAGTTATTATTAAGTAAGAACGCTTTTTTATTAAAAAAAATATTTTGGTAAAGATTTAAAAACGTAATGTTTTAGGGGGTACAAAAAAGAGTAAACAATAACAAAATAAGTCCGGTTAATTTGGGGTTTTCGCTTGGGACCTTCCCGTTTTAAGTCGACATTATGCCTAGTCGACTACCCAGTCAATAATTTTGAGCATAATAAAACGCATTAACATCCTATTAATAGCATGTTAAATGATCTTATGATTTAAATTAAGCCATACGTCTTTCAGAAATTTGTTTGTATAGGTTGCAAAATTGAGGCAGCACCTGTATGGTACGCAGTTAAATCACGCCTGAAGATCCTTATAAAATTGTTAAAAAAAATCCATGTTTTTTTATTATCGAGAAAAATGATTTAAATTAAGCCATACGTCTTTTACAAATTTGTTTGTATAGGTTGCAAAATTGAGCTAAATCACGCCTGAAGATCCCTAGAAAATTGTTAAAAAAAATCCATGTTTTTTATCATCGAGAAAAATACGATGAAGCTCGATAAATTTGCCAAAGATATAGTGCATTTTAAAAAAGGTATACATATTTTTATCAGATTTTGTTAAATTTTTTTACATCTACATGAAATAAAGCTGACCATTTCATACAAATTTTGCAAAATTAAATTTATTATAAAAATATTATTTGACCATTTAAAACATAAAGAAATAGTAAAATAATTACAAATAGACTGTGCCTTTGTATTCGACAATTTTTTTATTTAATACGTGCTGTTGTTTTCAAGGTACAACGTTAAAAGTTTGGTTTTTTGAGGCCTCATATCTCCAAGGGAATATATGAGATAGATTTTTTTAACAATTTTCTGGGAATCCCCAGGCATGCCCCAACAACGTATCATACAGGTGATGCGCTATTTTTTTTTGGGAAACACTGTATTGTTCAGCCTCTTATGGCTTGCAAGAAATAGTTTTTGTGTAAATCTATAAAGGTTTAAAAGCATTCTTAATTTCGGAAAGTGAAAATAATAAGTTTGTTGGGAAGTTAAATTCTTTTATTATTTTAAGTGTGGTTTATTGTTCAGCCCCTAATGATTTGCAGTAGAGGAGTTATGTTCGTAAATCGATTTTACTCAATCATGTTTTTTGCTGAATATTTGAAAGAATTTCTACTTTAGGAAAGTGGTGTATTATTCTATTCAGTCCTTGCAAATATTTCAGTGAATAATCTTTCTGTTAATCAATTACCATAGCATAATTGACCCCGAATATGACCAGCTTTGCCTTTCAAATTTAGTCAACATCGCAACAAGTACACGTTTTTTCAGGGTCTACCATAGTAAATGGAAGTCCACTGTTGCTATTAACAAACTCAAACTCAACATTCTCTTCAATATTTTCGTCAATATCATTTTTACTCAGTAGGTCCATTTCTTCCAAGGCCTTGATTAAGTCATCAGGAGGAGTGTACTTTTGTTGAGGTCCCAACATTTCTTCAATCCAGGCATCGTCCTCGGTATCGTCATCCGACCAAAGTTCATTAAACGTTTGTCTCTTTTCTTCCCTTGATTTTTGCCGACTTGTTGATGGTTTGGAATCATCTGGATCTTCGGGTTTCTTTTCGGGGTAATACGCTGGGTCTATTGGCGGTTGAACTGGGGGTAGAGGAACGTATGTTTCTCCCTCTTTTATCTTAAACAAAATATGAGTTCTTAGAAACTATTGGAAACTTTGAAAAAAGTATTTTTGGTTGGATGTAAAAGTGTCTTACGTCTAGGGCATAAGTGCAATCCGAGTCAAACGCACTAATATCCCCGCAAGCAACAAAGGGAATAACTATTCTGTCTATTCCAGTTAAGCATTTAAAATCCTTGTGGTTAACATTCAAATATTCAGAAAACTTTTTCGGATCAAAGTCTTTTGGTGGTTCATAGTTTAAACAAACAATAAAGGCTTCTAAAATTTTAAAACTATAATATTTAGGACTCAATATAAATAATGTATACACACCTACGCTAGAATTACGTGAACTACTTGGTTTAAAAATAAACACTTCTTTAAAAAGGGCAAGAGCCTGATTCTTAAGTTGATTGCTTTCTTTCCCGCGAAATATTTTAGCAACGAAAGTTCCCCCTAGTTTTAGAACATTGGATCCAATGTAAAGTGCTCCTAGAATCAATTGCTCTTGAATGTAAGTATCCAATCCATGCAACCCAGTTACTAAAATTAAAAAAATTAAAATATACAGTACAACTTGTGAACCTCCTTACCATCTGGCGCGCCATCGCAAATAACCAAGTCAGCACAGTCCCCTGAAAAGTGATCAATGATTTTCTGAGCAGTAGAATACTGTGTAATATCCCCTTGAAGCTGAATAACTCCAGGAAGCGGGGACATAGGCTGCAAGTCAACAGCCACTATTTTAACATTTTCGTTCGGTGTTAAATCTTTATTTTCAGTAGATGGACCTGACCAGCTGGTAATGTCCTCATTTAAATATAATTTTCGTGATAGAACTTGACTCCAACTTCCTGGTGCTGCACATAAATCCACTGCTTTTGTTACCCCTTCAAATATGTTGAATCGTTCATTGATTTGGAGAAGCTTAAAAGCACTACGGGCTCTCCAGCCATGTTCTTTGGCTTTTCTGTAATAAATATCACGCTTGTCTTTAGATGGTTTTCCCATTTTATAGCATTTAAGGCTTAAGTAAACAACAAAAAGTCGCACTACCTCTTTTCTATAGTCTACACGTTTTTGAGGTTATAAAAGTAAACTAAACTAAAGCCCCGCTTAAACTACGCAGTACGCATGGGAACTTTTATAAAAGAGCAGTGGCGAGTGGCGTGCGCGTGCGGTGGACGCTACGTTGACGTTGGCATAAACTTCACGGACCTAAAACGTAGATAACCTCAAAAACTAAAGTGCAGAGTGTTTTGTGTTCCTATTTGGATTTTTTAAGACAAGTGGTTATTTTCTTTTAGAATTTAATTCTTCGATTTCTTAAGAAACTATTTTCTTGGAGATAATGTTTAGCTTGATTCCATTTATAAAGATAAAAACGGGAGATTCTAATTTGCATACTTGCATATTCTGCATATTCTGCATACTCAACCATAGAGTTCCTGATGTAATGGTCGCTTCACGCTGCATATTGAGTATTTAGTCTGCATACTCTGCATATTGAGTGTCGAATCTGCATATTGAGTATCTAATCTGCATATTGAGTATTAATTGGTCTGCATATTGAGTATTAATTGGTCTGCATATTGAGTATTTATGCTGCATATTGAATATTCAGTCTGCATATTGTGTATCAAGTCTGCATATATTGAGTATCAAGTCTGAATATTGAGTATCTAATCTGCATATTGAGTATTAATTGGTCTGCACATTGAGTATTTATGCTACATATTGAATATTCAGTCTGCATATTGTGTATCAAGTCTGCATATTGTGTATCAAGTCTGCATATTGAGTATCTAATGTGCATATTGAGACATCTAATCTGCATATCCAGTATGCAACTAATCTGCATATCCAGTATGCAACTAATCTACATATCCAGTATGCAACTAATCTACATATCCAGTATGCAACTAATCTGCATATCCAGTATGCAACTAATCTGCATATCCAGTATGCAACTAATCTGCATATCCAGTATGCAACTAATCTGCATATCCAGTATGCAACTAATCTGCATATCCAGTATGCAACTAATCTGCATATCCAGTATGCAACTAATCTACATACCAGTATGCAACTAATGTGCATACCAGTATGCAACTAATCTGCATACCAGTCTGCATATCCAGTATGCAACTAATCTGCATATCCAGTATGCAACTAATCTGCATATCCAGTATGCAACTAATCTACATACCAGTATGCAACTAATCTGCATATCCAGTATGCAACTAATCTGCAGGGTTGGGAACGATTACTTTGAAAGTAATCGATTAATGATTACGATTACTTGTAATCAGTGAAGTAATCACAGATGATTACTTGCGAAGTTTTGTCTAATGTAATCGATTAATGATTACGATTACTTTTAGAAATATGTAATCATGATTACGATTACTTAAAAAAAAAATTGATTACTTTCATGATTACTTTTTTGGCGCGAAATTCAAAATTATTTTAATTTTTGGCGCTAAGTTTAAAAAAAAATATCTAGTATATTTGTGCAACGTCATCTTTAGAAGGGATTTCAAAAAAGGCCACTGAACCTAGTGTCACTGTGTCAGATATAGAACTACTAGACTCATGGTCTAGAAGCACCTAAATAAATTCTTAGGTCCATTCTATTCACCTACTTTTAGCCAATCATGTCAGTTAAAATTTAAAATATCCATCAGTTAACAGGAATTAAAAGTAGGTGAAAAAAATTGACATTACACCACCACACACCAGCAATGGCGAACGAACGGCATCAGACACCGAATCGACGCACCACGCGGAACAAGAAGGAACAGTCGACAGAAGTGAGGACGCGGCGCCCTCTAGCAGACATTATTTTTATTTGCGACATTAGAACGTGACACGTTTCTTTATTTAGTATAATGTATAGGTACCGTCTAACAAACTGTGGAGGTGGCACTTAAAAATAAGGCTGCAGCTGTTTTTTTATTCGTTGAAAAATGCGGTTCACAAAAGTAATCGATTTCAAAAAAATAAGTTTAGAAAGTAATCAATAAAACCATGATTATGATTAATGATTACAAGAAGAAAGTAATCATGATTACGATTACATTTAAATTTTTTAAAAAATGTAATCGATTATGATTATTGATTACTTCAAATGTAATCGATTACTGTAATCGATTACTTTTAGAAGTAATCGTTCCCAACCCTGCTAATCTGCATACCAGTATGCATTTAATCTGCATACCTACCTAGTATGTACCTAATCTGCATACCAGTATGCATCTCCCCTGCATACCAGCCTGCAGACATGGTTTAAAGCGACCATTAACTTAAGTGAACTCTATGGAGAATGAATATTAAATGTTTAGACTAAATAATACTCAATATGCAGATTAGATACTCAATATGCAAACTGATAACTCAATATGCAGAATAAATACCCAATATGCAGAATAAATATTCAATGTTTAGACTAAATAATACTCATTATGCAAACTGATAACTCAATATGCAGAATTAGTACCCAATATGCAGAATGAATATTTAATGTCTAGACTAAATAATACTCAATATGCAGACTGATAACTCAATATGCAGAATAAATACCCAATATGCAGAATGAATATTCAATGTTTAGACTAAATAATACTCAATATGCAGATTAGATACTCAATATGCAGACTGATAACTCAATATGCAGAATAAATACCCAATATGCAGAATCAATATTCAATGTTTAGACTAAATAATACTCAATATGCAGACTAGAAACTCAATATGCAAACTGATAACTCAATATGCAGAATAAATACCCAATATGCAGAATCAATATTCAATGTTTAGACTAAATAATACTCAATATGCAGACTAGAAACTCAATATGCAGACTAGAAACTCAATATGCAGACTGATAACTCAATATGCAGAATAAATACCCAATATGCAGAATCAATATTCAATGCTTAGACTAAATAATACTCAATATGCAGATTAGATACTCAATATGCAGACTGATAACTCAATATGCAGAATAAATACCCAATATGCAGAATGAATATTTAATGTTTAGACTAAATAATACTCAATATGCAGACTAGAAACTCAATATGCAGACTGATAACTCAATATGCAGAATAAATACCCAATATGCAGAATCAATATTCAATGTTTAGACTAAATAATACTCAATATGCAGACTAGAAACTCAATATGCAGACTAGAAACTCAATATGCAGACTGATAACTCAATATGCAGAATAAATACCCAATATGCAGAATCAATATTCAATGCTTAGACTAAATAATACTCAATATGCAGATTAGATACTCAATATGCAGACTGATAACTCAATATGCAGAATAAATACCCAATATGCAGAATGAATATTTAATGTTTAGACTAAATAATACTCAATATGCAGACTAGAAACTCAATATGCAGACTGATAACTCAATATGCAGAATAAATACCCAATATGCAGAATCAATATTCAATGTTTAGACTAAATAATACTCAATATGCAGACTAGAAACTCAATATGCAGACTAGAAACTCAATATGCAGACTGATAACTCAATATGCAGAATAAATACCCAATATGCAGAATCAATATTCAATGTTTAGACTAAATAATACTCAATATGCAGATTAGATACTCAATATGCAGACTGATAACTCAATATGCAGAATAAATACCCAATATGCAGAATGAATATTTAATGTTTAGACTAAATAATACTCAATATGCAGACTAGAAACTCAATATGCAGACTGATAACTCAATATGCAGAATAAATACCCAATATGCAGAATCAATATTCAATGTTTAGACTAAATAATACTCAATATGCAGATTAGATACTCAATATGCAGACTGATAACTCAATATGCAGAATAAATACCCAATATGCAGAATGAATATTTAATGTTTAGACTAAATAATACTCAATATGCAGACTAGAAACTCAATATGCAGACTAGAAACTCAATATGCAGACTGATAACTCAATATGCAGAATAAATACCCAATATGCAGAATCAATATTCAATGTTTAGACTAAATAATACTCAATATGCAGATTAGATACTCAATATGCAGACTAAAATACTCAATATCCAGACTAATTACTCAATATACAGCTATAAGCACAATAAACTGGCCTTTAGGTTGTGTAAAATAGTGGTGGGGGGAACTCTATGGTTGAGTATGCAGAATATGCAGAATATGCAATATGCAAAATATGCAAATTAGTTGGACCCGATAAAAACTAATGGTAAGATTGTTTAAGGTACAAAGTAAGAAGAAATATATTACTTAGGAACTTAGGACTTAAAAAAGTTGTTATTTGTAGGATTTACTGTGGAACCAAGAACCACTATCGAAAACAGAAAGACCAGCGTTATTCCAGTGGCTGTTATCCATCCTAAAAGCCAAACTGGATGTTGATTTCAGATGGAATTGAATAGACATAAGAAATAAAGAAAGTATCAATAATGTTACCCTACATTAATTGGTAAGTGCAAATTAAAAAGGCTCTGGTTTACTTAATTAAAATATACGCAGTAAACAGTAACTGCGGCATTTAGAGTCCTTGAACTGCGGCTATTATTATAAGTAAAAAAAATACTTACTTAAATAATTAATTATAGTGATATTCTGCCGAGGCATGTATGCTTTGTAAAGCCACTTATTTAGCACCAGCTCGAGGGGTTCGGAGCTTTGTGTATTCTATGTTCGGGGCGTTCGGGCATTGTAGTCTCGTGTATTCTTATTAATGTATTCTCATGTATTTCCAAAAGTTTCCTATGTATTCTTAACAATTTTCTTTGTATTTGCATCTTTTATGGACCGGTGTATTTCCTGTGTGGTTTCTAAAATTTCCCGTATAGTCTCGTATATTCTCTTGTATTTGCTTTGTAGTCTCATGTATTTCCTATGTAGCCCGTGTATTATCATTGTAGTCTTATGTATTACCGTGTATTCTTTATGTTTTTCCAAAACGTATTCTGTGTACGCTGAACTTACGACTTAATTATTAAAGGATATATTTTTAGTAATGTGTTTGCCATAAATGAAAAATATTTTAATTAAAAAATAGCTAAAAATACTAGAATGTGCGATAGCGATATTACAGTGGATTTCATAATTTTTCAAATTCAAAATTTGAAAATGTTGCCCTTCGCCTGAAAAAAACATATCTATATTTTCTAAATAGGCATTCTGAAGTTCTTACTTTTGATGACCGAAAATAAATAATTTCAACAATAAATGCAATACCACCCAAAATATATCCCAAAATTAAAAGGCCAAAAGCTCCTGCCATGTGAACTAATTTTACTTTAACTAACTGCAAAGTGTGCCTGTTTTCATTGTAAATGTAAAAGTTTAATTGGTTAAACAAAGAAATGTCCATATGTTCTGTTGTTACCTAAAATAATAGTCAATGAAAACGTTTAAAAAAAAACAAAATTTTTTTTTGTTATTAACTTACTCTTGCTTCCCATTGATATATGATGCCTGATTCATAAATTTTGTACATTAAATTATTAACTAAAGGGGTAAGAATTGAATGTTTTTTCATCATATAAATGCATTTACTGTCGTATATATTCTGTTTTAACAACCTATAATGAGAGATTGTGGATTTTTGCATGTAAATTGGCATAGTATGGTGGCCTGAAAACGTAAAAATATATTTATTTTGTTTGCAAATTTAATACCTATGTGTTACCAAATTGTAGTCTTTCAAATACAAATCCCATATGTGCTTTTTGCAGCGAAAATTTTTTTAATTCCTCTGATGTGTAAACTCTGTAATTTTTATTGAGTGTGATATATGCTGGCTGCAAAATAATAGAAACTGCTACATAGATTTTTATATTCTTCTTAAATGACCCGCAAAAATATACATTTATTTATTGTTATTTACCTACCGTACTAATTTTTCTTATTGGTAAAAGCCAAATATCGGACGAACCGGCCCATATAATATCGCTATTGGCCAAATCCTGTACAGTCTTAATTGTTCCATAACATCTAAAAAATAAATATTTTGCCGTAAAAATAAAACGGTCTGTAGGACTTTAATCATACTTAGGCAAAGTCATGATACTTTTCAATCCACTATCATAAGAGGTTGTTAAAATAACTGAAGTCATAAAAAGTAGAGACAAAATAATTCTGAAGAAAAATGTTGTTTGTGTTGTTTTTAGCGGTTGAAGCAAAAAAACTTTGTAAACTTGGGCCAATGAATACCCCATTGTTGATAAAACATATATAATCTTTTGTTGATTGTTTGATCTGAAATCAAAAATATCCTTAGGTAGAATTGAACGGTTATTTCAGGGAAAATGATAGAAAATTGTGCTTTTATTTTTTAGGAGATTCTTTGGTAATTATAAGAATCGGAGTTATAAAACCAATATGATTATAGATAAATTAACAAAATGTATTACTTATCAACATTTCATATTAATTTTTTGATGTGCAAAAAAGTTAACGTGACATTAAATTACCGATTTTTTAAGGAGTCCTCCAAAAGGCAAGTCAGAAGAGTTAGAGTTGCCGTAATTAGAAGCATAGTGATAAGAACTCCCAACCAAACCTCGTACTCAAACGAAAACAAAGGGGTAAACCAGCCAGCCATAAGTCTAAAATAATGTCGTACATAATTTTTTTATCCAAATAAAATGGGTCTGTAGTTACGTCGGGCCAGGAACCATGACAGTAGCCCCCGCTTTGATCAAAGGTACTGTGTATTCAAAATAGTAGAAAAAATCATCCCAAAGATAAATGGCAGCAAAAATAATATCTACAGTGTCCTCCATGAGAGGCTTCATCATTCCGGTCGCTGTCCAGTTTTCATAAATTTCTCCCCAATTATCCTGTTCTGTTTCAAAATATCCAACAGACATGTTGTAAAATTTAGCAAATTCCTTGACCAAAATTAATTCAGTGCCATCATAAGTTTTAGTTTTGGAATCTAAAGATTTTAACAAAGTAATGACCGCCAAATAATATAACTATTTTGTCTTTATTTTAAGTTCACATAATAGACGGTAGGTGCAGCAGTGCAAAATAATGATTAATCAAATGATCTCTTAAAATTAAACCTTACCAATTATAGAATATGGTTTATAAGTGAAGGTGGCAAGATTGATCGCTTTTCCATGTTGATTGTGTAATTTTGGTGGAAATAAATTAGCTTCATGTAAAAAGCTGTGGTTGCTTGAAAACCATCTATCCAAAAATATTTTTGCGTCCACGCTAAAGTTACCAATGTAACGATTGGTAGAAAAGTTAAATTCATAATTTTCCGTACTTCTCTTCACGTTTAAATCTAAAAGATTATTTTTAATTTCGTTTTTTAAACTGTTCGTTGTTATAAGCAATAGGTCGGATACAAATAATATTTCTTTTGAGGTAAAAATCTTGTCGCCATTTTTCTCATCATTATGGTTTTGAATTATAAAAACATATTTACGAGAAGTAAATCGAAAGTTTTTTGAAAATTTAATTAAATATTCAACTTGTGTGAAAATTAAATGTGGATTTTCATGAAAGATTATAAATTCCTGACATCCATATTCCTGTAAAAGAATATCTCTGTTGATCAAGCCGTTTTTCACTTTGATGTTAACGAATGGTGTTTTTTCAATCTCTCGAATTGGTAAAATAAACTGGTGATCCATTAATAAAAAAATACATCGACAATTTATAAAATATTTTTTAATAATCAAGTTTAATACATGATGCAAATACTCAATCTTCATTTTTTATATTTCTACTAAAACTGGTAAAAAACTGCCCAAAATGAACAAAAAGTTATTTTTTTATTTAACAAATAAAAAAACATGCGATCTTTATTAAGCCTAATTGTTTATTATCATTTTAAAATTCTCTTTGACATCGCCGAAAATATTTCTTAACATGTAACGTTATAATATTTTTAACTTCTTTGTTGCCAAACTTCTTGCAATAAGGATTTATTGTAAATCATTTAAGTGCAATAAATAATTGAATTGAATTATAATATTTAAAAGTTGCAATGTTTATGTAAATGTAAATTAAAAAAAAATCTCTTTGTATATTAAAGTATTAAACTAAGGTTACCTTCTGGTTAAAGCGAAGGGCAATCTATTGAAAGGAATTAGGGTAAATTTTTTCTAGGAATTTCTCTGGAAATTTGTGAATTTAATGTTCATTTTTTTCTTCATTGAATTATCCCCGGGGTTAAAGTTTACCAGCAGTAAATGATTGGAGCCTAATGATTTATTTATTGCATAACGAATAAGGGAACACGGAACAACATGTCACCGCTACTAAATACATAGTCTAAATTGCTTATTAATTTTAAATAAAATGCGCCTTAATGTCCTTTAATACTGCTTTTATTATGAATCATAACAACGACTTCTTAGCTTTTACTTGTTTACCCAATAATAATTATCAGTTATCATTTTGTCGTAGATTACAAAAAAAGTGGATTGTATCTAACTATACAAGAATTTACATAACGATTTTAAATAAAATTTGGTAAAAAAAAGTTCTTAGCTTACAGTTATTTTATAACAATTATGCATAAAGTTTCCAAAACCATAACAATGACGAAGAATAATTTGGTAAAAAATGGAATAAAGTTTAAAAGTACTAAAGTAGTTAGTTTCTTAAAAATTGTTCTTGCTGTTTCGTATTAAAACTAAGCTTACCAAAAATGGTTTTTATAGTTTGACGAATTCTAAAATTATTGTTGCTATTAACCTAAAAAAAAATGATATTTACTCAAAAAGATTTTGGAAGTTCTTACTTTTGATGACCGAAAATAAATCATTTCAATAAGAAATACAACACCACCCATAATATATCCCAACATCAAAAGGCCAAAAGCTCCTGCCATATGAACTAATTTAACTTTAACTAACTGCAAAGTATGCCTGTTTTCATTGTTCATGTAATAGTTTAACTGGTTAAACAAAGAAATGTCCATATGTTCTGCTGTAACCTTAAATACAATTTAATAAGAAATCATTAAGAAATTGCGTACATTAAAATAAACAAAATGTTCTTGAGTAGCTAAAAAAATTGGGATTATTAACTTACTCTTGCTTCCCATTGATATATGATGCCAGATTCGTAAATTTTGTACATTAGATTGTTAACCAAAGGGGTAAGAACAGAATGTTTTCTCATCATGTAAACGCATTTACTGTCGTAAAGATTCTGCTCTAACACCCTATAATACGAGATGGTTGATTTTTGCATATAAATTGGCATTGTAAAGTGACCTGAAAAAGTAGAAATATTCTTTTCTTGCTTAAAAATTAAATATACTACTTTAAATGTGTCGATTCTGTATAACAGAAAGCTCGGTTTCATTTATTTAAATGAAGATTTACATAGGAGTGTAAAAAATCTACCCGGCGCGGCGGGGTTAAAATTTTACATTTGTCCTACAGAATTGACAGTATGTGTTACCATATTGTAGTCTTTCAAACGCATAACCGATATGAGCTTTTTGCAACGAAAAATTCGTTAATTCTTCCAAGGTGTAAACTCTGTAATTTTTAGTAAGTGTAGTATAATATGCAGGCTGCAAAAAAAATTAATGTAAGCCGACCGTTTAAATAACTCCCTATAACACTTGATACAGAAATATCTATTAGATAAGGACAATTTTAAAATTCATTTAATTTGCCCACCGTTCTAGTTTTTCTAATTGGATAAATCCACATCTCGGCCGATCCAGTCCAAATAATATCGCTATTGGCCAAATCCAGCACGGTCTTAATTGCCCCTTGATATCTAAAAAATGTTTTACAGAAATTATAACACAAGGTGTAGAATTTAAATCATACTTAGGTAAAGTCATGATACTTTTAAATCCACTGTCATAGGAAGTTGTTAAAATAACGGAAGTCATAAACAGTAGAGATAAAATAATTTTTAAGAAGAATGTTACTACATGTTTCCTTTTTAAAGGTTGGAGCAAAAATACTTTGTAAACTTGGGCAAAAGAGGACCCCATGGTTGATAAAACATAAATAATTTTTTCTTGATTGTTAGAACTAAAATCAAAAATATATTTAGAATTTAAAATATATTTAAAGGTAATTGATACAAAATTGTATTTTTATTTCTTAGTAGATGCTTGGCAAAGAATCGGATTTATCAAACCATGTTAAATAAACAAGTAAACTAAAAGTTTCTACCCATCAACATTTTATATTAATTTCCTGATTGGAATTTGGCATTGAAAAATAATTTACCAATTTTTTAGGGAGTCTTCCAAAAGGCAAGTCAGAAGAGTTAGAGTTGCCGTAATTAGAAGCATAGTGATAAGAACTCCCAACCAAACCTCGTACTCAAACGAAAACAAAGGGGTAAACCAGCCAGCTGCAAGTCTGAAATAATGTCATAGGTGTATAATATTTTTATCCAAATACAAAGATGAAACTGTAGTTACGTCGGGCCAGGAACCATGACAGTAGCCGATGCTTTGATCAAAGGTACGGTGTATTCAAAATAGTAGAAAAAATCATCCCAAAGATAGATGGCATCAAAAATTATATCTACAGTATCCTCCATGAGGGGCTTCATATTCCCGGTCGCTGTCCAATTTTCAAAAGTTTCTCCCCAATTATCCTGTTCTGTTTCAAAATATCCAACAGTCATGTTGTGAAATTTAGCAAATTCCTTGACCAACATTAATTCAGTGCCATCATAGGTTTTTGTTTTATGGTCTAGAATTTTTAACAAAAATACGAAAAATTTAACAATAAAAACACAAAATATTGTTTAAAAACATATTCTGTTCTTCTTCAGTTATTAAGAAATCATAGCCATTCTTCAAACAATATATATACAACAACCAGATTTTTTACTTTTGATAAAACATCTATTGGGGAAGCTAATTCCATAAAATGCACACTAATAAGAGTTTATAGGTTTAACTTCCTGAATAGATTTTCTAACACA
Source organism: Cartodere bifasciata (assembly GCA_963920755.1). NCBI lineage: Eukaryota > Metazoa > Arthropoda > Insecta > Coleoptera > Latridiidae > Cartodere > Cartodere bifasciata. The sequence goes on along the minus strand of OY987197.1, from coordinate 8,545,529 downwards.
TATTAAAATCTGACTGTTGTACATATTTTGCCAGGTAAAAATCTATCTAACTTGGACTATTTACAAAAATAATAATTGATTAACGAATTTAAGAAATCGATCCCACCCAGCGTCATCATGTTAGCTACCTTACCTATTATAGAATATGGTTTATAAGTGAAGGTGGCAAGATTGATCGCTTTTCCATGTTGATTGTGTAGTTTTGGTGGAAATAAATTAGCTTCATGTAAAAAACTATGGTTGCTTGAAAACCATCTATCCAAAAATATTTTTGCATCTACACTAAAGTTACCAATGTAACGATTGGTATAAAAGTTAAATTCATAATTTTCCGTACTTCTCTTTATGTTTAAATTTAAAAGATTATTTTTAATTTCTTTTTTTAAACTGGGTTGTTATAAGCAATAGGTCGGATACAAATAATATTTCATTTGAAGTAAAAATCTTGTCGGCATTTTTCTCAACGGTACTGTTTTGTATTATAACAACATATTTACGGGAAGTAAATCTAAAGTTTTTTGAAAATTTAATTAAATATTCAACTTGTGTAAAAATTGAATGTGGATTTTCATGATAGATTATAAATTCTTGACACCCGTAATCCTGTAAAAGAATATCTCTGTTAATTGAACCGTTTATTACATTGATGTTAACGAATGGTGTTTTTTCAATCTCTCGAATTGGTAAAATAAAATTGTTATCCATTATTAAAAAAATACATCGAGAATTTAAAAAATATTTCTTTATAATCAGAGTTAAAACATGATGCAAATATTCAACCCTCATGTTTTTATATTTTTCTTAAAACTAGTAAAAAAAAATAGTTTAATTTTAATAAAAGGGTTTTTTATTATTGTACAAATAGAAAAATAACATGCGACCATTATTAAACTTATTTGCTTTTTATACATTCGAAAATTCACTTAAGCATTGCCCATATTTTTTTTATCACGTAGCGGTAAATTCAAAATTGTTTATTAAATTATTGAAGAATCCCCTTTAAGGTATGCGCAGCATATATTTTGGAACATATAACGACGATTTATTAGCTTTTCTTGTTTACTTTATACTGTTTGTTTCCTGATCATGCATTCGGCCATAAACAATAAAATAAGGCAATGTACATTTTATGATCAAAAAACGAATATCTTTGTTTTACATAAAAAAAAATGGTTTTTTTAAAGGTTGCTAAATATACTACAATTTGCGATTTCAAAAAAAATGTGGCAAAAAAGTCTTTAGGTAAAAGTTATTTCATAACAAAAAGCTTCTAATAAGACTATACCAAATAAGATATTATATATTTACAATAGAGAAGGTATGAAAATTCATTGTTTGGGTCCAAGATCTCTTTGTTTACCCAGTGTAAGTAATATGGACTAATGAGTCTGTGGACGTAAATAAGCAAACGTTTTCAATGGGACCGACTTATGCTAGCCTCTTTGATCTTGGACCCACACACTGAAATGTTATGATTATAAGCAATTAATTTCTAGCTATTCTATTTCTATGGATTATACAATGTTGAGAAATAATTTGGGAAAAATAGGATAAAGTTTAAAAGTAGTTAATTTCTTGGTAATTTTTTCTGATATTTCTCTTTAAAACTAAGCATATAACAAACGTTTTTCATAATTTGACGAATTTTAAATTTTTCGTTTCCATTTACCTAAAAAAAACATTTAAATTTTCTGAATAATCATACGAAAGTTCTTACTTTTGATGACCGAAAATAAATCATTTCAATAAAAAATACAATAGCTCCCATAATGGATCCCAAAATCAAAAGACCAAAAGCTCCTGCCATGTGAACTAGTTTAACTTTGACTAACTGCAAAGTGTGCCTGTTTTCATTGTAAATGTAATAGTTTAATTGGTTAAACAAAGAAATGTCCATATGTTCTGCTGTTACCTTAAGAGAAATTTTGCATTATTGATGACTTTTTTTAAGGACTTACTCTTGCTTCCCATTGATATATGATCCCAGACTCATAGATTTTGTACATCAAATTATTGACCAAGGGGGTTAGAACAGAATGTTTTCGCATCATATAAATGCATTTAGAATCGTATATGTCCTGCTTTAAAACTCTATAATAAGAGATTGTGGATTTTTGCATGTAAATTGGCATGGATAAGTGGCCTTAAAAAGTTAATCTGTGTTAATACATTTTATAAATATAACAAGATATGTAATATTACCATATTGGAGTCGCTCAAATACATAACCGATATGAGCTTTTTGCATTGAAAAACCTTTTAATTCTTCTAAAGTGTGAACTCTGTAATTTTTGGTTAGTGTAATGTATGCAGGCTGCAAAAAGGTGTAATAGTATTTTGTACAACAAGATTTGAAAAGGAAACTTTAAGCGAGAGAATGGCTTCTGTGGCATCGAGACAAAGGCAAGTGCACAAAAAAATCGAGTGTGCAAAGTGTTTTTCACACGTGTGGTACACAATAATTTGTCTACGTCTCGTCTGCATGAAAAAGATATTTTTTAATAAAAAGTAAACTAATTCTTTTTCTCAATTTCATGACGTTTTCCAAATTGACGGATAAAGTTGACTGAACCGTGTGTAAAGCTACTTTGCGCACGGTAAATGACGTGTGACTGTGCGTAAAGTTCTACTTTCAACAGATGTAAGTCGTGCGTAAAATCCTATTTTCTAGAATTTCTAAATTTACCTACCGTATTTATTTTTCGTATTGGGAAAAGCCAAATGTCTGACGAACCGGTCCATATAATATCGCTATCAGCCAAATCCTGTACGGTCTCAATTGCCCCTTGATATCTAAAAAATAAGTATTTTACTGCAACAAGAATAATAAAACACAGATCTGTCTGTTGATATTTAATTATACCTAGGCAAAGTCATGATACTTTTAAATCCACTATCATAGGAAGTTGTTAAAATAACTGAAGTCATAAAGAGTAGAGCCAAAATTATTCTGAAGAACAATGTTGCATGTTCTCTTTTCAATGGTTGGAGCAAAAATACTTTGTAAACTTGTGCCAGTGAGGACCCCATTATTGATAAAATATGAACAACTGTTTGTTGATTGCTAGAACTAAAAAAAAAACACCTTATATCAATTCTCTTTTGTGCAACTAAATAATTAGGAATTGAAAAATAATTTACTCATTTTTTAAGGTCTTCTCCAAAATTAGAAGAGTCAGTACCACCGTATTTAGAACCATGGTAATAATAACTCCCAACCAAACTTCATACGTAAACGAAAACAAAGGAGTAAACCAACCAGCTGCAAGTCTGAAATAATACCAGCATTAATTTGAACCACCCCCAAAAAGTTGCATGTATTTACGTCGGTCCAGGAACCATGACTGTAATCCCAGCTCTTATCAAAGGTACGGTATACTCATAATAGTAGAAAAAATCATCCCAGAGGTACAATGCATCAAATACAATGTCAACGGTGTCTTCCACGAGGGGCTTTGTAATCCCGGTCGCTGTCCAGTTTTCATAAATGTCTCCCCAAACATCTTGAACTGTTTCAAAATATCCAACCGTCATGTTGTGTAATTTTGCGAATTCTTTTACCAGTATCAGTTCAGTTCCATCGTAAATTTTGTTTTTGTGATCTAATGAAAAGTATTTTTTAAAAGGAGACTATTAAATTGTTAGATTGAGTAAAAAAAAATGGTAGGTACAATAATTTGATTTTGAATAAAAACTAGCACAACAGTCAAATTATAGCAGACAAATTCCTTTTTGATATAATTTGAACAGATTTGTTGTTATTGTGAACTCAACAGGTAAGCATTAATTTAATAAACATTGATCTTACCAATTATAGAATAAGGTTTATAAGTAAAAGTGCCAAGATTGATCGCTCTTCCATGTTGATTTTTTAATTTTGGAGGAAACAAATTAGCACCATACAAAAAGCTGTGATTGCCAGAATACCATTTATCCAAAAATATTTTCTCATCCATGTTAAAACGACTAAAATTACCAATGTAACGATTAGTGAAAAAATTAATTTCGTAATTTGCTGTATTTGTATTCAAATTTAAAAGACCGTTCCTGATTTCTTTTGAACTGTTGGCTGCTACTAGCAATAGATCGGACACAAATGAAATCTCTTTGGAGTTAAAAATCTTGTCGGCATTTTTCTCAACGGTACTGTTTTGAATTATAACAACATATTTACGGGAAGTAAATCTAAAGTTTTTTGAAAATTTAATTAAATATTCAACTTGTGTAAAAATTAAATATGGATCTTCATGATAGATTATAAATTCCTGACACCCGTAATCCTGTAAAAGAATATCTCTGTCAATTGAACCGTTTATCACATTGATGTTAACAAATGCTGTTTTTTCAATCTCGCGAATTGGCAAAATACACTGGTTATCCATTATTAAAAAAATGCATCGACAATTTAAAAAATATTTTTTTATAATCAGGGTTAAAACATCATGTAAATATTGAACCTTCATTTTTTTATATTTCTATTAAAACTAGTAAAAAAAATACTTCGATTTAAATAAAAAGGCTTTTTTATTGTAATAACATGCGATCATTATTAAACTTATTTACTAATTATACATTCTAAAATTCACTTTATCGTTGCCTAAAATTTTTGTTAACATGTTGCGTTAAATTTAAAATGGCTTATTAATTTATAATAAAATTCCCTTTAATGTCGCTTTTATTTTGGGACATAACGACGATTTATTAGCATTTCCTTGTTTACTTTATAATTATCATTGTTTATTTCCTGATCATGCATACGGTCAGAAATAAAAAAAAAGGGAATGTACATTTTATGTTCAAAAAAACTACTATCTTTGTCGTATATTAAAAAAAATCAGTTGCTTAAAGATTGCTAAATATACTACAATTTGCATAACGATTTCAGATAAAATGTAGCAAAAAATCTTTAGCTTAGAGTTATTTTAAAACAATTTTGCTAAATGTCTCTAAAACTATACAATGTCGAAGAATAATTTGGGAAAAACTGAATAAAGCTTAAAAGTAGTTGTTTCTTGCTAATTTTTTCTGCAGTTTCTCTTTAAAACTAAGCATATAAAAAACGGTTTTCATAGTTTGACGAATTGTAAATTTCTTGTTTCCATTTACCTAAAAAAAAATTGACATTTTCTGAATAAGCAGACTAAAGTTCTTACTTTTGATGACCGAAAATAAATCATTTCGATAAAAAATGCAATTGCTCCCAAAATGTATCCCATAATCAAAAGACCAAAAGCTCCTGCCATATGAACTAATTTAACTTTAACTAACTGCAAAGTGTGCCTGTTTTCATTGTAAATGTAATAGTTTAATTGGTTAAACAAAGAAATGTCCATATGTTCTGCTGTTACCTTAAAAGATATTTTGCATTATTGATGACTATTTTTTAAGGACTTACTCTTGCTTCCCATTGATAAATAATTCCAGACTCATAGATTTTGTACACTAAATTATTGACCAAGGGGGTAAGAACAGAATGTTTTCGCATCATATAAATACATTTATTGTCGAATATATCCTGCTTTAACACCCTATAATAAGAGATTGTAGATTTTTGCATGTAAACAGGCATGGTAAGGTGGCCTAAAAAATTAAGAATACTCCTGTTTAATTTAAAAATTTACCAAAGCACCTATGTGTTACCATATTGTAGTCTTTCAAATACATAACCGATATGCGCTTTTTGCAGAGAAAAATCTCTTAATTCTTCCAAGGTGTAAACTCTATAATTTTTAGTTAGGGTAATGTATGCAGGCTGCAAAAAATATAAATGTAGGGTAGGCCAGGGCAATTTCGCAATTTTCATAACTGTTAGTGAAGTAATTAAAAACATGGACCAAATATTTTTTTTTCAATTATTTATGTAATCATGTAAAAAAATAATAATGTAGGTTTTATCTTTTTTTAAAGTAACATTTACTTACCGTTTTTATTTTTCTTATTGGAAATAGCCAAATTTCCGACGAACCAGTCCATATAATATCGCTATCGGCCAAATCCTCTACGGTCTCAATTGCCCCTTGATATCTAAAAAAAAATATTTTGTCACAACAAGAATAATAACACGGGATCTATCTGTAGGTATTTAATTATACCTAGGCAAAGTCATGATACTTTTAAATCCACTATCATAAGAAGTTGTTAAAATAACGGAAGTCATAAAAAGTAGAGATAAAATAATTCTGAAGAAAAATGTTGCATGCATTTTTTTCAACGGTTGAAGCAAAAATACTTTGTAAACTTGGGCCAATGAGGATCCCATTGTTGATAAAACATAAATAATCTTTTGTTGACTGTTGGAACTAAAAACAAAAATATATTCTTGGAATCAAAATTAATATAAAATTGCAGATTATTTAGGAAATTTTTATCATTATTTTAAAAGAGTAGAACAGCAGTGTTAAACTTTTTTGGCTGTATAACTCTATCTATGAGACATTAATAACACTTTAAATAAATGTTTAACCCATTAACAACAATTTTCTTATTTGCAAATAAACAATTTGGCATTGAAAAATAATTAATTATTACTGATTTTTAAAGGTGTCCTCCAAAAGGCAAGTCAGAAGAGTAAGAGTTGCTGTATTTAGAAGCATAGTGATAAGAACTCCCAACCAAACTTCATACGCAAACGAAAACAATGGGGTAAACCAGCCAGCCACAAGTCTAAAATAATACCAGCATTAATTCCAACCAGACCCAAAGAAGTGACATGTAATTACGTCGGTCCAGGAACCATGACTGTGATTCCAGCTCTAATCAAAGGTACGGTGTACTCAAAATAGTAGAAAAAATCATCCCAGAGATACAAGGCATCAAAAACTATGTCAACTGTGTCTTCCACGAGAGGTTTTGTAACCCCGTGCGCTGTCCAGTTTTCATAAATGTCTCCCCAATCATCTTGAACTGTTTCATAATATCCAACCGTCATGTTGTGTAATTTTGCAAATTCTTTTACCAGTATCAATTCAGTTCCATCATAAATTTTGTTTTTGTGATCTAATAAATAGTATTTTTAAAAAGAAAAATTAAAAGACGGCTCTTTTATCATATTGTTAGATTGGGCAAATAAAGTGGTACAGTCATTTGGTTTCAAATGAAAACTTGCAGAACAGCCAAATTATAACAAACTTACTTTTCTTTTTGATGTGATTTTAAAAACACAAAAATAGATGATCGTTTTGTCCTTATTGTGAATGTGAACTCATAAGTTAAGCATTAATTTAATAAACATGTATCTTACCAATTATTGAATATGGTTTATAAGTAAACGTGCCAAGATTAATTGCTCTTCCATGTTGATTTTCCAATTTAGAAGGAAACAAATTAGCGTTATAGAGAAAACTCTGGTTGCCAGAAAACCATTTATCCAAAAGTATTTTTTCGTCCATGTTAAAGCGGCTATAGTTCCCAATGTACCGATTAGTGTAAAAATTAAATTCGTAATTTGGTGTCTCTGTATTTAAATCTAAAAGAGTGTTTTCGATTTCTTCTGAACTGTTGACTGCTACCAGCAATAAATCGGACACAAATGAAATTTCTTTGGAAGTAAAAATCTTGTCGGCATTTTCCTCAACGGTACTGTTGCGAATTATAAAAACGTATTTACGAGAAGTGAATCTGAAGTTTTTTGAGAATTTTATTAAATATTCAAGTTGTGTAAAAATTGAATATGGATTATCGTGAAAAATTATGAATTCTTGACATCCATACTCATCACGCAGAAGAACATCTTTGTTTATTGTTCCGTTTATCAATTTAATGTTAACGAATGGTGTTTTCTCAATTTCTCGAACCGGCAGAATAAAAGTGTTATCCATTAATAAAAAAATGCAGCGGCAATCTATGAAATAATTTTTTATAATAAGGTTTAAAATTTGGTGCAGGTATTCGATCTTCATCTTGCTGTGTTACGATCAAACAGTGGTAATTTAAATTGTTTCTTTACGGACATTATTTTAATTACGGGGTAAATAACAGCAAAAAATGCGGCTTTTAAAATGCTCAATTATATATTTTAAAATTCACTTTATTGCGCTCCACAAAAGACGTCGTGAGTATTGTAAAATTTGTGACAAAAAATTAATAACTATGGCGTGGTAAATTGAATAAACATTTTTGTTTGTTTATCATTTTATAGATGCAGGACAAAGTTTGCACATAAAACACGGGAGTTAATTAAAATACAAAGAACTGTTAAATAACACATAGCACAAAGTTTAGCTATACGTTTTTTAAAAAAAATAGATAAAAACAAAACTTATAGGTATCATTTTTTTAATTAAAATGAACTGTACTTTCATGAAGGAACCTGTGAATTTTTAGATCGCTACAATTATACTCTTCGCAGAAATTGTAATTGTAAAGAAATAAAAATTCCAATAACATTTAAAATTATTTTAAATAATATAAAAAAAATAAACAATTGGGCGTAGATGTAAATATTTTATTATTTTTATTATTTATTATTAAAAAAACACCCTGCACGTTCTTCTCCCTGTGTGTTTGCGAAGAATAAAATAATCACCTCATAAATAACCAAAATTATGTTGTTTTTTATAATATACTTTAAACAAATATTATAAAAAAGACCAAATGATTCGTGTTAGAAGGTTTTTTGTTGAAATTAATGTTACGGAAATACCACATTTTATTGACCTGTTAATTTTTTTTATACGAAAAGTATTGTTTTATAACCCAGGAAAATAAAACAAATATTAATGCAATCTGCCGAAAAATTAATTGTTAACTTTTTTCTTTACCATTATCTTTATATTGTCATAATATACAACATATCAAAAGTCCCCTAAGATCCCGTGCCGGCGTCATGCCATTTAAGAGGGTCAAAGGTCGAAGAGGACAGTTTTTGGTGAAGAAGTCTCTTTCTATTGGTCTCACAAAAAAAAATGTGATTGTAAATTTTAGATTGGACAATTATCTACAAAAAAATTCATACATATTTTTCCATCGTGCGACCGTTATTGCGTAGTAGTGTCAATTCTGCATGACGTTGGTTTATTTTAACACCGGCCGAAATACACAAACGTGGTAAATTTCTTTCAAAATTTTTTAACCAAAGTTTTAATTAAACCTCTAAGATACATAATCGGCAATAAAAGGTCTTGTAAATTATCAACTGCGTGTATACAGGTGCTCCAAAAATGAATTTCAAAATGTCTGTAACTCCTCAGGTTAATAAAACAAACTAAAATTTTTACAAAAAGGTGTTAGCTCTTGTCCTTTCAATGAGTTACAACCCTCTAACAAAGCCCCAAAGCATTTATTAATCTTAAAAAAAAATAATATAAGAAAATGTGACAAAATTTTCAATACAAAGCAAACTATGTATTGAAGGCCTTTTCAATAAATTGTATGGAATTTTAAAGTGATGGGACCATTATCTTGGGAGCAATAGAAAACATGATCATGTTGAACACTATGTAATTCCATTCAATTTATTGAGAAGGCCTTAAATACATAGTTTGCTTGGTATTAAAAATTTTGTCGCATTTTTTCATATTATTTTTTTTTAAACATTAATAATTACTTTGGGGCTTTGTTAGAGGGTTGTAACTTATTGAAAGGACAAGAGCTAACACCTCTTTGTAAAAATTTTAATTTGTTTTATTAACCTGAGGAATTACACACATTTCCAAATTCATTTTTGAAGCACCTGTATACAAGCAGTTGATAATTTAGAAGACCTTTTATTGCCAATTATGTATCTTAGAGATTTAATTAAAACTTTGGTTAAAAAATTTTGAAAGAAATTTACCACCTTTGTGTATTCAAGTCGGTGTTAAAATAAACCAACGTCATGCAGAATTGACACCACTACGCAATAACGGTCGCTCTATGTGAAAAAATTTATGAATTTTTTTGTAGATAATTGTCGAATCTAAAATTTACAATTACATTTTTTTTTGTGAAACCAATAGAAAGAGACTTATTTACCAAAAACTGTCCTCTTCGACCTTTGACCCTCTTAAATGGCATGACGCCGGCACTGGATTTAGGGGACTTTTGATATGTTGTATATTCTGGCAATATAAGGATAATGGTAAAAGAAAAAGTTAACAAATAATTTTTCGGCAGTTGAATTCCTTAATCACTGGGTTATTATGGCATTTTGGCTTAATATAAGGAAAAAAGAGCATGATGATAATTTTTGAGGAGCGAAACGTTGCAGGAATTTGTCTCCTAAGATAGGGGAAATCCCAATGGTGTCCCCCGTATTCGTGACATCCTGTATGTACAATTTTTGTTGTAGTGTATTTCAACATATTTTTATTGTTATGTTGTTTCAGAATATTGGATTTCTTGAAAATATATATATCTATATCTATATATCTGTGTCAATAAATCTGAATTAAAAACAAGATTATGTTCTCCAAACTTTGTCGTTTGAATGGATTTAAACAGAAATTCAACTTTGTTTACCAATACAATTAAAAAGTGACCCAAGATATTAATATTTTGAATATTTATTATTATTGTAGGGTAAATCTATACAACAATAAAATTATAGATTTATTGCAACCTTTTTAATTATTAATTAACTTAAATTGAAAAGAAAGTATTCTTGCACAACCCTGTCTACGGTATAATAACAAAAAAAAATTAACCCCACGGACCTTATGCTAAAGGCACGCTTACTTTTTCTTAACGTACGTGAAACCGTCAAGAGCTAACGTTTAAGGGCTCTTATAAAGCCGCCTTTACTGTCACATAAAAACCTAACCAAACATTTTTTTGTTTGTGCAACTGCAAAGTTTTTGATTTTGTGATTTAAGATTTAATAAAAACATAAAAAGGCACTAAGTGCTTATTCCATAAAATATGGATCCTGCACTACTTCGAGAAAGAGAACTTTTCAAGAAAAGGGCCATATCCACTCCTGCGTAAGTAAAATAACAATATGTTTTTCAAGTTTTGTTAAAAAATGAAATCGTAGGGTTGAAAAGAGGAAAACAGAATCTAAGCCTGAACCTGTACGAGATGAGAAACGAAAATCAAAAAGTTCTGCATCCAGTGGTCCCAAATTAGATATTCATAACTATAAAACATCATCGGGTAGCTCTCAGTACAGATTTGGTGTCTTAGCTAAAATTGTAAAGCATATGCGAACAAGACACCAGGATGGAGAAACATATCCTCTTTCGATAGAAGAAATATTAGATGAAACGAATCAATTAGATGTGGGAGCCAAAGTCAAACAGGTATTTGGGTTTTCTAATAAAAGGTTTTGTTTCTTTTAACCCCTTTGGAATGTTTTAGTGGCTACAAACAGAAGCTCTAACGAATAATCCAAAAATAGAAGTGTATCCTGATTCCAAATTTGGTTTTAAAGCTTTGTATAAGTTAAAAGACAGAAAAAGCTTACTTAAATTGTTGAAGCAACAAGATTTAAAGGGACTAGGGGGCGTTTTATTGGATGATGTACAAGAATCATTGCCGCATTCTGAAAAAGCTCTTAAGGTTAGTGCTTTTGTAATTATTTTGTGTATAAAATCAAATGCACCTTAGAAAAATGAAGATGTTTGCTTAGGGATTATTGATTTTGTAGATTTTACAAAACCAAAATGAAATAATTTACATAACAAGACCAGTAGACAAGAAAAAAATTCTCTTTTACAACGATAGAACAGCTTCAATGCCTATTGACGAAGAGTTCCAAAAACTGTGGAGGTCAGTAGCGGTAGACGCAATGGACGATGCCAAAATTGACGAATACCTAGAAAAACAAGGTTTGTTTTTTTGCATTTTTTTACAATTTAACATGAACTACAAAATCGGTTTTTTTAGGAATTCGTTCAATGCAAGATCATGGTCCTAAGAAGGCAGCTCCTATGAAGAGGAAAAAGGGCGGACAGCGTAAAAAGATATTTAAAAAACCGAGAGATAACGAACATTTAAGCGATGTGCTTGAAACATATGAAGATAACACTTTAACTCAAAAAAATTCAGTATAATTAATTAGTTTGCAATTTCTATAGGTATTTTATATTTTTAATTTTAACAAACATCCTGCTATCACAAATAACATGTAGGAGTAAAATTTGATAATAAAAACGACTTCCTGCAACGTTACAAGTCTTACTTCATCTCAATTCTACTATTTACTTTTATTCTTAATAGTGTTTCAATATGTGGTTTACAGAATTAGCATTTATATGTTTGATTTTTCATCAAATTAACGGTGATCCAAATGCAAAATTGTCCAGAGTGAGAAGAATAGTTGGTGGGGAACCATCAAACGTCCCACCAGAAGATGACCCAGTAATTTTTACCAGATTTAAGGGAAGAACTGCTAAAGTTGTGGGGGCTAGAGAATTTCCGCATTATGTTTTTAAGGGGCTTCGTTATGCGCAAGCACCAATTGGAAACCTTAGATTTGTGGTGAGTTTATAAAAAAGACTTTTCTGTGAATTTTTTACAGTCTTCAAAACGATTTTTAGAGGCCAAGGGAAATTTTGTTACAAGGAAATGTGAACGCTACTAGTTTTGGACAACCTTGCGTACAAGCAGTTCCTTCTCAAAATAGGATTGTTGGAAGCGAAGACTGCCTTTTTCTTAATGTTTTTACGCCAACTTTACCGACAGGAAGCGAAGGTAAAAGCATGGCCTAATTTTATTTGATAAAAGATAAAATAAACGCGATAATGTTTTTCTAATGTAAGAAATATTTCTCACAAAAAATACTTTCTGAACTTTTGGCACAGTTTGAAGAAAAATGATTTCTAGGTCTTCCAGTTGTTGTATGGATTCATGGAGGAGGATTTCGATATGGTTCTGCATCGCAATACGGGGTAAGTTAATATACAGGGTGTCGCGAAATTAAGGACCACCATTGGAATCTCCATTATTTAAGAAATACTAGGTCGGTTAAATGACAAGAAAGTGGCCTTTTTTAATGCCCATTAACCTCCCGCAAGCAAAACTTGACTATCTCTAACCGTTTTTCAGTTGCGTTAAATAACTAAAAAATGCATTTCGATTATTTGGCTGTAACGTTTATGATTTTCAAAGGAGGTGTTTAAGCTTCTGTTTAAAAAAAAATTCTGCAACATTTCGTTTTCTAAAAATGATCATCATGCTCTTTTTTTATATGGAAGATCAATTAAACTTTGTAGGATTTTTTTTAACCAGAACCAATTGCACACAAAAAAGTGTGTGAATAATGTCAATGATTAAAAAACATCCTCTGAAAAACGAAAACGTTGCAATCAAATAACAGAAATGCACTTTTTTAGTTTTTTAAAGTTTTACTTGCGGGAAGATTAATGGGCATTACAATAGGCAACTTTGACGCCATTTAACAGATCTGGTATCATTTAAGATAAGCTACATCCCAATGGTGACCCTTGAATTTTATATTAATTAATACTTAAATAAAATTCAACCATAGTTTATACAATGTACTTTTGTTCTTTAATATTATACTTTTGCAGGTTCGACATTTAGTAGGAAAACAACTTGTGGTGGTAACTTTGCAATATCGTTTAGGATCCTTAGGATTCTTAAGTGCTGGCACTACAGAACTACCAGGGAACGCAGCTCTTTGGGATATGGCCCTAGCAGTACAATGGGTTCGCAACTACATTGGATTCTTTGGGGGAAACCCTTACAAAATTGTAGTTATGGGCCATGGAACTGGGGCAAGTAGTGCTCAACTGGTTGCTTTATCGAATATTGCAAAAGGTTCGTAATTTAGCGTTATACCGAGGGCTGATTAAGGCTCTTTATTAATTGCAAAACTTATACTCATGATCGATTTTCATATACTGGTAAAGAATTTACTCTACGGTCGAAAAAAAAAACAATGAAAAGAACTCAGGCATACCAGTGTTAGGTAATGTGGTGGTGGTACAATAAATCACAGCTATAAAGTTACAACTGTTTCAGGGTTAATACCAAATTCAAAGTTTCTGGAGTTAATTCGTGTTCTTTCTGAAAACCACCCTCAAATTTGGTGTTTGTACATTCTTGTATAATGTGTTTAATCGTTTCTGGCAATGCACCAAATTCACATAACGAGCAAGGTACCGCATTCCATTTATAAAGCATATTATTACAACGTCTGTTACACGTTCTTAGGCTGCTAATAATAGGTTTTAAACTTTTTTGGGCTGATCAAACCCTAAAATGTCTTTAGTTGGATCTTTAACCAATTCTTTGTTGGTTATTTCATCAATTTGTTGCCACTTATTTTTCCACATATCAGTAACAGAAAAAAACTGATAAATAAAATCCTCTTGTCATATGGGCTTTCTTGGTTTAAGTCTGTTAGGTAAAAGCATTTGCAAATCAATATAAAAGGGGAATTTTTTCTAACTCAAATTGAACCTTATCCCATTTCCTTTTAGCTGAGTTTTGATTTACATTTTATAAACAAATATCCTTTTTTTTTAATTAATGTTTTTTGCAGGACAAACAAGTGGTGTAGTGGCAATGTCAGGTACTGCAGTTTCCCATTGGGCAATGGACGACGCTCCTTCAAACACGGCAAAAGAACTTGCTGAGCTTAATGGTTGTCCCACTGGCTCCGTTCTTACAATGATCAAATGTTTACAAAGCGTTAATGCAGATTCAATTATTAGAGTAAGTTGTGTTGTTTCTTAAAATTATAATTATTTTATTATCCACCTTTTTTTGTTTTCGGCAGAGCGATTCCCAGATAGAATTTGAAAGACTCTCCCAAAGAGGTTTTGAGACCAGCCTATCAGGAAGACTAGGTGCTGCTCCAGTAAACGAAGGCCGTCACGATGGAAGATCCCTTCCTTCTTTAATACAAAAGCCACCAATTGAAGAATTGGAAAAAGACGAATTACCAAAAATACCCCTTTTAACCGGGACAACAAGAGATGAAACTAAGAAAGCAGTTCAAGGGCAATTCAAGAACGAAATTGTGAATAAACTCAAAAACATTCCTGGATTTTTGGATAAAGTTCTTGTCAGTAAGCTGCAGGGCTTGATTGGGATTCACAAGGAAGAATCTTCTGGCAATAATCGAAGTTCTAAGTCGAGTGCTTTTAGTTTGTTGGATCCTTTGCAGTT
Organism: Cartodere bifasciata; assembly: GCA_963920755.1. Classification (NCBI taxonomy): domain Eukaryota; kingdom Metazoa; phylum Arthropoda; class Insecta; order Coleoptera; family Latridiidae; genus Cartodere; species Cartodere bifasciata. Next base: position 8,530,475 of record OY987197.1, on the reverse strand, counting down.
TACTAATTACCTTCAAATTCCGCAAGGCGATTTACAAGCGGGATTGTCAAAGATATCGGAAGTTACTTGTAAGAATTTTTTTAGACAGTTACTTTGGATATTTTATCGAATATTATATATTTTTAGCTGATGCTCTTTTCAACGTACCTGCATTCGTAACTGCTGATTATTGGTCTAAAAAAGCTGGCCCAACGTTTATGTATCGTTTTGAACATTTTGGTAAATTGAAAAAAGGCAGTCACTTTCTTAGGGGAATGTTTTTAGTCGGAAATACGACTGAAGGTAAATAAACTAAAATTAATTAACAGTCTTGATCCAAATATGTAGTAAAATAATCATTGCCAGTTTAGTAGTATTCTTGAATGTTTTTTAAATAGAAAATTACGTTTACCCATGTGTAAAAAAAGCCTAATTAAATATGGGGTTTATTTTTCTATTTTCAATGCATTTAAAGTTTAGATAAAATGGGTCCTAAAATTGGTGCATCCCCTGTATGGTAAGTTGTTGGGGCATCTTTACTGTTCCCCAGAAAATTGTTGAAAAAATCTGTCATATACCCTTGAAGGTATGAGGTCCCAAATTACGAAACTTAAAACGCTTATACCTTAAAAACAGCACATATTAAAGAAACAAAATGGCCTAATACGCACAGTCTACTTAGAACTATTTATTTATTATCAATTTAATTTGGCAAGTTTTTTATAAAATGAAGCTGACAACAATTTCAATGAAATCTGTTGCAAAAAGGTGTGATCAAGAATCATAGGTGGAATTTAAAATGCGCTTCTTTGAATTTGTCTTGACAAAGTAGCCAAATTTATCGAACTTGAACCGTAAGGCATGCCTCAACAGCGTACCATAGCTGTCACCATTTTTGGGAACCCCTGAATAATCTATGATTTCTATCTTTTTAAAACTTAATTCTCGATTTAATCAATTCAGTCCAAATAATCTAAAAAATGCAATTTTTAGGAGATTTAAACGACACCATAAGTCACGGTGATGACCTCGCTTACCTATTCGACCCTCAAGACATCGAGGGAAATCCCATTCAATCAGACACAACAATGACCGAGGAAGACGAAAAAGTTCGAGACGTATTCACCCAAATGATATCTGACTTTGTTCGATACGACAAGGTAAAATTGGACAAAAAAGACGTTTAACCCTTTAGTAGCAAAACAAGTAACTACGTAGAAATCACCTCAAACCCTAAACAGCGCAAGAACTTTAGATTCTGTGAATTGGCTTTATGGTGCGGGTTAGCTCAAAGATTACAAAGCTCAACGTGCACTTTGTTTAACGTGGTAAATACTCAGATAAAGCAAGTGCAACAAGGTTTGTTAACAGGTGTTAATAAGGTTGGGGGACTTGCTAATTTTTCCAATGTGGGGAATAATTTGCATTTGATGTCAATGTCCCAAAAACCAAATAAAAATTCTTTGGGTTCTATTAGTAAACCACTAGGGGGGCTCTTTGGTTAATCAATACTTTTTATAATAGCACCTTCAGAATGTGAACAATTTTTGTACCTTATAAATAGCCTCGTAAATAGCCTTTAAATTTTTTTAGTATTTAAGCAAAAAGTTGTGCGTCAACATTTTAAATTAAAGCTAGTTATTTTACAGACAAAAATAATTTATTCTTTACACTTTAACAGCCTTTATTTTGTACATATTGTCGTACAGCGAAAGGTTAATTGTATTTTTACTACAAACGAAATATTATGAACTAATTTGAAGCCCTCGCTCTTCTTTTATTACTATTGTACGTCTAGTTTTTAAAATGTTAATTCGCATTATTTTTATTGGTTCATTTAAGTACTTAAGAGCCCTATATCCCACCTTCTCTTATGCAAATTTGTGTACAACTTGGACCGCAGTTTTTAGAGTTATTATTACCGCAATGATTTTGAAATTTTGATAGCATTACCTTAACTTCTTTTAAAATACTTATTGTTTGGCACATTTTGATTTGGGTCCCTAGTTTAGCAAAAATAACAGTTTAAAGGTGGGTAAACCATGCCAAAAACAACAACTATTTTTTTTAAGAAATTCTGCGCTCAAAAACAAATTTTAAAACAATAAGTATTACAAATTTAATAAGCTTTCCAATGACACCAAGTTTTTAAAAATCCGATAAGAACTAGCAAAGATATTTGAAGTCTAAATTACAAGAATATTTACATAGGAAAGGGTTCCCCCTCCGCCAGCCTCTATCGTACAATGGAAAAAGGATGTATCTGATTTTAACATGTTTACTGATTTATTCGTTTTTTGGACCATGCGAAAACGATAATCATATTTTATACATTATTTTATTGATAAATTTTTTTATTTAGATATTAATACGTCTGAAGGTGTACAGGGTGTCCCACGTAAGATGACCCAACCCCTTATCTCAGGAACTAAAAATGCTAGCAAATTTTTTTTTTCGCTGGATTGTTTGTAATGAACCAAATTTTTATTTTTAGTAATGTTTCACTATACAGGGTGTTCCATTTACTCGGAACACACATCTACTTCCTTATTTTAAATGGAACACCCTATATTTTTTTATATTTTTAAATTGTCCTAAAAATGAGGAATACTTTGTTAAAAGTCCGAAATCTCCAACTTTTTTAGTTTTTGCAAAAAAAAATGTTTTCTAAAATGTTTTCCGGATGCAGCAGTTTTTTAAAAAAAATATTGCGCTTTTCATGGCGGATATTTTTACATGAAATTTAAACAACGTATAACTAAGATGCTTAAAAAACATATTCATTTAAAATTTGACCAAAAATCGTAAGCGAAAGTGAAAAATCCGCCATTGAATATCGCTACATTAAAACCGTTTTATTTCTGAAAAATTAAATACAAAAGCTATATTTTGTTTTGTTCCATTAAATTTACTTTTTAATATCCTTTCATTTGATACCCCACTTCCCTATACCTATCTCCAACCCTTTTGGAGATATTCGATAAGGGTAGTTTTACGAATAGTTTTTACCCCAATTACAAAAAATATATCACTTACATGTCCCCTTTTAAAAGATAATCGACTTGTCTTAGCCTTTTTTTAGTTAAATTTAAATAAAACATAATTGGGGTAAAAACAGTTCCTAAAAACACCCCTATCGAGTATCTCCAAAAGGGCTGGAGATAGGTATAGGGAAGTGGGGTATCAAATGAAAGGTAATTAAGAAATAAATTCAATGGGACAAACAAAATTATAGCTTTTCATTTAATTTTTCAGAAATAAAATGTTTTTAATGTATCGATATTCAATGGCGGATTTTTCACTTCCGATTACGATTTTTGGTCAAATTTTAGATGAATATGTTTTTTAAGCATCTTAGTTATACGTTGTTTAAATTTCATGTAAAAATATTCGCCATGAAAAGCGCAATAATTTTTTTAAAAAACTGCTGCATGTGGAAAACATTTCAGAAAACATTTTTTTTTGCAAAAACTAAAAAAGTTGGAGATTTCGGACTTTTAACAAAGTATTCCTCATTTTTAGGACAATTTAAAAATATAAAAAAATATAGGGTGTTCCATTTAAAATAAGGAAGTGGATGTGTGTTCCGAGTAAATGGAACACCCTGTATAGTGAAACATTACTAAAAATAAAAATTTGGTTCATTACAAACAATCCTGCGAAAAAAAAAATTTGCTAGCATTTTTAGTTCCTGAAATAAGGGGTTGGGTCATCTTACGTGGGACACCCTGTACCAGCAGTTCAATGTGAAGCATATTGAATAAAACCTTATTATTTCAAAATCCGATTTTTGCACATACACTCTTTTTCCATTCGACGGTAGGCCCTCTCATGCTAGCGTTCCCCGCACCGATTCGCGTCTCACCATGGTAGTCGGAGGAGATATGAGACTCTTAACACTAAATCTTTACGTAAGTATAAAACTGTTTTATTAAAATATATAATATTTAATATAAAAATAATTTTTATCTTACTACTCGAATTTTTTTGTAGAGATAATTCGATATCCAAGTTAATCCCGTCATAAAATGCAACATCGCCATAAACCGGAAACAGTTCTGTATTGTAAAATCTACAAAAAATAAAGATTATTACTATTAACGCAATTTTTTGCTATCGTGGAGCTACCAACAGTAAATTCGCATTATCAACGTTATAAGAGAAGTGATCTTTGAGATAACCGAAGTCAAACTAAAAATCGCTTCCTGAAGATGGCGAACTAAGTCCGAAACATAAGTAAAACCTTCTGTGTTTTCAAAAACATGTCCAAAATTTACCTTGCATTTAACTTAACATAGTTTTTTAATAATAAAGATGCTATTGACCTTTCAAACAATATGACCTTGACATGACCTTGAACTCCTATCTTTTGGTTATCCATCCTCCAAGTTTGAAACAGTTAACCATTGTAATCTTTGAGATAATCGATGTCAAACTATAAATCGTTTCCTGAAGATGGCCTACTAAGTTCGAAACATAAGAACAACGTTTTGTGTTTTTAAAAACATGTCCAACATTTACCTTGCATTTAACTTAGCATTAATTTTTTAATAATAAAAATGATATTGACCTTTAGAAAGATATGACCTTGACATGACCTTGAACCCCTGTCTCTTGTGTATCAATCCTCCAAGTTTAAGTCCTCTAACTATTGTAGTATTGGAGCTATGTCAATGCAAACATTGACATTTGAAAACGTCATAGCTCTTTTCCTAGACATAGAATTTTTTTTTAAAAGTTTTAACACAAAGGGCTCTCCGAAAGAATATGTTTAAGCAAAAAAAAAATCACAATATTTTGGGCTAGATTTTTTTTTGCATGCAATATCTACTAACCTTGACCAGTGGTCAGTATGACCTTGTGGTCATCTTGACCACAAGACTTTGGTATTTACTTATGCCAAGTTTGAACCTTCTACCTATAGTATATTTTTTTTATAGAGAGAATTTTTTACCTTTACCTTAAAAAAATTAGTTACTCCGATTGGTTGCATGCTCCGTGAATTTACACTAGAAAAATTCAAAATGGCCGCAGCAAAACATATGTTTTTTTTTGGCATAAAAAAAACTTTGGTTATGCTTAACGTCAACTTCTATAGTGTCACTATAACAATCAAAACAAAAGTTGAACAGTTGAATTTTTTTTTAAATGTCAATATCTTGTCACGTCAACATGCCAGTTAAAATTCTTATAAAAAAAAATGTTAGTTTTATAACACCATAAACAAATTTTAAATCCTTTTTACCAAAAAGATTATTTTTCTGGAATTTCTGTTAATGTGGATTGTGCATTGTAAACCTGTGTTTAATAGCTAGGCTGCTTCGAAAGATCCTGCTTTAAGAATCTTTTAAATAAATTAAGAGCATGGGACCGAAAGGGGGACTGGAATTTAAACCATGAACTGCAGAATTTGTTTATGCGAAAACTCTCAGGATCTAAACTAAAGTCCCTTCGCAAAAAAGGCGGCCAAATTTTGTATACATTATGCTTCACAAGCGGGGTTTTAATAAGTGGTGCGGATGTTGCAGATGACGCTGTTTTAGTAGTCCTTAAACGGAGCTTATCTGTTCTGCAATTTTATAAGTTTGCCGATTGAATAGTTTACAATAATCCACCGATTCTTCTAAGTTGTGCCACTAAACAATTATTTATTTTATTTCATTAAAATTTATTTTATTTACAACCTTTGAGAATCTAATATTATAATTTACAAATATTCTAAAAAGTCTTTCACTGCAAGTTAAATATTTTTTGCGCTACACTCAAATTGTTTTATTTCCAAAATGGCTTGTTCTCAAAGTTGTTCATTTTGCTGTCTGATGTTTCTGCAAAATGGCCAAAATATCCTGCTGCAGTATGAATCGGTGTGGCACAATTGCATTGAATTTAAAGGGTGCTTTTTGGCTTCTCATTTCACGTTTATATATAATTTTTTGCCCCTTTAATGCTTCTACATAACTAATACCTCCAAGATGATTGAGAATCCCTTTTATGGTCTCTATGGTATCCCCAACCGTTACCCAACACACAAGACACTTTAACAACTTGTTACTTATTAAGAAATAGGTGTATATGGACAAAAACATTAAATTTGTTTTGAATTTTAGTTTTTTGTGACAGATTTGTTTAAATATTTCAGTTTTGACAAACGTTTGATTTTGAGCTTTGTTCGAAAATACAACAAAAAAGAGGAAAATTACTGAACAAACCCCTAATAGGCAACCCAAAAAACACATTTATCGTGTGGTCGGAGTTTCTCTCTATAAAAAAAATGAACTATAGTACCATAATTGAGTAAATTACGGTTAAAGAAATTTTTTGCTCCGTACATCCATACATCCATATAGGATATCAACGTTGTCAGAATTTTCATAATATTTAATATTACTTTTCTTAGTCCGACAAAATAGCAGGTCAAACAGAAAGCGTTTCTTTTAAATTAAAAACATCACAAGTAGGATCGTTATCTTTGTACAAGAAAATCGATTATTTCATGTCTGTGCCGTCGGCTTGACCCTTATGAGATTACACCACCACTTTACTACATTATACCACCACATTTCCCCCTTATACCCCTTATATACCCCCACTCCACCCTCGCTACGTCAGCTCCGCGCGCATAGTTGGCTGAGCGCCTGTCATCTTTTAGTATGCTCTATTTTTCTGCATTGTATGCATCACATTTAACGGCGTAGCCGTTCGAGAATTAAATAATTAATCAAATTGTTGTTTTAAAAAGGTAAGTGTAAGCAAATAACATTGTCTTTATGTTTTAGTAAGAATATGCAAGGTTTATAAATGAAATCGATTGATAATAAGTTGTTTTGGTGTTGATGAATTTGGATTGATGTTAGCAAACATGGCGTCCGCTCTGGCCCTTGTTTATGGTTTGCAACTTTGTGTTGTTATTTTAACAACAGAGACCTGCTCATGCAGTCTCAATTTTTGTACATGTCTACTAATGTGGTCGAAGAATAATGGATAAAATGAACCACGTAGACTAACATGCGGGTCACGCCCCATGTTTTTGTTGCTATTTTAGCGACAGAGACCTGCCATGCAGTCTCAATTTATGTACAAAGTCTACTAATATGGTCGAAAAATGGAGGAAAAAATGAACCATGTAGACAACATGCGGGTCTAACCCCATGTTTTATGTTGCTATTCTAACATTGAAGACCTGCCCATGCAGTTTTCTTTTTGTTTACAATTATGGTCGAAAAACCTAACCTTACTCCATGTTTTGTATTGTTATTTTAACGACATAGGCCTGCTCATGCAGTCTCAATTGTTTTGTAGACCTGCTTCTGCTGGTTTACTGTTTTGGGTGTGTGCTTAAATTTTGTTGCACCCAACTCATACACATCCAACTCATCAACACCCAACTCAACGATATGCATAACTTTTTGCAGCCATACGTTTCTTTGTTAGAGGTCGCTTATTCTTTTAGAAATTTTCTAAATTGCAAATGTTAATTGGTCAATTTGTTATAGATGGAGCCAAGTAAGATTGGCAAGGCCAAGTTATACAAAATGGTTGACTTATCAAAGGAATGCACAAGCAACCCTGATAATGTCGACATTGAAGTTGAGTTAGGTGAAATTAAGAAGTCTAAGGAGAATGTTGCATCACGTAGGACAGAAAATCGAGAAGCTCGTCTGGAGAACTTGGAAAGAACTAATATGGAAATTATGACGAGATTGGCAGAAATTTTGGGGTCCCGACACTCTTCAATTGAATCTGATATTCATGAAAACATAAGCTTGTCGTCCGAACATGATAAAGAAGTGGAATCCTGGGTAGCACCGGATTTTTCTCATCAAAATGATAATGACTGGAGTTTCTTTCCTAGAACCCAAGAGCAGGAGCCTCTAATACCGTCTGCAAAGCCTCTTATTGAAGCTCAAGGGATAGAATGTATGAGATACGGTTCCAAATCTTTTAACAAGATCAGATACGTCGATGAACAAAAAAGGCTGCAGGCAACTCCTGTTTTCTCGGCCTTAAAGGTGAATACTACTTTACCAAAAACTGCTTCGACTTCTATACATTATGATCAGTTAGAAAAAGTGGACACTATTCTGGGGACACTTCTGCACGGCCTTCTCTTGCAAAGAGAAGCATTCTCTGACTCATTAAAAAAGGTGGCAGACCACCTTTCCCCTACAATGAGAGTTAAGCTTCATGAAGAATTTTTGGGGTCTGAGTCGAAATTTAAAGCTTTTTCCGATGATATGTTGCAGTACGTGTGTGGCCGCAGGGCGGAGGCAATCGAGGCTAAAAGAAATGCTTTTAGACCTAATAATGAACAGGTTGCAGCTATGTTAGATGCTATTCCACCATCTGCCACGCACCTTTTTGCCGAACAACCGTTAGATGAACTTTTAAACCAAAATCCTCAGTTTTTTCGAGGTTTCTCATGGTTTGGCCCGCAGAAAAAATTTGAATTATCTGCTAACGAGCAAAACTATGAAAAGTCTACAACCAAAGACGGATATCAAGCTTCTAGAACCTCCTCTAAAAATGCTTCGTCTGAACAAAAACGGAATCAATCTCCCAGACTTGAACGAAAACGAGGGGGGGGGCTCAGAAGGAGTTAACCGTTCAAAGGATAATTCAAAACGTTTTAAACGTCAATGACTATATGACTGCCAAGAAGGGGCATGTTTTCAAGGGAGGCAGGCTAGGGGATTTTTTCGCATCATTTGTAATTCCTCTGGGAGGCTCCATATGCGTCATTTGCAAATAGCAAGCAGTCTCTTACCGAGGGTAAAGATCGCTTTTCCCATTTCAGCTTTAGCTCTGGAAAACATAAACTGGTTGCTAAAAAATTTAGAAGCTTATTCACCTCTATTCCCCACGAGCCCAGATGTGTTTATGACTACGGATGCATCCGAAAAAGGGTGGGGGGCGCAAATGGGGAATCAAATGGTAAAAGGGATATGGATGAATCACCAGAAGAGTTGGCACATCAACAGAAAGGAGCTTTTCGCCGTATTTGCCTCGATTCAAAAGTTTTCGAATCAATTGAGGGGAAAAACATTAATAATAGCGACAAACCTTTCAAAAGTAGTTTCTCATTATGTGACGAGGGATGTAAAGGACAAGGCTGCAGTTTTTGTGGACGCATTCAGCAGGCAATGCAGTTTTCGTCTAGCGTGGGTATTTCCTCCTCCAGCTCTAATCCCCAGGGTACTGAGTCACTTAAATCTAGCAAAAAAAAATGCGGGCAGTAGCACCGCCCTTTAAAATCCGCAATTTACCACATCACCTATACGACTCTCAAACTTGTGCTCCCTTACAACAAGCCCAAAACCTTCGTTTGGAGATCTGGAAGGTACGGGGTGGTCGCAATGTCTAAATGATTAGTCCCGAGACGAAATCAATTTGTTGGAAACGTCGTGGTGTTAGTCTACGCTAAAAACTTATTCGGTGGGTCTAGGATGACTGAATTAACAGAAAAGACTTTTGTTCCTATTTAGAAAAGCTATGTAGCTCTTTTTATTATTATTTTTCATAAAAATAAAAACAGTTTAATTTAGTTAAGTTTACTTAACTTTATACGCCTAGTTACTCTGGTTCATGTATGTATTATGTTGTTCCTGTTTGGTGAAAATACATCTTGTTTGAAGATGATGCATATTCTTATATTTTGTTTGCTTACCTTTAATCCCCCCTTTTTTCCTTAGGGATCACAGTATGCTCAACGCTCCACCTCGTCGTCAGAAACCAAAAATCTCTCATAAGGGTCAAGCCGACGGCACAGACATGAAATAAACAACGTTTTTCCCCCGAAGGGTAAAAAACGATATATTTCAGGTCTTGCCTAGGCTTGACCCCGTTAAGGTCTTGACGACTTTTGAGAGGATACTAAAAGATGACAGGCGCTCAGCCAACTATGCGCGCGGAGCTGACGTAGCGAGGGTGGAGTGGGGGTATATAAGGGGTATAAGGGGGAAATGTGGTGGTATAATGTAGTAAAGTGGTGGTGTAATCTCATAAGGGTCAAGCCTAGGCAAGACCTGAAATATATCGTTTTTTACCCTTCGGGGGGAAAAACGTTGTTTATTGCAGATACGAGCCATAACCCCGCCAAAACTTTACGATAAACCAGTCGCTTTTAAAATGTGCTTTCCAAGGACGGACTTTGAAAAGCACATTTTAAAAGCAACTCAACCGAACCCTGTAACCGGAATCGTCTGTAGATTACACTAGATTCAGATTAGTTACTTTATAAACTTCCGGCATGTCGGATATTTATAAATTTTATAAAATTGACGCGGCAGTGTTATGGTTCATATTTGAACCTATCAAATTAATTATCCCACTTCTGATGTTTTTAAAAATCGCTATTTGCTAGCAATGCCATCAGTTTATTGGGTTATGTAAAGAAATATTATGTATGGTTGGTTGAAGGACATCGGTCTTGGCCTTTTAAGTTTCACTCAATAAAGATATGTTTTATTATACATATTATGTTTTGCTCACAGAATTATGACAACGTTCTATATGACGTGTTTTTTTTTTGCAGTAAACTTTTTATCTATAAATTAAATGTACTTACTTATCGTTAGGAATAATATAAAGGAAAGTCCAGTTATAATACAAACTAATGTATGCTCAGCATTTGTGTTTCCTCTTATTTGCAAGCCCATCAATGGTCCCCCTACATGTTGCAGACAAGTTATACTTAATGCCACTTGACCAGCTCCAATAACCAAAAGGTACTCATTAAAAAAGTTAGCCAACACTAAAAAAATCCGTCTATAAAATGTGGCTGATAAAAATAAGTTCCTACTTCAGATTTTAAAGAAAACAATATAGTGGCGTCAAAGTAGCATGAAAAACCTTAAAATCTCTAACTTTGAGGAAACTCAATGGATTAACTTCATTTTTTTTGTAAAATGGTGCCCGTAGTCCTTCCTGAATTTTTTATACTCTTCGTAAACTATATCTCGCTAGTCTACAGAAAAAATCATTCTTAAAAAAATATTGCCCGCCCCCCTCCGAGCTTTGTCCCCTTATAACCCCCTAAATTTTAAGTTATTTTTTTTTATGCTTATTTTTTAAGGAAATTAAAAAAAAATGTTGATATAAATGTTTAATAATAAGCGAGATATAAATTTTTCCAAGTTGGGGGGGCATAGTGGGGGAGCATTTTTTTTTTAATTTAGTAAATAATGAACGTTTTTTCTCTTTCTTAAAAAATAAGCATGAAAAAAAAATATTTTAAATTTGGGGCACTATAAGGGGGCGAAGCTCGAGGGAGGGGGGGTTAATATTTTTTTAATTACAAAATTTTATTCTCTTTAATTTTCATAAGAATGATTTTTTCTGTAGATTTAATAATAAGCAACTTACAGTTTGCGAAGAGTATAAAAAATTCAGGAAGGACTAGCGGCACAATTTTAGTTTTTATTAGTGATTTAAATTTATTTCTGAATGTTTTGCAAAAAAAATGTTAAGTTAATCCATTGAGTTTCCCCAAAGTTAGAGGTGAAAGGCTAGTTTGACGCGACTAATAATAAAAATTAATGCTCAACAATAAAGGTTTAAAAAAATCCCCAGCGTATTCTTACTATGGGATTTATTTTTTGTTTTTGTGTTAAAATGAGTACTGCAAATCCTTATTTACTTACGTGCATATCCTAACGCCCCCAACCAACAAAGTATAGACAGCAAAAGTGGCCTCTTATTTTTCGGTGGATCAAACCAATTTATAGACAGCGAAAACAGAAAACTCCCAACGGATATTAAACCCACCATAGTAGACGATTGCTTTAATCTTAAATTAGTCACTTCCAAAAACAAGTAACTGGGAAACAGAAAATAGAACAAAAAGACAGAATATCTTGTTGTTACAACGGTCAGGAGCGATTTGTAAAAGGTGGGTTGTTTAAGTAGATCCGTGTAACTTTTGTAACTAGTTGTGTTTTCTGTTGGTGGAATAAATACAATTGGTGGTACCTCAGCTCCTATTTCATCCGCAAAACTATTATTATACGAGGTGTTTACATTTACTGGCGGGGTGCTGTAGGAACTTTCGCTAGAAAACGCGTTAGTCAACATGGTATTTGTACCATTAGGGTTCTTTTTCGGGGAATCTTGAGGTTCGTTTTCTTCGTTGAATGTTACCCAAGTACCAGATGCACTGGTACCAGGTTCTTCAACTCGATCGGGATCGTCTTCAAAAGTAACCCATTGTTTTTGTGTTTTATTTTCATTGAAGGTTTTCGATTCCTGTTCTGTATTGCTTTTATTTGAATTTTGTGTTGTTGAAATGACTGATAAACTTTTGGAAAATACGTCCTGTTCGTCTTCGGCATTTTCCTAAAAGAAAATATTATTTGGAATAAAAAAAAACTGTATATACAATCTTTTTATTGTAATTATTAAACATGTTGCCAAAAACTCGAGTGGTTATTAAATTCATTCGGAACTTCAACAAAAATTTTTCTAAACCAACAAATAAGTTGTATCACTTTCGATAACTAATATAACATTTTTTTTCTTAAGGTTAGAGTTTCAAATTCACAGATCTTTTAATCTGTGCTCCTTCCTAGGTATAGACCTTTTCCGTTGGTCCGACATTCATTGTTAAATTTGACATAATTCATTTGTAATACAGGTGGTCACCACCAGTGTCACAATGACTTATGTCAAATTTAACAATGAATGTCGGACCAACGGAAAAGGTCTATAGGTCATCTCCGTTGAGCTCCCGTCTATTCTACTAAGTAGCACATCTACATGTGGGCCCCATCGTATATTAAAAATAAAAGTAGTTTTGAAAATTAGAAAAATAGGACTTAAAACGTATTATGGTTCCATTTAAATTGGTTATTTCAGTTTGTCGAAAATCTGACTTCAAAAATCCTTATAATAATTTTGTTTTTTGAAGCCAGATTTTCGACACAAATAAATATGCGAATTTTATGAAACTATAATACGTTTGTAGCCCTATTTTTCTAGTTTTTAAAACTACTTTAAGTTTAAGTATACGGTGGGGCCCTCATGTAGATGTGCTATTTAGTAGAATTGACGGGAGCTCAACGAAGATGACTTATGCGAGCTTCTAGGAGCACAGATTAGAAGTTCTGTGAATTTAAAACGCTACCTTAAAAAAATCAAGTAATTTTCTGAATTTGACTCGCTAAGTCACACCCTGTATAAAGCAATAAATTAGGGTAACGCTGTGCTAGAATAGGCAAAGAGCATCTGTTTTTGGTTTATGCGGGTTAAAGTATCCAACTAATGGCATTGTAATTTTCAGTTCTTCTCCCCTTAATAATTCTGCTTTGTAGTGCCAAACTTTCTCATTGCTATTTGTGCTTCAAGAGCTGCCGCTTTTATTGGCCCACTTATTACTTTAAAATTTAACTAATTTGTAATTCAAACAAGTCACAAATTCATAATATCGCTCGGTTTATTCCACTAAATCGAGACCAATCAATGACAATAAATTGTACACAAATTTCACATAAATTCTTAGACACATTCCTAATTTTTTGCAATGATTTTCCCCTCACATACTAGCTTAATCACTTCTAAACATTACCCAAGCCTTATAAACAAATAATTATTTATACAGGGTAGTAAAGTTAATTTATTTGTTGGTAATATTACCAAATTTGTGGCAATATTCCTGTTTTTTCAATCCAAAAAAAATAATCCAGTTCCAATATTACTGGTAAAATACCCCAAAGCATCGGGTAATAAAATAAAATTTAAAATTATAAGCGCGACTTTTTACTACGATTTAACTCTTTAAGGCTTGGGTTTCAATTTCATAGATCTTCTAATCTGTGCTCTTAGAAACTCGTATAAGTCATCTCCGTTGAGCTCCCGTCAATTCTACTAAGTAGCGCGGTAGCACATTTACATGAGGGCCCCATGGTATATTAAAACTAAATGTAGTTTTGATAACTAGAAAAATTGGGCTACAAACGTATTATGGTTTCATATACATCGCATATTTCTTTGTGTCCAATAACCTGACTTCAAAAACCATTTTAATATTATTGTTTTTTAAGTTAGATTTTGTCTCAAAGAAATAACCGATTTAAATAAAACCATAATACGTTTGTAGCCCTATTTTTTTAGTTTTCAAAACTACTTTTAGTCTTAATATACGATGAGGCCCTCATGTAGATGTGTTACTTAGTAGAATTAACAGGAGCTCAACGGAGATGACTTATACGAGCTTCTAGGAGCACAGATTAGAAGATCTATGAAATTGAAATCCAAGCCTTAACAACGCAAATTCATAATTAAGCTCGTTTTAACCACCCAACCACACCCCGAGTTCAAATACGTCTTTCTTCTTTAAAAACACATAAGAAGTCCCTTAAGTTATTCTTAATATTTTGCTATCGGTCTCCGTTCTTAAGTGGTAACATACCCTGGCCCATGCTGTCGTCTAGCCTCATACAAATCAGTAACACCTAACATATACATACAAATAATCTTTTGTATTTGTACAGTCTATTTATAATACCACAAAATAACAAAATATTGAAACATAAATATTACTAACACTATATTCTAGCATACCCACCCAAGAAAGCAAAATCAGCGTAATAATTTCTTACCGCCACATACTGATATCGGCTTTGTCCATTTTTCAAGTATAATGGTTTTCTAAAAACAATGTTGACAATAAGTCCTTGTAATATAATAGCTTGATACCATAATACAACGCGAAGTAAGCTGAATCTGATTAAGCAGTTTCCAATTACTATCGGAGTTAGCACGAAACCAAAACCCACAACGGCGTGAGTGAACTGCGACAACATTCTATGCTTCAATCGAAAGTATTGTGCCAATAAAATTTCGCATTGGGCTATCAAAATCGAAGAACCAAAACCTAAAATTTTAGTTGTTAGGAAAAATTTTTTTATAAAATTGGTAAAAAAATAGAGAGAGCTGGCAACAAAAAAAAAAACGTCATCAAACGTTGTCATGATATTTTGAACATTATGTAATATTGAATATTTCTTTACCTAGTCAAATAAACATAAACCGACAAACAGGTACCGTTTTTTAAAAACATCAGAAGTGGGATCATTTTTTTGTACAAGTAAATTGATAGGTGCACATATGAGCCATAACACTGCCAGAACTTTATAAAGTAACTTATTTGAATCTTGTGTAATCTATAGACTTTTCTGCATGGTAAGAGATTCTGGTTACAGTGTTCTCTGTCCTTGGGAAGCACATTTTGAAAGCAATTGGCCCATCATAAAGTTCCGGCAGGCTTGTGGCTTGTAGGTGCAAATATTAATTTTCTTGTACGAAGAAAACGATCCCACTTATGATGTTTATAACATTAAAAAAACGCAACCTAGCTCTTTCATCTTTTTTTTTTTTTGTGCTAAGAAAAGTAATATTTATTAATGTTAATTATAAGCCAATAAAAAGGAAACAAAAAAAAACTAAATACAGAAAAATTTAAAGCCTCGGACAATAACTTATTTAGCCATTAATTTGCTAAAATTTTTCTTTTGCTTTAAGTACAAGAGAAGACAGACAAGATGTAGTTTTCGTAACTCGTTATTAATTATGAGCGTAATAATATGGTTCCTCATTTATTTATAGGCGTAAATTTATTCATAATGGAACTTTAAAAAACCATATTAAAGCACTCCTTAATATGTTTACTTTAGTGTTAAATCAATCGATTTATTTCAAAATAAAAATATTTTGTTGTCGCCCCACATAAAGACCGTAACTAATAATGTCTTTATGCTCACCAAAGTTAAAAAAAAACAGTCATATTTCTTATAAATAAACATTTGGTCCGACCATACCATAGGTCACATTATAAAAAAGCCACCTCTATAAATTAAAAACCGTAGGGATAAAATATTCTAAATAAGGTAATGTGAAAATGTATATAAAAACATAAGTGGTTTAAAAGTATAATATCTTAAAGTATAATAAAAAAGCGCAAATTAAGAGGGTACGAATGGTAATTCAATTCTAACTACTTAAGTTAGAAAGATAAGTACCTGAAAGAAGCCCTGATAGTATAAAGAGGGCTTTGACCGATGTTTCTGAAGATGTTTGTCGGTTTTCCCCTAAAAACCCCATCCACATAAAGAGAAGTCCAGCACATGTTAAACAGGTTCCAGCAGTACCGACTAAACGGGGCCATAAACTGCATACTATCAATTTGCGACTAATTGGATCTAAAAATTAGCATAATTTACAGTTTTTCAGGTAAATATTAATTAGGTAATAGAGCACTTTATATTTAAATCATTTAATTTCTTAGAAGGACAATTTAAATAGGCTTTCTAGTTTAATCTTATTAGCTAATGTGACAATGTGAAAATTCAACCTTTTTCGTGAATAAGCAGAAAAATAAATGTCCTTATAGTCTTCAATTGAATACCAACTAATTGTAGTACGAATTTGGATCAATCATTCATAAAATTGTTTTTCGGTACCTATGCTTAATTTAAATTATAAAAATAAATTAAACACATTTACAATACATTGTTAGTTGCGATAAAAAAACGGCGGGAACAAAATTGGTAAACTTTGGTGACCTAAGAGCGTCTAAGATCACACAATTTGTTATCATCTAATTTAGATTCCTTTCTTATCATTTTTTTTCATTAACACCAAATATCTATAAATTAAAAACATACTTAACTGATTTTTATGTAGGTCATTTCATGAAACATTATTTAAGTAAATAAAAAAAAGAATTTGTTTTTACTGGAAACCTGATGGGCGATGGCCCCTGTATGATTTTAAAATCTTCTTTATTAAAATTCTTACCTAAAAAAATCCACGATGCCGAAAAAAATAGGGGTACATGAGTCATACTTTCATCCCATAAGTTGTGAACAATTCGATTATTTGGATCTGGTTCTTGAAGTTCCAATTTAAGATATGACAAAAATACTCCATATGAAACTATTAAGCTTGGTATCAATCCCTGAAAATTAAAAAAACAATTTTTACTGCTAGACCTTATTAACATTTCTGGGCTGTTAACCCTTAAAAGAGGTCATCGTCATCAACCACAATGTATTTTAATTTTATATGGTTTAAAAAGGCAAAAGTGTTTTCCAACTTAGGGAAAAGAGCTAACTTTACCCGGCCATGGGTTTTAGATAAATCAGTCAAATTGAGCATGTTTATGGGGTATGCTTTTTAAAGTGTCCCTTATTTTAGAGACCGACCCTATTTTAAAGAAATTGAAATGTGCATTAGAATGTCAAGTGTAAACACTAAACATGTGTTTAGTGTTCTAGAATAGGAAAAGAAAACCCGAATGCAGCAAGAAATATTTTAATTTTAAGCCGGATTTTAGTACTAGTGTACCCTGTAGTGCTTTGTAGCCCCATCAGAACGCCCACACATTTATTATTCGATTATTTTCAAAACAAATAAGACTCATCCTTTTTTTGCAAAAAATAAAATGTACTTTTGCAAAGATTTAAAAAATATAACCCATATTACACAATGATAAGTAGGTATTCATGCATTTTTGAATACCTTCCTTGATAAGGTCAGAAAGTGACTCACCTGAAAAAATAAGGTGGCCAAAAATACGAGCCAACCATGGCCCCCATCCGGAATATCTCTATCATCATTTTCTGTTGATATTCTGTCCAAAACTGAACCGTTTTGCCTTCTGCTGGAACTCATTTTATAAAATTAGCACATTCTTTTGGAATTATACGTATAACCTAATTAAAATTGGGTAATTAACTTAAACAACATCATTGAAAACCTTTTTTTTTTACAAAATTGTACAATGCAACTTGGTAGAATACTTGGGCGTGCTCTAATCTATCTCTTATCTTATCAATAATATAAATAATTAGGTAAGTACTCACCTAAATAATGATGGTAAGCTAACATGAAATTTGTAACTGTTCATCGGTGCACAACTAATGTAGGCAGTAGGCACTTGCTAGAGTTTAGGTAGATTGGTGTGATATTTTTTAACAACAAACCGAGCAACAAACTCGTTTTTTGAATGTTTGTTTACCAACATTGTTATTTTCATTGATATTCTGCAAGGACAATAGCACCTAAAGATAGGATTCAACTCCTAAAAATTGTCGAAAATTAAGAAAATGAAAAACATTTCTACCCTAAAGGAATTATGTGTTTATAAATACTATTGCAATGATTAAATTGCAAAACACTGCCATTAAATCCATTTGTTTAATATCCAACAATACTCATCTTTTGTTCATTCGACATCATTTTCAGATTACCAGTATTTGGCGCCTTTGTATAAGTATTTTACTATTTTGTAACTTTAAAGAGTCTTGTTTGTTTACTTGGGTATTTATATTTAAAGCAGTTTTTATAGATTAATCAAATTATTGCTTATTTTTTAAAATAAAATTAAAACCGAAAAAATCATAAAATGGCGACTTTTCCCTTGCAAAAGTTTGCCAATTGAAAATAACGAAATTACAGTGATATATTTAATCAAAGCTTATTTAAACTGTTTATAGGGATGTATTTTCTCTAGTACCACCACGTTATGGTATATAATTTCAAAATACAATGAAAAAACAATATTTATTTAATATTTTTCTGTTTTAAATTTTACTTTTAACTTCACGCACCTAACAAATAACCGTCGTTTTGTTTCGACATCAACCGAGCTGAAATCGTAAATCGCCTTTCGGCTGTAGGCATTTTACCAAAAGCTCTTGACCGTTGAGGTTGTGGCGCGCTTAAATTTGTGGATTTTGTGTTTGGTTTTGTTATAACATTTACCTTTATTTGGACTGTGTTCAAAACGAAGTTTAAGCAATAAGTTTCTTTTTATTTTTGGGGTAAGCATTTTACTGACTTAAAAAAGATGTTAAGGTGTTAAATTTTAAAAATGCAACAGGTTGCAAATTTGCGGCACCGGACAGAGCGACATTGCAACAACCACGTGTGTGAACAAAATATAATATTTTATAAGGATTTTTATTACCAGTTCCAACGCTGTAGTCATTTTAAAAATTAACACTTATGCAAAAGAACGATTCGCAAAAACTATTTGAAGTTTGGCTTAGCTTTTTAAATTTAAAATAAATGCATAGAAAGCGTAGCAACGACACCGACGACAGAATGGACGCTGTCTCAGTAGTTTTTGTTTAACGTTTATCAAATTAAGTCAAATAAATATTTTTTAATTTTATAGATAAATAATTAACTATGGAGCCCCGTGGACGAGGGCGCGCAAGGGGTGGTCGAGCCCGTGGGGCCGGCGAGATCCCTGGCCAACAACCGCAAAGACCTGGCCCCCAAGGAGCACCTGGAGTTGCCTCTGCACCTCCTCAGGGTGCTTGGGCTCGACCTCCTCAAGGGCAGCAACCACCTCCTCAGCAAAGAATGCCCCAGCAACCAGCACCAGCGCAACAGCCTTCAAATTGGGGCCAAAGACCCCCTCAAACTACTCAACTTCCAGCTGGCGTAAGTTTTTTGCATTTTTAAACTAGCAATTTTTATATGTATAACTTCGATTAGCAAATGGGACGCGGATCCCGTCCTGGGGGAGGCGACGAGGCGCAGTTGAATCCATCAGCGCAAAAACCTGCAAACTGGGGACAAAGACCCCCTCAGGCTGCACCACCATCCGGAGTAAATTTTGTGAAATTTTATGTTGTATTTTTTATTTTGTGTGGTTTTTTAGCAAATGGGGCGCGGATCTCGTCCAGGCGGAGGTGATGAAGCGGTTGGGCCTGCCGTGCAAGAACCAGTGCAAGGTAAAGATTTATTTTGGTTTAGTTTTTAAAATTTATTTTTATAAACTAATAATAAATTACCTTATTTTTCTCTAGTATCGAGTGGCGGAGGCGACGTAGCTTCCCAAGCAAGAGGAGGCGGAAACGGCGGAGTACGTGGTCGGACTAACCGTAACGAGATTATTCACACTCGCCCAGCGCAACTGCAATCCAAAATGGGTCAGTTTTTTCAAAATATTAGTAAAATTGGTCACTTATTTTGATTTTCTTACAGGTTCCAGTGGCCAGGCTCTACAACTCCAGGCTAACTACTTTAAGCTCTTGCAACACGGCAAATGGTGCTTGTTTCAATATAGAGTGGACTTCAACCCTGATATTGATGATACGAAAATTCGCCGTCGTTTGGTGCATGTTGGCCTGGCTCAGCATATTGGAGGTTTTCTATTCGATGGGACTGTTTTGTATTCGCCAAGGAGGATTAATCCTGATCCTATGGAGGTGTTTGCAGCTGCCGAAAGTATGGATCTAGTGCTTTTTTACGCATTAACGTTTTAGCATTGTTGAATTTTAGATGGAGATAACATCAAGATTTCGTTGAGAATGGTAAACGAAGTCCAGTGGGGAGACTACCACTACATCCAACTGTTTAATATTATTGTTCGCAAATGCCTACGTTTGTTAAATATGCAGCTGGTCGGGAGGAACTATTTTGATCCCAATGCCCGGGTAAGTTACTTTTTATGAACTAAATCCTGTGTACCATATCTATTTGTTACTAGACCACACCAGAAAGCCTTATGTTTGCATCTTCATTTGTATTGTTTTTTTAGATTAACATTCAAGAATACCACTTAGAACTGTGGCCCGGGTACTCGACCTCTATAAGACAACACGAAAAGGATATTCTTATGAATGCTGAAGTTACCTTTAAGGTAATGCGTACGGATAACGTTTATGATTTGTTGATGAGATGTTCCGAACAAGGCGGGAATGTTAAAGAGAATTTCCACTCCAAGATTGTTGGAAGTATTGTACTGACGTCATACAACAACAAGACTTACAAAATCGACGACGTGGAATTTAAGGAAACTCCGCAAAGCAAGTTTACATTGAAGGATAATTCCCAAATCTCGTACATGGACTATTATCGACAGGTAATTAACAGTTTCTTTACAATTTAACTAAGTAATGAATGATGCTGCTTTTACAACCTTTCTTTATTTTTATATTTAAACCATTTTTTCAGAAATACAACATTAACATCCATGTTCAAAATCAACCTTTGCTTTTGTCACGATCCAAACCACGTGAAATTCGCGCTGGTATGCCTGAAACCCTATATTTGATTCCCGAACTTTGCCAGTTAACTGGATTAACAGATGAACAGCGAAACAACATGCAACTCATGTCCGCTCTCACTGAGCACACCAGAATGGTACCCAAAAAACGAATCCAGAAGTTAAAAGACTTCGCTTCAAGAATGAACAACTGCCCCGAAATCGTGGCGGAAATAAAGCGCTGGGATCTCAAATTCGCTGAAACATTGGTTGAGTTTCAAGGACGAGTTCTACCAATGGAAACCATTTACGCTGGTCAGGGAGGATCCGTAAGATACCCAGCTGGAAAAGGCGCTGATTGGACCAAAGATCTCCGCAGTAACATGATGGTAGTATCCGAGAAAATGAACCGTTTGGCTGTCGTCACCCCAGCCAAGTTCATGCGTCAAACCGAAGAATTCATGAAAACTCTTCAAAACGCATCGAGGGGTATGCAGTGGGACTGCAGAAACTTCAAGATCTTTTCCATTCCAGACGACCGTGCGTCTACTTATCTAGCAAAACTAGACGAAGTCGTTCAAGCCGCTAATCCAACCTTGATCATGATAGTTCTTCAAGGAAAGTCAGCCGACAGATACTCAGCTGTCAAGAAGAAGTGCTACATCGACAGGGGAGTCCCAACTCAATGTGTTACCTCGCGAATCTTGACACACAAGGGTGTAGTTTCCATTGCGACTAAAATTGCAATTCAAATGAATTGTAAGATTGGAGGGGCACCGTGGCAGCTTTCAGTGCCCATTAAGAACCTTATGGTGGTTGGTTACGATGTTTGCCGCGACACTGCTAGTCGTAGTAAAAGTTTCTCGGGCATGGTAGCGTCGCTTAACTCACCCGGTAAGTTTATTTTACAAATGGGCCGTAATCTTGCAATAATTGGTTGGGTTTACCCAGGTATATATTATTATTATTATTATTATTATTACATGTAAGAGCTGAGGCACATTCTGTCCCTATTAAGCTCATAAAAGAAAATACAAAGGATATTATAAAACTAAAACTAATTTGTCATACCATCCGTCGTTCAAGATGCTAACTGACATAACTCATTCATTTTCATACTTTTATCAAATCTAGTGCGAATAAATTAAAAAATAAGAAACTGAGGTTTAAAACATTCCATGTTTCAACTTTGCATAACATTTACGGAGTGTTTTGGATCTGCAATTCTTTATAATTAGGTCATAGACAAATTAATAACTTAGACTGACAGTGACGGCCTTTTTCATGAATCGCGGTATTTCAGATATCAGTAAAATTTTACAGTTTTCTATGGTGATTTTATTTTAAGGTTAGGTTTTTGTACAGATTTTTATTTTGATTTACACCAAGTACATAGATGACATTTTATTAAAATGAAATTAAAAATGTCAAATAAACTTCAATTAAAAAAAAATAGTAATAAAAACTCCTGATACTTCCTTCTACAACAAAGTTTATGTACGCGCTTGTTATTTAAGTGTTGCATAAACACAAACAGACTGAGTAGATCTACTTTTTTGCATTCCAAAGAATTTTTTGCCAAGATTGGTGAATTTTTGCATTTATTCAAACAGTTAACTCCAGTTTTGATTTATTTAAGCTTGTCGTAATTGCCGTCGTCATGCCGTAATTTAAAGCATCCACTGTTTCTTTTGGGGACAGGAACCACTGCCCGCTTATTTCATTCACAAATACCCTATTTTTCTGAGTATTTTGATAGTCTTGAATTTTATGGGTTCAATTTTGATTTTATTTTAAAGAGTTGTAGCAGATTAGAGTAATTTTTAGATCTAATGAAGGCAACATTAACAATAATCACTTAATTTTAAATAAAAACATGTTTTTTTACCATTTAAATATTATTTTGAATAACGTCAATTTGACATAAATAATATGTTTAGTTTAGAGCACTTACTAGATTTAATTTTTGGTAGAATTAAGGGACTACAAGGAGGTGGAGACTTCTTCGCCTTTCGCAAAGTAGGCCCTGCAATTTGGTCCAACTGTCAAAGAAGACATCTGTCAGTTGATGCAAATGCCAAATCGAATTTTTTTTTGTGTAAATTATTAATTTCATTTTTTTGCATCAAAAACCTCTACAAAACTTAAATAAAACTGTTTAATTACAAACATTACCTGTGCCAGCACCTCATACTATTGAATTCATCAGAATTTTTCTTAAAACTCCGCTTGGATTTCGCGACAGACCAATTACCCCTGTTAGAAATGGTTTTTTTACAAAATATAAAAACACAGTGCTTACTTTACGTACGAATCCAGTTATTTAGTATTTATTTAATGTTTTATATTCCTTTTTATCTAAAATAAGTGTTAATTTTGCTAAAACTTTGATAATTGGTAAGTGTTTAAAAATATTTCTACAAATTACATTATGTGTGCAAGGTTTTAATTAAAAAGCTATCCTTATTTCAATAAGCTATTAAGAATCAGTAATTATAACTACTTTACTTGCATTTACACAAATATTTTTCTTTTGGATGCTCTGGACGATAAAAAAAGCATATTAAAACACTTTACCCCCAATATAAGTTTTGTCGAAGAATCTAAGCGAAGTTTAAGGAGAAATCTTGGTAAATTCACAAGGATGAGGTACTGGGACAGGTAAAGATTGTAATTAAACAGTTTAATATTAGTTTTGTAGCTGTTCTTGCTTTATAAAAGTAAATTTAACATAACTCACAAATCTGACAGGTAATTTTTGTGATGACATTTGTATATCACCCAACCTAAAATTTGTTTTTTGACAATTGGACTAAATTACCCAGCCCTCTTGATGAAAATGTTTACCCCAGGGATGTCTCTATCTTTTATTATAGCGATCTTAGGTAGAATAAAAAAACAACGACATCTACCCATGAAATTTTGAAGCTTGAAGCGCCCTCTACTTTTCAGAGTGGCCCTCTACCTTTTAAAACCTCGCGCACTGATACTCTAGTAAATTAATTCTCTTTGATTAGGTGAAAAGGGCATAATGACTCATTTACAAAGGGTCTTTTAATGTGTTTTAATGCAAAGTCCGTGCATAAATAAATGCGGATTATTTTACACATTCGCAATAGTTTTTTTCAAATGAATCATTAAGTTCTTTTTTACCTAAATATAAAGAATTAAAGATGTAATGTTATAAAAACCTTTTAAGTGGTCCATTCAATGTTTTAAACCGACAGTTTGTTGTTAGTTTTGTATATTAGCGTTATACTTTAGAAGGTATAAAATAATAAAGTAATGTCAGTTAGCATCTGGGACGGCGGGTAGGATAACATATATTATTGGGAACCCCAACCAATTTTTGTGAGAATATGATCATTATTAATATTTTAATTAATTATTACAAAAAAAAGTCTCCTGCAACGACCGCAAAAAATATCTGCTAACCTGTTAAGGTACATACTTCTTATAAATCTTATAGTTAATTAAAAACAAGTTATAAAATAAATAAAAGAATAAAAATTATAAGACGAGCAAATGTTAATAATGGTTATTGATTATTACAAAAAATATTGCTTGTTCAACGTTTTTTAATTTCATTACTTTATTTTAGGTACTCGTTATTACAACGGAGTTTCGGAACACTCATACGAAGAGGAGCTGTCTGCCAATTTCTCAGCATTCCTTTTGGTGGCATGTCAACGCTACAAGGAAACAAATGGAGTTTTCCCAGAGAAAATAATCATCTATCGAGATGGTGTAGGTGATGGACAACTCCCATACGTCATCGACACCGAAGTTAAGAACATTGTTCAGGCTTTAGAGTCGAAGATTTATACTGAAGGAAATTTGAAAATGTCCTTTATTGTCGTTTCTAAAAGAATCAACACAAAGATCTTCTACCAGGGAGAGAATCCTCCACCAGGAACTGTCGTTGATGATGTAATCACTCTTCCGGAAAGGTAAATTTAATTTTGTTATTTTAAACTACATCATTTCATACTCTAATTCGGAAAGTATAAATTTCAATTCAGAAAATATACAGAATATCACCAAAAGGGTAGATAAAGCACGAAAAAATAGACAGATACACTTGACATGTCCTAAGCCAAGGGGCACAGTTTAAACAGTACAACCCTTTAAGTGTAGTTTATTAAAAATACTTGATCGTAAATATCTTACAAATGGTTTGTCGAAACATAATAAAATTGATAGAATCACGAGGGGCAATTCACCTTGGAAGTATAGTGTACATGTATGTGGAAGTACGAGGAAGTATGTGGAAGTACGTGGAAATATGTGGAAGTACGTGGAAGTATGTGGAAGTACGTGGAAGTATGTGGAAGTACGTGGAAGTATGTGGAAGTAAAGTGGAAGTATGTGGAAGTATATGGAGGTTTTTAGATTAAAAAATGGCGCGAAATTCAAAAAATTGCGCTTTTTCAATTTTTGACAGTCAATTATTTAAAAAAATGGCGCCAAACTTGAAAAAATTGCTTTTTTTAATTCTTGACAGTCAATTATTTAAAAAATTGGCGCGAAATTCAAAAAATAATTAAATTAAATAACAAAATTTATGCTTTTTGATTTTTTAAGTTTTTAACATATAATTATTATAAAGTAGGCGCTAAATTAAAAAAAAATTCTTAAAATATAAGTTAACAATTTATATTTTTTTCGATTCTTAATGCATTTTTAAATGGCTAAAAATTTATTTTTTAAATAAATTAATTTGTATTTATTAATCGAATATAATCGATTCTCATAAAGTCATAATATAAGGATCGATTTTTCACATTAATAGACAATTTGCACAAAAAATTTGAGGTTATAATGTTCTGCGCATGCGTCATTTATAATTTATTGTGGAAGTATGACTGGAAGTATGTGGAAGTATAGTGGAAGTATGTGGAAGTACGTGGAAGTATAGTGGAAGTACGTGGAAGTATGTGGAAGTACGTGGAAGTATGTGGAAGTATGTGGAAGTATAGTGGAAGTACGTGGAAGTATAGTGGAAGTACCTGAAAAGTGGAAGTATAGTGTACAAATTTCTGGAGGTGAATTGCCCCTCGTAGAATCATTAACGCCAATAAAAACATTTCTTTTAAACTTGTTTTGACATTTGTGGCCCCCCTAGAAATGGGGTTACCACCGGTAGAATGCATAAAGATTGTCGTAACTTTTTTGTTCCTAACAATTTTGTAATTTTATTTATTGTTGCTGGAGATGGGTTCAATAAGAAACTATCTTATCACTTGAAACTGTACAGATTTGAAATAATTATTTAAATTTGCAAATTGGTACAGTTAAGCGAGAAGTTTCAGGTTATGAGAAAGATACTTATTGAACCAATCTACCAGCAACAATAAATAAAATTAAAAAGTTGTAAGGAACAAAAAAGTTACGACAAATTTCTAGAGGGGCAACAAATGTCAATGTCAAAACAAGTTTGAAAGGAATGTTTTTATTGGCGGTAATAATTTCATCAATATTATTATTGTTCGAGAAATCAATTGGTTACAAATGTAAGATATTTACGATTAACTATTTTTAGTAAACTAGACCTAAAGGGCTGTAGTTTTTAAACAGTGCCCCTAAGTTAAGGACATGTCGAGTATGTCTATTTTCGTCCTGTATCTACCCTCTACATTTGTATGTATTTTAAATATGATTTTTAAACATGTTTTTAAACTTATTTCAGATACGACTTCTTCATTGTGAGTCAATGCGTCCGTCAAGGTACAGTGGCACCAACTTCTTACAACGTCATTTATGACACCATGGGTCTTCCTCCAGACCGTCTTCAAATGTTGACGTACAAGTTGACCCATATGTACTACAATTGGTCGGGTACAGTTAGAGTACCAGCTCCGTGTCAGTACGCGCACAAACTGGCGTTTTTGGTTGCGCAGAGCTTGCATAGACCAGCTCATAAGAATCTCGAAACGCTGCTTTACTATTTGTAAACCAAAGTTTTTTTTAAGTTCAGTTCAAAGTTGTTATTTTTAGAATTTTTATTTTTTTACGTTTTGCTAAGTTTAACCTGCTGTGACTTTTAAAAGGAATTAGATGACTTTAGGGCGTAAACTAGACTGTTTGTAGATAGAAGATCTGATTTAAATTCTTTTAAGAATCTTTGCCTTTGGACATCAAATTCCTTTTAAATTAAAATACAAACTTGGCATAGTTAAGTTACATTTTTCTTACCAAATATTAATGTTAGATAAAAACTCATTGGTTTGAGATTTTATCTATGGTTTCGACGAATTAGTCGAATTATTATTACATATGTTGATATACCTTGCAATACCTCGTTTTGATATTTAGACTTAAAAAAATCAATATTACTTTAGTGCCTTGTTATAATTTTATACGAAATAATGTTCGTAGCCTTAAGAACGACTATTTTTTAAATAAAAATAAAACTTTATCTCTGTGTTTTTTGTGAATAAAAAAATCGGATTATATCTATTTCCCAGATTCCTCAAAAAGATTCTCTTAAACTTAGAATTTGGGTTTGTTCGTAATTGAGCCTACATTTTGGCAAATGGTGGTGAAAAAGCTTAGCTTTAAAATTACCTGAATGTTTTAGGTTTTCTTTAAAAACAGAACATTTCCTGGAAACAGGCTCTACTAAAGTAAAAAAAGCATGAAAAATGAAAATACCTTTCTGTTGCGGGAACTTTACGCACCTTAGTTATAATGGCCTATTCACAAAAAGCCGTATGTAAAGTTATGTTTACGCAACTTTATAAATAGCCCTTAATAAAGGTCTACTCACAGCCCTGGTAACGTAAATCAAACAAAAAAAAACAAACCATGACCAGGGTTGTACACGAATACTTTTTTTTGTATTCGAATACTTAGCTACATGTTAAGCACGAATACAAATACATTTGAAACAAAATGTATTCGGGTACGAATACAAAGTATTCGTATTAGTAAATCTACGAATACAATATTGCGAATACAATATTGCGAATGCAATTCCCACGATTTTTGGTGCAAAATTTAAAATTATCGCAAAACGAACTTACTCGTTTGTGTTCGACTATAAAAATGTATTCGTAAAAAGTATTCGTGAATTTACGAATACAAATACTAATGCTTGCATTTTTACGAATAAAAATACAAATTCAAACTTATTTGAAAAAAATGTATTCGAATACGAATAACGAATACTGCTAAAGTATTCGAATACAGTGTTCGAATACGAATACTTGTATTCGTGTACAACCCTGACCACGACCTCCTCTGCGCACACTCTTGATAAAAAAAAAACATGACGTAATTAAATATTTTTATTTTTGTGGAACAGATGCACCAGCAGATGATAGGATGTAAACTTGTTTATATTTATTTTGCCCCGAGGAAAAAAGAAGACATTTTCATTTTATTTTAAACATTTTTATTATAATTTTGGATGGATTTTTTAAACACTCTTTAAAAACAGAGGTAAGTTTACAAGTTTTAAACCGATGTAAACAATAGCAATACCTACTTACTGCATGTTGATTTATATTTTATATTTAAATTTTGATAAGGAAAACAATTCATACCATGGAACCTCGCGGCCGTGGACGTGCAAGAGGTGGCAAAGCCCGAGGTCCCGGCGAACCAAGCCAACCCGGATCCCAGAGACCAGGTCCACCTGTTCCCCCCCAGGGCGCATGGGGTAGAGGACCCCCCGGGCCACAGTCAGCTCCTGCTCAGCCTCCCCAGGGCGCTTGGGCCCGTCCTAGTCAAGGGCACCAGCCACCGCCGCGGCAAGCAGGACCACAACAAGCTCCTCCGACGCAACAGCCTAGTAGTTGGGGACAGAGGCCCCCAGCAGCTCAGCCTTCACAACTAGTAAGTTTGGATATATTCAGTACAATTTGGGAAAACCTATATTCAATAACCTTATTATTTTAGCAAATGGGTCGTGGGGCTCGCTCAGAAGTTGGTAAAGAGGCAGTGAGACCAACGGAGCGTCCAGTTACAGGTATGACATTATTTTTTTGCCGAAAGAGTAGGGTTATTTGGGGTAATTGAAAACGATTTCGAAATGTTTTATGACTTACTTTTTACTTTTATTATGTTTAATTTAAATGGGTAGCTTTCCAAAAATAATCATTTTTTCTGTAATATATTTTTTTCACTACTAGGAGCAAAGAGTGTCATTATTGACCTTTTAAGAACCCTTCAAAATCATTTTTTACTACCTAGGTTAACAATTTTTATTTGTCTCCCTAGGGAGACAAAATCCTATGTCAAAACATATGTCAAGTTTTTTTCATAAATAGAACGGTACTTACAGCAGTTTTTGTGAGTTTTTTACGAAGATTTTTTTATTTTGAAAACATAACTACTTTAAAATACTTGAAAACATTTTATTGCACAAATATTTTAACGAAAGAAAAATTGTACAGTTATAAACATTTCGCACTTTTTTCTGTAGCTGTGTCAGTGTTCTATCATTATTAATATTTTTACAAATTCCTTATCAGTGACCATCATATTATTTAAACCATTTACGCCATTTAAACGTGCAAATTATGAGTTATTTTGAAAAAAACACCCATTTGAAGAACTTTTTATTATTTTGATTGATGTAACGTCATTGTCATTTCCATCTTTGCGCTAGGTCAATAATGAACCTCTTCTCTACATAGGATGATAATATACTATTTTACTCGCCTTTCCATGAACAAAAAAAAAAACAAAAACGTTTTATAGTCTTTAGTCTAGACAGTCTAGATAAATAAACGTGGGATATACAAATTCCAGTTTATGGGAAATAGTCTTATTAAATTTTACTGATTGTTCTGTAGTTATATCAGAAATTAATTAATTAAACATTATGTTAATCCAAATTTTGTCACAATATTAAATTATGCAACATTCATTTTAATTGAAATTGTACACATTTGTACCAGAAATTAAAGTTCTCGACGGGGCAACAACGGTATAAGCCACATTTTTAATTTTTCGAGAAAATAAAATACTGAACATTTGAGAAAAAAGATATTTAGGATCATTTAGTTTTTTAAAACTTAAATTTCGAATTAAAAAAACTAAAAGATCCTAGATATTTTCTTCGGTACAAACGGAAAGGGTGAATAGACCTTTCCCGCTGTTGGCCACAATCGCGGTCGTTATACTTGGGAAACTAAATGAGCATCACAATGATTTGAGTCAATATGACGCATATCTGACGTTTTCCAAGTATAACGACCGCGAGGATGACCAACGCAACGGCGGGAAAGGTTGTTCCCCCGAGCCCTTCAATTCACTGGTATGTTTATAAACACTAGATATCTGAATATTTAATAAATTTAAAATACGTAAACTTTAAAACAAAATTGCCTACATGTTTGCAAAACGTGCATTTTACACACTCTTACTAGGGGATATTTTAAGAAGTCGTCTGTAGCATTGCACTACCTATCATTTATGAATTTAAATGTATCCTAAGGTGTAATTAACGACACATTCATTTCAAAAAGCACCAAACATTTAAAATTGTATGGGAGTGTTTTTTTTTACCCCAGTTTACAATTACCCCAACTGACTCTATTTTTATTTATTGTTTTTAGGATCTAGTGGAGGAGGAGATGCTCCATCTCAAGCTAGAGGTGGCGGAAGTGGTGGAGTTCGCGGCCGCATTAACAGAAACGAAATAATTCATACTAGACCGGCTCAGCTACAATCGAAAACTGGTACACGTTTTAAATTAATGCGAAATTAAATATTTTACTATTATAGCGAAATATATTTACAGGTGTAAGTGGCGATCGAATAAAACTGCAAACCAATTATTTTAAACTGCAACAACATGGAAAGTGGTGCCTCTTCCAATACCGGGTTGACTTTAATCCTGATATCGACGATACCAAAATTCGGCGTAAGTTAGTGTATGTCGGCTTAGCGCAACAGATTGGTGGCTTCTTGTTTGATGGTACTGTGCTGTTTTCACCAAGAAGGATTAATCCAGATCCTATGGAAGTTTTTGCCGCAACAGAAAGTAAAGAGTAATTACCTTTATTTTGTAAACATAAACAAAATGTTAAATTTTAGGCGGAGAAAAGATCAAGATATCATTAAGAATGGTGGCCGAAGTTCAGTGGGGTGATTTCCACTATTTACAATTGTTTAATTTAATTATGCGCAAGTGCCTGCGTTTGCTTAATTTGCAGTTAGTGGGGAGAGATTATTTCGACCCCCAAGCAAAAGTAAGTTAGAGTTAAGCTCTATTTAGAGATAATTAAATCGACTTAACGCCACTTAAGTCTACTTAATTTAACGCGAACTTAACGTGACAAAATTAGTCCATTTATACATAGATGCATTAATTCAACCTATTCAATGCAGTACACGCATCTAATCGTAAACCACAGAATTTCATTATTTTACTGGTTTTATTTTTATTCTACAGTTCTTTCACATTTTTTAAATTTGGTCTAGCAGCCGACGGATGGCGCAAGTGAAAACCGGTAACAGATATCTACAAGAAAGGTCCTAGACCAATTTTTTTAAAATAAAAAGAAAAATAGAATGGAAATAAAATCAGTAAAATAATGAGATTTTAAGATTACCGATAGATGGCGTTTACTGCTTTAAATTAGTAAATTAAGGACTCTATAAACGCATTAATTTGGTCGCGTTATTTTAAGTGGCGATAAGTTAATTTAATTTAACTATAAATCACTATGAATCATCCTTTAAACGTTAATGGCCTATTCCATGTATAATCGACCAAAATTCGGTTTTCGAGTTGCTGCATGATTTTAAATTCTTTTGAGGTTTAGTCCAGTGCTTACTCCTGCGTGGTGATTACGGAATATCGCTTCGTACGAAACCTAATGGTCTTCTTATGTAGGTTTCGTACGATGCGATATTCCGTAATCACCACGCTGGTAACTTCTTTCTATTAAAAAATTAGCAGCTGCATATTTGCACTCCTTCCCCATCAGTTAGCATCTTAAACTATGAAAAATGACCAAATTTAGGTCTAAAAAATGCTATGTGGGAGTAAATAAATTTTTATTATTTTTTTTTTTAAATGTTACCAAGGACATAGTATACAATAAAAAAAAAAACGATATTGTGATTCGATTTTTTGTAAAGGTAGCATATTAAAACCTTTGCTGTTTCTAAACGAGGTTAAATCACAAACATTTATTTTTACTTAATGCGTCTCTATTATCACATAAACATTTTAAAATTATAAAAAGAAAAATTTACCCAGTCCCACATAACTTTTTTTAGTGCCATATTTGGTTCTTTTCCATAGCTGCCTGGTAGAGAAGGAGAGCAATTATGCGGTTCATATTTTTTTTGTAGAAACATATGTCTATTGTCAACTAAAAACTACTACTAATTTTAATCTTCCAAAAATTTAAAACACGATTCGATCTTGTTTAAATTTAACGTAATCAGTAACATTTTACAATCAATGCTGTTTCTAAACGAAGTTAAATCACCAACAAAATTATTTTTATTATGAATCTCCACTAGCACAATAACATTTTAAAGTAATAAAAAAAAAAATTTACCCAGTCCCACAGAGCTTTTTTTGGACCTAAACTTGGTCATTTTCTATAGTTTGGGGTAATTAATAGTAGAGAAGGAGTGAAAATATGCAGCTGGTGATTTTTTAATAAAAAGAAGTGTCTATTGTCAACTTAAAATTACTACCAATTTTAATCTTCCAAAATTGTAAAATCGGAAAATTCGATTTTTTGTCTAAGACAAGAAAAATTATGAAAATTCAGAAAATTGTTTTTTTTACTACCTTTACAATGGGTAAGGATTGTACCTACCAAATATAAAATAAATCAAATAATATAATAGCAACTATGATTGGTCGATTTTACATGGAATGTCCCTAATCTTAACTGCATTTTTTAGATTAATATTCCAGAATATCATTTGGAATTATGGCCAGGATATTCCACATCCATAAGGCAGCACGAAAAGGACATTTTAATGAATGTAGAGGTAACTTTTAAAGTTATGAGGACCGACAATGTTTACGACTTGTTAGTGAAGTGCTATCAACAAGGCGGAAACGTGAAACAAAACTTCCTTTCTCAAATTGTAGGAAGTGTTGTACTGACTCCTTACAACAATAAAACTTACAGAGTGGACGACGTTGATTTTAACACGAATGCAAATGGCAAGTTTCCGATGAAAGATGGCTCCCAAATGTCTTACTTGGATTATTATAAACAGGTAAGTGATCACTGGTAAAGAAATAGAGTTAGTTGGGGAAATTGTAAACAATAGTAAATATAAACACCCCCATGAAGTTTAAAACTGGGGGTTTCTGTGTCATTAATTAACAATAGTACAAGTGCTTTATGACTTTTTCAATTTTTGATTATAAAGTGCTTGTTGCATACTTATGTCCGGCAAAAATAACTTTACCAAGTGCGAGGCACGAGGTGAATAATTAAAAGAAAACACCCCTAATTTTGAGGAACATTGGGTATTCGACAAGCACGGTTCTTTTAAAATCGAAAATTTATTAAAAATACGAGGGCTATTCGACATGATTATTATACTCTTCACAAGAGTATATTGCAATCGATCAGAAAATCCTAAAATCGTCAATTTTCGTCGTAGAGCAAAAATTTTTGCAAATTTGTGCGTTTCATGACTTTTTAAGATTTTCATTTTTTGTCCGTCCGTCGGTAGTCGGTCGGTCGGTCGGTCTGTGGGATGTCACGTTTCTTGTAAACACGCTATCTTAAGAACCAAACTTCCAATCCTACTCAAATTTTATGCAAAAATCGATCCCTATAAGAGGAAGAACCCTATTATTTTTGACAAGAATCCGAGTACTAAAATGCCCCCTTTTCAGCCCCCCAAGTGAAAAAAAATCGTAACTCGATTTTTACAAAAAAAATTATTCAACATAAAACATAGGAAATTTAATTCTCTACAAAAAAGTATTCGTTGGTTTTTTTGTCAGACCCCCCCGTTACCCCCCACCACAAAAAAACCTCCTATCTTCGTTATTATTCAATTAACAAAAAAAAATCATTTTCACAAAATTAATAAGAATTTAATTTTTTATCAAAAATGTTGGTTCGTTTTTTTGTAAAGTTAGCCAGGAAGGTTAAAAAAACAAAAATTAAAAGATTTCAGTAGTAAAAAACTTCTAAGTCCAAATTGCGTCACGCGTCGGTCAAGAAGGCCATGCCAAAAATATTTCAAACAAAGAAACAAAACCAGCTGTCAGAACAAATAACCTCAAATATCTTAAACGTCAG
This sequence comes from Cartodere bifasciata, assembly GCA_963920755.1. Taxonomy (NCBI): domain Eukaryota; kingdom Metazoa; phylum Arthropoda; class Insecta; order Coleoptera; family Latridiidae; genus Cartodere; species Cartodere bifasciata. The sequence continues at coordinate 8,496,257 of OY987197.1, read as the reverse complement.
AACTGACGTTTATTCTCTTCGTTAACTAAATTCTTCGTGTTTTCTGTTAATAGTTTGCACTCTTCGCAGATTTTATTTACATAATTTTTTTTTATAAGAGACTATTAATTATCCTGTAATAGTTTTCTTGCGAAGAGTATACCATAGAATGTGTAGCAATTATATAAAAAATTGATTTAGCTTTGATTAATAAAATTTCTACTACACTTCTGCCGATTGCGAATTCTACTCGAGCTACTTATCTGTGAAGAGTAACTACTACGCGTTTCGACTTCTACTTATTTCTTGTTTCATTTATAAATACTTTTTAACCCGAGATTTATACTAATAATTATTTTATTTAAACACTGAATACGACTAACCGAAATAGCAATTTTGCCAGTTTTTGACAAAATTAAAAAAAATCATAATTTTGACATTAATCCAGATTCCAGGTATTTTATTTCGCTGTCAGTGCTGGCTAACGGGATATTTCAACTCGGATTGTTGCCAACGGGTAATTTCCAGTATGGACCTTCCCGTCGTCGACGGAACCTATGCGGTCGTTATACTTGGGAAACTGAATGACCACCAGCAATACAATGACTTAAGTCAATCTAACGCATATCTGACGTTTCCCAAGTATAACGGTCGCGAGGGTGGTCGACGACGGGAAAAGTCCATCATTTGCAGTAAAATGCTTCAAATTCTGGCATAAACCTCTAATTCATATAAATGAAGTAATCCATAAGGATATATTCAAATTGATGCACAAACGATCCGTAGTGCAATGCTTAAGACGAGCAGACTTCTTTTTATATAAAGATATGATTCAATGTTTACTTTTACACCAATTATTTTTGACTTGAGGAAACATGCAAACATCTATGTTAGGCAATCTAACAGTGGTTTCAATTAAACCTAATTTAAACATTTCTTTGTTTTTTGGAAAATTTATACAGGGTGTTGCAAATCTATGGGTCTATTAGAAGTATCTGGAGAACCGCTTTATCTAGCGCTCTGATTTTTTTTTTATTAATTCTTAGGACATAAAATCTATAGCTCTAAAATATTTTGAAATTTGGGCGACTTCCGGTTATACCGGAAACTGACACCCACTTCCTTATTTTAAATGGAATACCCTATTTTTTATTACGGATTTGGATTCCTTTTTAAATTTAATGATAACTTTGTTAATATGACCATACCCCAAATTTGGGCCGTTTTCCTGGAAAAAATTATTTTCTCCAAGATTTGACTTTCGCAACTGTTTTGAAAACAATTTATTTTTAAAACATGAATTAATTTTTCGTAATAAAATTTGAACCACTTATTAACAAAGCCCAAAGGAATGTTTAACAAAAAAAAAATTAGCATTTTTACTAACCGGAAGTGGAAATTTTTTTGGTTAAACTTAAGAAAATTAAAAGTGATTTTTCTCAAAAAAATCAAATGCAACTAGTATCTTTTTATTAGCCCAAGAGATTGCTTTTTTTATTTGCTTTCCATTGGTACTATGGTTCCCTATACCGATTCTTAACCGTTTTGGGGATACGCGCAAAATAAGGAAATTCCCAAGTAAAGCTCGTGCTCTTACATTACCAGGTACTGTTATAAGTGGTATTTCCATTACGATTTACCTTATTTTTATGCCCATTTGCACAGAAAAACGAACTATTTCAGATTTTGGCTAACTTTCCTCCGCCCCCTAGACCTCCAAAACATCTCCAAAAAAAATATTTAAATTTAAAATTTTTTAACATAATTAAAAGAACAAAAAATGGACTTATGCACAAACAAAAATGAACCATTTTAGATTTTGGCTAACTTTCTCCAGTCCCCAAGACCCCCAAAACATTTCCAAAAAATAAAATTTTTATGTTTTTACCATAATTACAAAGAAAAAAACGCACGTATGCATAATTAAAAAGCGCAACCACTTTAAATTGTATCTAACTTTCCCCCAATCCCCCAAAACATCTTTTGGGTGCGTTTTAGATTCATATGGGCTGTAAAACTTAAAAAATAAAAATATGCTAAATCGTAATGGAAATACCACTTATAACAGTACCTGGTAATGTAAGAGCACGAGCTTTACTTGGGAATTTTCTTATTTTGCGCGTATCCCCAAAACGGTTAAGAATCGGTATAGGGAACCATAGTACCAATGGAAAGCAAATAAAAAAAGCAATCTCTTGGACTAATAAAAAGATACTAGTTGCATTTGATTTTTTTGAGAAAAATCACTTTTAATTTTCTTAAGTTTAACCAAAAAAATTTCCACTTCCGGTTATAAAAATGCTAATTTTTTTTTTGTTAAACATTCCTTTGGGCTTTGTTAATAAGTGGTTCAAATTTTATTACGAAAAATTAATTCATGTTTTGAAAATAAATTGTTTTCAAAACAGTTGCGAAAGTCAAATCTTGGAGAAAATAATTTTTTCCAGGAAAACGGCCCAAATTTGGGGTATGGTCATATTAACAAAGTTATCATTAAATTTAAAAAGGAATCCAAATCCGTAATAAAAAATAGGGTATTCCATTTAAAATAAAGAAGTGGGTGTCAGTTTCCGGTATAACCGGAAGTCGCCCAAATTTCAAAATATTTTAGAGCTATAGATTTTATGTCCTAAGAATTAATAAAAAAAAAATCAGAGCGCTAGGTAAAGCGGTTCTCCAGATACTTCTAATAGACCCATAGATTTGCAACACCCTGTATAAAATGTTCTGCATTCCGATCTCTACACGCTGAAATGTCGTATCTGACAAAAGTAAGAAAATCTAGTTTTTGTATTTTTTAAATTTATTTGACTGCACAATGTTTTTATTTGCTTTATTTTACCCCAAACTTTTATTAAAATAAAAAGTCTGCTGGGACAAATGTAAACAGTCCATATTTTAAAATGCTAAACAAAATTAAACCTAATTAAAGCAAAAAATAAACCGCAAGACAACAATTAAACAACTCTTTTAAAATCAAAGTAATGTGTTTTTACTTTTTATATACTCCGAAATTAAAGTGTTCAAAAGCGTTCACAATTGCCCCAACTGACCCTATCAAAACAATAAGTGAAATATCGACGAAAACTGTGCTCCCTACATGCCTAACATTGTATACGTGATATTTTTACAGAAATACAACATAAACATCAAAGTCCCAGAACAACCATTGTTGGTATCTCGATCAAAACCCCGTGAAATAAGAGCTGGAATGCCTGACACACTATATTTGGTCCCAGAGTTGTGCCTGCAAACTGGCCTGACCGACGAACAACGAAGCAACTTTCAACTCATGTCGGCTTTAACAGCCCACACTAGAATTGCGCCTAGTGGCCGTATTCGGAAGCTACAAGACTTCGCCAAACGAATGAGCAGCAACCCCGAAATCCTGGCCGAGGTGCGACGATGGGACATGCAATTCGCGGAAAATTTGTTGGAATTTGAAGCCCGCGTACTGCCGTCGGAAACAATTATAGTAGGAAATAAGTCCTACAAACTTGGCCCGGACGCCGATTGGACTAAAGACTTACGTTCGAATCCAATGATAGCGGCGGAGCGAATGAACCGATTGGCTGTAGTAGTTCCTCACAAATTCATGGGACAGACTCAAGAGTTCATGAAAAGCCTTCAAAAAGCTGCCTACGGTATGCAATGGGATTTAAGTAAATTCAAAATGTTCCCAATTCCAGACGACCGTCCGTTTACTTATCTTAAGGAGCTGGACAAAATAATGAACACAAATGAACCCCCTACCTTGTTTTTAATTATTCTTCAAGGAAAATCAGTTGATAGATATTCAGCTGTTAAGAAGAAGTGTTACATTGATAAAGGAGTTCCGTCTCAATGTGTTACCTCGCGAATATTGACAAACAGGAGCGTTCTTTCTATTGCGACCAAAATTGCAATTCAAATGAATTGTAAAATTGGGGGGGCACCGTGGCAGCTTTCAGTGCCCATTAAGAACCTTATGGTGGTTGGATACGATGTTTGTCGCGACACTGTCAATCGGGGAAAAAGCTTTTCGGGCATGGTTGCATCGCTTAATTCTGCGGGTAAGTCTTGTACATGAGAAAACACCTTAAAGTTCTTAAAAGTAAACAATAATAAATTCCGGGAACAATCATCATTTAACTTTTTCATTCTTGTAGGAACCCGATACTACAACAACGTTTCTGAGCACTCATACGAAGAGGAGCTTTCTGCTAACTTCTCAGCATTTCTTCTGGTGGCATGTTCAAGATTTAAAGAGCTGAACAATGTTTACCCAGAAAAAATAATCATATATCGTGACGGTGTAGGTGATGGACAACTTCCATACGTCATCGATACTGAAGTAAAGAACATTGTTCAAACTTTAGAATCAAGGATTTACACGGAAGGAAATTTAAAAATGGCCTTTGTTGTTGTATCCAAGAGAATTAACACCAAGTTTTTCGCAAAAGGAAATAATCCTCCACCTGGAACTGTCGTGGATGATGTCGTAACACAACCGGAAAGGTAAGTTGCATATTTTTTTAAGTTCGCCGTCATTAATCAATTTATACTTTTTTTGTCGTCACACGATAACTAATTTGCTCATCTACGAGGGTTGTTTTTCATATTTTGCATATAGACAAATAGGGGGCGCCACCACCAACATCACCACAAGTGCCAAACAAGAGCTACAAATTTATAGGAACTATACTGAAAATTTTCCTAAGATACGACAAGTGGTTTTTCCACAGTAAATTTTTTAGTTAACCTTGCGAGCTGCAAGTAAACGTACACCTCTTTTCGGCTTATTCTTTACATGAAACCCCAGAAGCTTATTGTCGGTTATTTTCAAGTTTGTTTATGTAAATTCATGATTGGTTATCATTCGCGGTTTTGTATGCGATTTATAAAATTCCACTGCCAAACAGACTCAAAATTCTGGGTCACTAATTAAAGCCAGTCTTTTTTTGTGCCTCCCTCAAAAATGGGGCTATCCAAGTCCAACAGAAAATAATTTTTTCACATTTAAAAGTTAATGAATAATTCTTTGAATTTGATTCACTTAATTATTAATCTTGCGTCTGTCACTTAAGCATTTTTGGGTTTTAACTGGCGCAAAGCAACCATTTATTTCTGGGACACTTCTGTTTTTGGCAGACCTGTCTAAGAATGGGTGCTAAGAGTGCTAAGACTGGGTGTTTGAATTTCAAGGATCAGCAGGAAATAGTCTATTGATGCAGTGCATCTTCGCCAAAAGTAAAAATCCACTCGACAAGACATTATTGTTGAGATAATTTTCTTTAAATGTAGTCAAAAATGTTTGCATTATGCTTGCTATATGCAAAATATAAAAAACAGCCCTTGTACATAGAGAAGGACTAGTTCAAGCTATTTAAAAAGTTTAGTTTATATATTTAGAAATATGCACAAAGAAACAAATTCTAAAAGTTCTTGTGTTGTGCTTAAAATAACGTTTATTTCAGGTACGACTTCTATCTAATAAGTCAATGTGTTCACCAAGGAACCGTGGCTCCCACTTCTTATAACGTAATTTATGACACCATGGGTCTTCCTCCAGATCGTATGCAAATGTTGGCGTACAAATTGACGCATATGTATTACAACTGGTCGGGAACTGTTCGGGTGCCAGCGCCTTGCCAGTACGCTCATAAATTGGCTTTTATGGTTGCGCAATATTTGCATGCACCTGTACACAAAGATCTGGAATCTTTGCTGTACTACTTGTAAGGTGGGGGTTAATTTTAAGACGAGGGGCAATTCACCTTGGAAGTATAGTGTACACGTATGTGGAAGTACGCGGAAGTATGTGGAAGTACGTGGAAGTATGTGGAAGTACGTGGAAATATGTGGAAGTATGTGGAAGTACGTGGAAATATGTGGAAGTGGAAGTACGTGGAAGTATGTGGAAGTATGTGGAAGTAAAGTGAAAGTATGTGGAAGTATATGAAGGTTTTTAGATAAAAAATTGGCGCGAAATTCAAAAAAATTGCGGTTTTTCAATTTTTGACATATTACTATTTAAAAAATTGGCGCCAAATTTAAAAAAATGCTTTTTTTTTAATTTTTGACAGTCAATTATTTAAAAAAATGGCGCAAAATTAAAAAAATAATAAATTTAAATAGCAAAATTTATTTTTTTCGATTTTTTAAATTTTTGACACATAATTATTATAAAACTAGCGCCTGTTTTATAATAATTATGTGTCAATTTTAGAAAATATTAAAAATAAAAGTTAAAATTTTATATTTTTTTCGATTCTTAATGCTTTTTTAAATGGCCTAGTAGAGTGTTTTTGTTCGTTCTGGGTCATCTCCCGCCAATTTTTAAAAAATAGAAAACTGTAACCGAAAAATGTCGGTAAGTAGGAAACTGTAATACCGACTTACCGACATCCGGTCTGCGCCTGCGTCAACAGGGCACTGTGTTACCGGCCTACTGACATATGGTCTGCGCATGCGTCAGTGCCCTGTTGACCTAACCTGAAAAAAAAAGCCAGACATACAGACACCCAAATGACAGCTGTCAAAAATGACGGTCGTCACAAATGACAGCTGCCAACAACAGACATACAACTGACAGGCACACAAGATGGCGGCCACCACCCTAACCTAAAACACACACATTCAACCTATCATACTTAGCTACCTGATGACACGTCCTACCAGCTTGAAGTCTGCAGCCCGACTGAAATTTGCTGGTCATCCACCTCCTTATATAGTTTCGCATCCCCACCATGTGACCTTCATTTGACCTTATCAGCTGATAGCCTGAAGCACCACGACTGACTACCGATCAGCTTCACTTCCTTATATAGACTTTCCCGCCAAATTTTCCAATTCCCCGCCACCACCCACCACCATGAATACATAAGTAAAGTAAAGTAAAGAACCTTTATTAGCTTTAAACATTGCAATTTACAAATAGCCCATTGGGCGTGAAGCGTGTCAATTTAACATAATATAAATAAAAAGAAGAAAACTATTTTGTAATTAAAAATAGATAACAAAAATTATGAAGCAGTAATACATACAGGATATTTAAAAAATGATGTCATCATTAAAGTACTCATCCATATTATAGTAGGCTTTACTTACTAGGAATTTATTTAATTTTCGTTTTAACAATGTTGTGTTAAGTGTTCTGTATTGTTCTGGTATTTTATTATATATTTTTATAATCATATACGTAACATTTTTCTGTAGGTAAGTGTAATTAAGTTTTATGGGCACATAATCATTTTTTTTACGTGTTTCATACTCATGCGAATGGTCGATTTTTTCTACAATTAATTTGTTTTGTGCAACAAAGATAACTGACTCTAAGATGTACAGTGCGACTGCGGTAAGTATATTTTCTGTTTTAAATAAATTTCTACAACTCACCCGACTGGATATGTCAAAGATACTTCTCAGACATCTTTTTTGGAGAATTAGTACTCTTTCTGAGTTGGAAGAATTTCCCCAGAATATCACTCCGTATCTGATTTGACTTTGAACGTATGCATTGAATGCGATTAGGGCGGTATCTTTATTTACATGTATGGTCACAACTTTAAGAGCATAGGCATACTGGGCTATTTTTTTTGCAAGGATGTTTATATGCGCTGTCCAGTCCAACCGACTGTCAAAGTTAACTCCTAAAAACAGTAGGGATTCCAACGATTGCAAATTTTGCGATTCCAGTATAAAAATGTCTTTTCGTTCCTTAGAGTATCCAAATTTAATAAATTGTGTTTTCTTAACGTTAAGGGTAAGATCATTTGCTTCAAACCAATCATTTAGACCAACCAAGGAATTGTCAACCTTTTCTTTTAAGTTTGCGGAGTTTTCTTCTCCAAACACTAGCGATGTGTCATCTGCAAATTGGACAATATTTTTATCTGTAGCATTGGGAAGATCATTCGTATACAGTATGTACAAAAGCGGACCGACGATAGATCCTTGGGGAACGCCTGTTTGTACTGTGAGTTTTGTTGATTTTATTTTTTCCCCGGAATTTTTATCAAATTCCGCGACATACTGCTTCCGATTTGTGAGGTATGACTTTATCAAAGATAGGGCAACGCCCCTAATTCCGTACATATCTAGTTTTTTTAACAAAATATCATGATTTACAAAATCAAAGGCTTTCGTTAAGTCTAAGCACATAAGCAGAGTGTCTTTTCGTTTATTAAGGGAGTTTATTATGTCCACAAGTGCTAGATAAACCGCTCTGATTGTATTTTTTTTCTTTCGAAAACCGTTTTGATTATCTAGTATTACATTGTATTTTTCAAAAAAGGAAATCATTCTGTTATAAATTATTTTTTCAAAACATTTACTTACATTGGACAATAGTGCAACTGGACGATAGTTACTTATGACACATTTATCTCCTTTTTTATATATTGGTCGTACTTGAGCCGTTTTTAAGGTCTCCGGAAAAATTCCTGTAACTAACATTTGATTAGCGATGTGACATAGGGGCGCCGCAAGTTCTTCAGCCGAATGTTTTATGACTACTGTGGGTATCTCGTCATCACCCACTGATTTAGTATTTTTTAACGACTTTATAATATTAAACATTTCATATTCCGTTACTGGAGCAAGATAAATCGTTTTTTGATTTTTTGTACAAAAATTTAAATTTGATTTATTATTGCTATGGCTTATATTTACATAATGTTCATTTACTTTATTTAAAAATTCTTTAGGAGAACTTTCAGTTTGTGTGTCAAGAATGCTTACTTTATTTTTTGTTGATTTTGTTGTAAATTTTTTTGTTAGGACCCAAGTGGCCTTGCTTTTATTTGTGCTTTGTGCGATGTATTGTGTATTACTAAGAGATTTCGCTTTTTGAATTACATTTTTTAGAATTTGGGAATATGTTCTAAAATAATCAGGTGTTATTTCTCCTTTTATTTTTTTTTTGTAAAGAATGCGTTTGTTTTTACTTGAAATTTTAATGCCCTGTGTTAGCCAGTTTTTTTGCACTGATGCGTTTTTTACAACTTTTTCTTTAAAAATTTCTTTAAACAATTGGTTAAACTTACTTGAAAAGACAAAATAAGCGTCGTTGGGATCCCTTGTTAAGTACAAATCACTCCAGTCTACATTTAATAATTCAACCTTAACATAACCTCACTTTTACATACGCGACAGTCCCACGGTCCTACCACCTCGAAGTCTGCAGCCTGACTGAAATTTGCTGGTCATGCACCTACTTATATAGTTTCGTATCCCCACCACCCGCCTATTTCGTACTGCGCATGCGTGGTAGCTCGACCAATCACTTGTTAGTATTGTGACCACGTGACCACAAGGTAGCCATGTCATGTGACCACGTGGTAGCCGCGGCCGACTACTGCGATCAGCCGGCACCTATAACATCGTGCAGGACCGAATACAAAACGAGTGACGTCACACCAGCTGCTTGCTGCTGTTGTTTACATTTATGAATTTCCGACTTTGCCTGTCAGGACTTGTCTGTGACGTCACACCACCAGCTGTTTGCTGTTGTTTACATTTATGAATTTTTCGATTTTGCCTGTCAGGACTTGTCTGTGACGTCACACCCAGCTGTGTATTATTGTTATGCTGGGAATAAGATATGATTTGTCGAAGCTGCCGTGGCCCTGTTGGTATATCGGTATAGTTGTAAGGCGGATAGTGCATTCTATGCTGGTTCGATCCCCCAATACGGCAGCTTCGTTTTTTCTTTTTTCTTTTTTCATTTATTTTTTTTAATTTTTTAACGATCGTAATTTTTTTTAATCTAGATTAGTTTGAAAGGTAACTAAGGTAATTAAAATGCAGTGCATACCAAAAATGACATACCTTTCGTAAGCCCCTGCGCCCCGTCAAGGCTCGAGATTTTGCAGAGGTGCCTTCTCTGATCTCTTTTTTTTTTCATATTTTTTTTGTTTTTTTGTTATTTTTTTGTGGCTTTTTTATAATTTTAATATTTTTTTGTAATTTTTATGCTTTTTTAATTTTTTTTGTGATTTTTTTTGTAATTTTTTACCCTTAAGTCCTGATATGAACTAAACTAAATTAAATTTTTTAAGTAAACTTTGTGAAATCCATAGTGCTAAATTTATTACATTATTTAAAGCACACTTTCGTAAATGTTGATGTCTAAAACAACACGTTTTAGAAACAATCAATGTATTTAGAGCTGGACAATTAAACGAATCTAATGATATAACGACAAAACCAAACTTTTGAAGATGTTTTTTCTTTTCTAAACCTTTAATAAGAAAAAAACCCTGAAAATTTGAAAGTATGTTAAAAAGTTCCTGCAATGTAATAAAGCCATCTTCCCATTTGATACCGTGCAAATTATTCAGCACCCATTGATATTGCTTACGCTGTTTATAATTTAAATGTTCTATAGCATAAGGTGGTTTTATTAACCAATGCTCTTGGTACTCTCCATTTACGGAACAAATGGCGAACTCTTTAATAATAAATTCATTATTATTGTCTTTAAAGCCCTGAAAGTCTACTACATACAACATTTTTTATCAATATGGTTTACAAGCGTTTATAGCCAATGCCAGTGACCATACATAAATATGAAATAATCTGGTGAAAACGAGCTCCCATATATAGGCTTTAGTGCTTAGACAGAATTAAGAGAGATGTAGTATAGCGCCATCTATGAACAGTGGCGTAAATTATTATACTATCCGCCGTACATTACCGGTAAAGGGACTATATTCAACAACTCTGTTATGAACAATTAAACAATATGCAGCTGTATTTGCTGGAAACATGGTATCTGCTTCAAATTCTAATCTGACATCTATGGGTCCCGTCTTAATAGAATCCGATTGTTTGGAACAATCTAAAACTATTAGCGGTGTTTTTCCAAATTCACATCTAGAAAGCAATGGAGATGGATCTGTGTTGGGGTAATATGACGATCTGAATGCGGCATACATATGGTAAAGTAAAGCAAAATGACCCTTAGTGAAATCCAAATTTAGATCATCGTATGGATACACTTTGGAATTTAGAAATAATTTAAGATTTGTAACATTGCAGTGATCGAATTTGCAGGCCAATTTTTTATTCTCATTTTTTCGCGATGTTTGAAAACCTATAATTACGTAACGTGGCTTTTCAATTTGTGTTGTCGTTTTGACACACCAAATATGATTACGATTTCGTGGTAGTAAAGGATATTCGTATATTTCCCAACTTCTGAAATTTAGGTTTAATACAAGACCAGTTTCCAAATGACGTAAAAGTGTAAGTTTTTGACTTGGGGAAACAGTAACATAAGGCATTTTTAAAAATAATTTTGTCAGTGAAATTTTACCTTTTGTAATTCGGTTATCATCATCAGGTATAGACAAGTAGCAATTTTCATCTCTTCGTGATCGCATAAGAATTAAGTCTTGTTTCATATTAACGATTACTTTTTTATGATCATCGGCAAAGCTGAGTAGAAATGCCAGAGGAATGCACACATTAAAGTATCCTTCTTCTGTTATTTCAGTATAACTGTATTCTGAAGATGATCCTAATCCATAGTTTTCGATTATGTGCTTGTCATTCATCGAATGTGTTAAATATCCTTTCATTGTAGTGGTAAGTCCAAGGTTTCGTACACGATCAATTTCTACGCCATTTAATTCATATCGTATTTCATCAAAAAGAAAAGCAAAGGCGTTATTTGTTAAACTAATGGTATCATCTGGATTTTCATTATTTTCTTTGGTAAATTTACCTTCAATGTATATGTAGCTTTGCCATGGAAGTGTATATATATCTTGATGTTGAATAGAAATCACAATTTCATCTCCGTGGTCTAATGATGTTGAAGCAAATGGGTAGTGAGTATGATATTCGATACCCTCAATACCTTCATCCAAAGTGGAAGGTTCCAAAACGTTAAGAAGTGTCATGATTTATTTTTTAACTTAACTACTGTTGTGGTACTTCCTTATATAGAATTAATTATAGAATTTCCTTTAAAAACAAAAGACATAGAAAACCGCAGTATGATGTTCCAGGACGTTGATATCTTTTCTTGTTCCACGTAATTTTTAAATTTTTTAAATAACGTTCAAGTTCAATTGGTGGGGGTTTATTTCCGATGCTATTAAAATAGCGGACACACTTACCACTTTTTATGAAGCACACCCAATGAAATCCATCAGATGTCTTGAGACATATTATAGCTTTTTCGTTTGGTCTTGGTTTGATTGGCAAATTATTTAAATCGTAAACACCCCGAAAATTCTTAATAGACATTAATTTTACTAAATATTTTAAATCCGTGTTTGATGTGGTCCAATCGGTTGTTCCAAATTTTCCACCAATTTTTTTCGGTGGTTTAATTACACGAATTCGTTTTTTCATTGTGGTTAATAATTTTTTTTTCATTTGTAGGTAGGTAATTGAGTACGAGGTACTTCCTTTTATAGTTTTAGGTTCTTTGCACTTTCCCACGTGTTGCGTGATGAATCAAATCCTAACCATTTTATCAGTACCTTATCACCTTTTCGTTTAAGTACTTTTTCAACAAGATATACATCTGGATGTTTGACCTTTTGTATTTCTTCTTCATAGAAAACACCTTGGATCGGATTTCCTAAAGTATCCGACAGTAAGTAAGTAGTTGGTTTTGTTCTTTTAACCTTGGTAATACGAAAAATTTCTGTTGTCCAAGATGGTGTGTAACCTTTTGCAAACTGTGAACGATATTTTGAAAGTCTTACGTGGTCATTAACCAAGTACTTGGGTTGACGAGTCTCACTTGTTGTAGTATAAACGTTATTTAACAATTGTCTTTCTATGTTTTTTCCTTTCACGGCAGATGGTTTCATATTTATTGTACTATGGATTGTAGTATTATATTGTTTTAATAGGATCGGTAAATATTTTACCCATTTGTAGGACCCTTGTAAACTAAACTGTTTCCATAAGTGATTTTTAAGAGTTCTATTTAATCTCTCGGCCATACAAGCCTTAATGTTGCTATATGTCGAATAATGATTAATATTATGTTTTGATATAAGTTTTGAAAATGTTCCATTAAAAAATTCCTTTCCTTGATCAGTTTGTAAATGTTTTGGCGTTCTCCCTGATTTCAAAATTCGGGAAAATGCTTTTGCCACTTCAGATGCTGACTTATTTTTCAATGGCTCTGCCCAAGCATATTTTGAAAATCCATCTATATTAACTAGTATATATTTATAGCCATTATTTTGTCGAGAATACGGTATCATTTCAATAAGATCAGCTTGCCAAAGATCGTCGATACCTTTTAAAATTACAGAGCGACGTTTAAAATTTCTTCTTGCCGGTTTATGAAGTTCGTTTACAATCTGTTGTTTGGCATCCATTTATTTTTTTTTATACGGAAACAGTTTTGAAATCACACGTGTATATTTTTTGTTATTTAGAAGTCTGTTTACTTTTCCAGTAGGACTAAAACTTTTTTTATGCGCTTTTGTAAGTGATAAAATTTTTTGATATGTTTTCCATTCGGATCTTTCAATAGATTCTGTTCCAGGTTGCTTTAGAAACATCAGCTTATATAGACCCGGCGTTCCCAAAAATGTTGTATGTCCACCTACATTAATAATGTCATTGTGGATTTTTATTTCGGCATTACCCATAAGTAGACGCTTTCCATCGTAACGTACCCCGTAAATTAAGTCATATCCATCCATTTCATCATTTATTACTTTGTTTACATACTCTGATGCCAATAGTCCAAAATTTGATGTTCCATCAATTGAATGTTCTGATAACCGCTTTTTTGTTGTCGAATTATTAGTCGTACTTGTAGTATTTACAGTATGTTGCTTTGTTGTATTTGATGCTGAGGTGCAAGGCTTGGGAGAATTATTTCTGAGTGTTAAATTTCCTTGAGAAGTAAAAAATGACGTCGATGGTATTGGAATTAATGATGATTGGCCACTTTCTTGTTGAATTTCTGGTGTTATCGTGGAATTATGAGGTAAAGTTGTCCTTTTTGCATTTTGTTCTTTCTGTATAATATTTAACGGCATAGGAGATAAACTATTATGAGTATTAAAAAATGAAGTCGATGGTATTGGAAGTAAGGGAGAATGACCGTCTTTTCGGTTTGGCCAAACTGCAGGAGAAGAAAATATTGAATTTTTTGTAGGTGTTTGTTCAACACTTTTAAAAGTAGTTTCATTTGCACTACGCCCAGGTACATTGCCATCTTTATGACTATAATCCTTAAATTTCAGTGGAGTGGAAGATTCTTGAGGCATTTTAAATTTAAAATCTTCAATGCTGGTGCTGCTATCAAACGATTGTTCTGGATATTGCATATTATCTGTTATTAGTTTTAAATGTTTGGTAATTGGATTAAAAGTTCTATTTAAATATTCTTCATTTTCGGCCACAGTTCGTTTAAGTGTCAAGTATTTTTCTTTGATATTCGTTGTACTTTTTTCAATGTCATCAGCAAGTTTCAGTGAATCCATGTTGATAATTTTAATTACTATAAAGATGTACTACTACATCCTTATATAGACATCGAAAACCACAGCGGTAACGTCCGTCATTTATATCCTTGTCTTTATCTATCACTACAAAACCATATTTACGATTCCAACAATGATCGCAAAGAGATTTGAAATTTCTTAAAGACATGTCAGAATTAACATGATCATCATATAATCGTTTAACATTTAAATTATCCTGTTTAAAAAGAATCAAGAGGTTAGCATTATCCCTTATTAAATGTTTGGGAATATGAGCATAACTTTGACAAAGGTAAAAAGCATCTACCCCACTGTGCCGTCCTTGACAATAATAATTACGTACATTGTCTTGTTTATCGCAAGCAATGTCATCAAATATAAAAATGGAATTTGACTTTGCAGAGCTTGGATGAGGAACATTGGCATTGTCATCGAAAAGGTGTAAACCAATTTCATCAATTGAGTTTATAATCTTTGCAAGTGTTTGATATTTAGGCTGAAAAATGGTTTTACTAAATAGGTAAACGTTTTGAAATCTTAAACCATTAGGAGAGTAAATAAGTGTAAGCATCAAGTTGGTTTTTCCACAATTCGAAGGTCCACATATAATACATCGTATACTATTCGGCAAAAGTGATCCATGTCTTGAAGGTCTTTCTTGATTCTCCGAATCTTCTATGTTCCATATAGGAAGTCGTACATTTTGTTTTATAAAACGCATGATTAAATAATCTTATAATATAATAATAAAGTTACGTAGAATTGAGGTTCCTTATATAGTTTTAGCAGTCTTGCATCCATGTTTCTTATGACTATTTATGGTTTTTTACCTTCCTTAATTGTTGGATACAAAAATCGGAATGCTGAATAAATGTGTTTTTCAATCTTTGCTCCTGTTAAGACAATTTTTCCCGATCTAAATATAAGAAAAGTCACTTTAGGGTAACTTAGTTGAAATCTTAAACCGGGAAATAATTCTGGTTCATATATGCTATTTCGAAGAATGGCATGTAATTTGTGTAAATCAACTGAAAATTGAAGGTCACAACTTGCTGTTATGTTTTGAATTTTAAATTCAGTCAAATGTGCATTAAACCCCATTTTAATTATAATATTTTCAAATTCAGTACACGCCTTAAATGCATCACTTTCATTTTTTGTACCTATACATACAATTTTTCCAGTTTTAAAAACAAGTGCGGTACATTTTGGATTTTCTATTTTGATAATAGCATTATTCATCTTTGTATTGTACTTTACCTTTTGATTTTGGGACGTTATCATCTTGATATCTAATGGAATACTTAAGTTCGCGGTTGCGACGATATTTTGAATTTTTGGTTCCATATTAAAATATTAAAAAATCTTATACGTCACTTCCTTATATACCTATCGAAGGCAGAATAAGTTGTTTACACTGCCGCAGACAAGTCGAGACTTGTTTGTGACGTCACGCCGATAAGAAACCAGATGTTGATAAGACACGTGTTTTGTATTCGGTCCTGCACGAATATATAAGTATAAAACCCATGCGGACTACTAAATCAGTTTTATTCGTGACCTTCACAGATGTTGATAAGTCAAGTAACAGATAACAGCAGTTGTTCTAGAACATTCCACCAGATAACATTAGCAGATATAAACGCTATATAATATTCCTGTCAAGACTTGTCTGTGACATCACACCGATAAGAAACCAGATGTTGATAAAACACGTGTTTTGTATTCGGTCCTGCACGAATATATAAGTATAAAACCAATGCGGACTACTAAATCAGTTTTATTCGTGACCTTCACAGATGTTGATAAGTCAAGTAACAGATAACAGCAGTTGTTCTAGAACATTCCACCAGATAACATTAGCAGATATAAACGCTATATAATATTCCTGTCAAGACTTGTCTGTGACATCACACCGATAAGAAACCAGATGATTGCTAGCGCGCATGCTTTGTATTTTGTGTAGGTATATATATAAAATCTGGCTTGCTTTTGAATCATTATTCATCCGACTTCGACTTCGCCACCTACAAAGTGAAGTTAGAACGAGCTGACATATTTCTTCTGCGATATTGTTTAAGTACTTTGAATTACTTATTACGTAAAAAATGGATCAATTGTTTAACGATCAAGCCGACTTTGAACGAATTATTACGAAAATTTGTGGGACATGTGGTAAAGTATTTTCCAACACATACAACCGACAGCGTCATGAAGCCGTATGCCAACCTTCAAGTTCAGCTTCTAAAAGACATCATGAAGATTTGTTTCCTGATCAAGAACAATTTGAACGTGAAATTGCAAAAATATGTTCAAAATGTGGTAAAGTTTTTGTCAACGCGTCCAGTCGCACAAGACATGAAAGATTATTTTGTAATATAGTGTACAATGGTACTTGTCAACATTGTCAACATAGCTTTACCAATTTGCATAACCATAGAAGACATGAACAAGTGTGCGGTCAACCACAAAATAAAAATCGTCGTACAGAACCGCCAGTAGACGAATTGTTAGCCACTATACCCAATTCCCAAGGAATAGCACCATATGAAACAGCATTTGCCAGCCGTCTACAATCATTTTTTCTACGATCCGATACGAATTTGGACATGACGCAATTTTTATTGTCAATAAAGCAACAGGTGCTTAATTTGTTGGAGATGGAACTAAATAGAAATGGAGCCATTAAATTTAACATTCTCGTTGACTGTTTACTTCATAATCAACTCAGTGAAGAACTAAATGCATCCTTTAAGACCAAAAATGTAGTGGTGGTTAGAGATTCAAACTTAGATGAATTAGTTGACACTTCCTTTGAAAAACTGAAGAGGGAATTAGAGGAGACACAGTTAAAAAAAAGTGGATGGGTACTATTAGCTGTGGATGGACTACGACTTCGCATAAACAAATACAGACCTCTTGGTGGTAGCACATATATACCTTTACCAAAAGCAATTGCGGACAAAACGGCTTGCATAAATGTTGAAAATAATGATCAATATTGCTTTGAATATTCAATTTTGGCAAAGTTGATAAGGACACCGCATGCCGAACGAGTCTCTAAGTATACCAATTTAGTTCACCGCTACAACTTCGACTGTGTTACGTTTCCAACACCCCTTGAAGACATCAAAAAATTTGAAAAAGTAAACAATATTTCAATCAATGTATTTGGCGTGGAAAAAGAAAAAGTTTACCCTCTAAAAATTTGTAATGAACAGTTGGAAGATCATAGGGATTTACTTCTTATTTCGAATAAAAGTGGCAACCTACATCATTATGTGTACATAAAAAACTTTGAACGTCTCGTACACACTCAACTTACCTTAAACCACGGTCGATTAGTGGTATGCAAACGTTGTTTCCAACATTACTATATTAATTATAATGGAGAAAATAGAATGGCAATACACAAACGATTATGTGACAAAAATAAACCGGTTCGAGTTGAAATGCCAAAAGACAAGCCTTACATTAAGTTTGAACATGTCGAACGTGCACTTCGTGTGCCTTTTGTTCTGTATGCTGACTTTGAAGCAATACTTGAACCCATTGCGAATGCTACTCCAGATCCAAGATTTTCATACACTTTAAAATATCAAAATCACAAACCCTTTAGTTTTTGTGCCTATCTTAAATGTACCGATGATGATGTATTTAATTTGGATCCAACTTTACCAACAGAGCCGTACTTATATCGTGGACAAGACGCTGCAGAACATTTTATTGAATACGTTAAATCTCTGGCGGAAAAAATTTCCAAAATATATTCCACAAAGAAACCCATGGTCTTTGATAATCTAGACGATCTTCTGCACGTAGTGGCTGAAACATGTTATCTTTGCGACAAAGCATTCTGCGACACAGATATCAAAGTTCGTGATCATTGCCACCTTACCGGAAAATATAGGGGAGCAGCACATCAATCTTGCAACCTTCGATATCAAGTACCCAATTTTTTGCCTGTTTTGTTACATAACCTTAGCGGCTATGACAGTCATTTCATAATTAAGGAACTGGGTTACGACGACAAAGACATCGACATTATTCCGAACAGTGAAGAAAAATACATTACATTTAGCAAAACAATTACGCCATCAATGAAAATTCGATTTGTGGACACATTTAGATTTATGCCGTCTAGTTTGGATTCACTAGCCAAAAATGTTTCGCATCTTCGTGAAATAACCAAATTTTTTCCACCTCAGCATATAGCACTTTTATTCCGCAAAGGTGTGTTTCCATACGATTATATTTCTTCATGGGCAAAATTAAATATAAAAACATTACCTCCTAGAGAAGCATTTTACAATCGTCTAACGCGAAGTGAAATCACCGAGGAAGATTACACCCACGCTGAAAATGTATGGAGGACATTCAAATGTAAAACACTTGGAGAATATAGTGACATTTACCTTCAAACAGATGTTTTACTGCTGGCCGATGTTTTTGAAACTTTTCGTGATGTTACAATAAAAACTCACAAACTGGATCCGTGCCATTATTATACACTTCCAAGTCTTTCATGGGACGCAATGCTACGATTTACTGGTGTCGAGTTGCAATTATTACAAGATTACGAACAAATTCTTATGGTGGAAAGTGGCATTCGAGGGGGTATATGCCAAGTTTCCCATCGCTACATAGAAGCCAACAACAAATATCTGCCTGACTTTGACCCCAGTCAACCATCAACCTTCATCTCGTACCAGGATTGTAACAATCTTTATGGCCATGCAATGGTACAGCCCCTTCCGTACGACGAGTTTCAATGGACCTGTCCCGATGACATTGATGTCTTGAATATTGCTGATGACGACGAGTATGGCTATATTTTGGACGTAGATATTGAATACCCATCAGAAATACATGCTCTTCATAATGATATTCCCTTCCTGCCAGAAAACATCAAAATAAAAAATGTTAAAAAACTTGTTCCGCATTTAAATAGACGTCAAAATTATGTTGTTCATTATGTTGCTTTAAAACAAGCACTTAATCATGGCCTTGTTTTATTAAATATTAACCGTGTATTAAAATTCAAGCAATCGACGTGGCTTAAACCTTACATAGATCACAACACACGATTACGTACTTTGGCAACTAATGATTTTGAAAAAGATTTATAAAAACTTTACAACAACTCGGTGTATGGCAAAACTATGGAGAATATCCGCAAACGTATTAACATAAAATTGGCTTGTGGTGCTAGAAAAATAGAAAAGTTAACTTCAAAACCACACTTTGTTGATCGCACTATATATAGCGAAAACCTTGCAGCAGTTCATATGGCTAAGACATCTTTACTCTTTGACAAACCCATCTACGTAGGAATGTCCATTTTAGACCTTTCTAAATTTACAATGTACCAGTACCATTACGATGTCATGTTACCCAAATATGGAGTAGAAAATCTAAAATTGGCCTATATGGACACAGATTCGTTTATATATCGAATTACAAGCCATGATTTGTACAATGACATGCTATCAATGCTTCAATATTTGGATACATCTGATTACCCATCCAATCACCCATGTTATTCTACATCAAATAAAAAAGTACTGGGAAAATTCAAAGATGAGACCAAAAGCAAACCAATTTCATCTTTTGTTGGGTTACGTGCTAAAATGTATGCCATAAAAATTGACCAAGACGAAATAAGGAAAGCCAAAGGCATTCAAACGGCCGCTCTGAAAAAATTCATTACTTTTAACGATTATGTTACTTGCTTGCAGTCAAATTCGTGTCTTCGAACACCGGTACGTGCAATTAGATCCAAAGAGCATAAAATTTCAACGATAGAAATTAATAAACTTTCCTTAAATCCCTTTGATGACAAACGAACCATTCTTGAAGATGGTATTTCCACTCGAGCCATAGGCTATAAGAACAATGGCGATGAAGATGAGCTGATTACGGACAGTGATTAGTAATATTTTTTCCATTTTCTACGATCCGACTTGTTTGTAAAGTCATACCCATTGTTTACACCTTTAACTTTGCCTGCCAAGACTTGTCTGTGACGTCACGCCGATAAGAAACCCGATGTTGATAAGGCAAGTGTTTTGTATTCGGTCCTGCACGATTATATATGTATAAGACCCATGCTGACTACTAAACCAGTTGTTCACACTTGGATTTTGCTTGTCAAGACTTGTCTGTGACGTCCTACGCCGATAAGAAACCAGATGTTGATTAGTTATCTACGTTCTGACTTCCGACTTTTTCCTGTCAAGACTTGTCTGTGACATCACACCGATAATAAACCAGATGTTGTTAGCGCGCATCTTTGGCATTTTAGTATAAAAATAAGATCTTGCTTGCTTCTGAATCATTAATCATACGACTTCGCTACCATCAAGTTCGAACGATATTGTTTAAATATTTTGGATTACTTATTACCTATTGAAAATGGATTACTACTTTCCGGATCAAGCCGAGTTTGAAAGAATTATTGCAAATATTTGTTTGCAATGTGGCAAAGTCTTTTCTAGACCATACAATAGACTGCGTCATGAAGTAGGTTATTGTACATTGTATTCAACTACTCCCACTGCAAAAAGGCCTTACCATTTTGATTTGGATCAAGGGCCATCAACATCTAAAATTTTAAAAGAGTCCATCGATAGGGTCAAAGAAAAATATGTTCAAATAAAAACCAAAGAAAAAAAATTGGCACCAATCCTAATTCTGCCACCAAAAAGTTTTTGTAATACAAAAAGACTGAATATTGTGAAAAAAAATGTTAGACATTAAAAAAATTATTTTTTATATTTGCGTTCTATAATATGCACATTATGAAACCCGAAATTTGTTTTTTTAAAGTTTCTGAATTGCTTCATTATTAAACCCAAAATTTTATTTTATTGGTTGGTTTACCTGATGCAAAAAGATAAATTCTTTTCTTGCAATGTACTTTTTATTTACAAATTTTACTATTATAATCAATCGAGGGAAATTGTTCTGTTGTAGAGGGAATAACTAGAAGAATTGGAGAAACGATATCAATGGTTACATTTTCTTAAAAACTCCTATTCATTCAGTATTAAATGAGTAAAGTTTACAAATGTCATTATTCAATATGTCTAACTTTAATTTATTTTTTACTTCAAAATGTCAATGTTATGCTATAAGGTTGGTCATAAAAACAAAATTTTATCTTAAGTTTTTAATTCAAATTAAAAATGCTTTTTAATGAATTAAATAATGCAAATATAAAAAATAGTATAAAAAACTCGTTTTATAAGGCGTTTTTTATCACTTGTCCATTGGAAAACTCGCCGCTGCGCGGCTCTTTTTCCAATCCTGGACGCGTGCTAAAAAACGTTCCTTATAAAACTCAATGTTTTAATATACTATAGTATAGTATAGTTTATAGTTGGTTTATAGTTCATTTCAGAACTTGTTTTCTCTGATACTTAAGGGTAAAAAATTATAAAAAAAAGTACAAAAAAAATTAAAAAAGCATAAAAATCACAAAAAAATAAAATTATAAAAAACCCCAAAAAAATTACAAAAAAAATAAAAAAACAAAAAAAAAATATAAAAAAAAAAGAGATCAGAGAAGGCACCTCTGCAAAATCTCGAGCCTTGACGGGGCGCAGGGGCTTACGAAAGGTATGTCATTTTTGGTATGTATAATGTACATTTTAATTACGTCTTAGTTACCTTTCAAACTAATCGAGATTAAAAAAATTACGATCGTTAAAAAATTCAAAATTAAAATAAAAGAAAAAAGAAAAAACGAAGCTGCCGTATTGGGGGATCGAACCAGCATAGAATGCACTATCCGCCTTACAACTATACCGATATACCAACAGGGCCACGGCAGCTTCGACAAATCATATCTTATTCCCAGCATAACAATAATACACAGCTGGGTTTGACGTCACAGACAAGTCCTGACAAGCAAAATCGAAAAAATTAAGAAATGTAAACAACATCAGCAAACAGCTGGTGTGACGTCACAGACAAGTCCTGACAGGCAAAGTCGGAATTTCATAAATGGAAACAACATCAGCAAACAGCTGGTGTGACGTCACTCGTTTTGTATTCGGTCCTGCACGATGTTATAGGTGCCGGCTGATCGCAGTAGTCGGACGCGGCTACCACGTGGTCACATGACATGGCTACCTTGTGGTCACGTGGTCACAATACTAACAGCTGATTGGTCGAGCTACCACGCATGCGCAGTACGAAATAGCCGAGTGGTGGGGATACGAAACTATATAAGTAGGTGCATGACCAGCAAATTTCAGTCAGGCTGCAGACTTCGAGGTGGTAGGATCGTGTGACTGTCGCGTATGTAAAAGTGAGGTTATGTATTCATGGTGGGTGGTGGTGGCGGGGAATTGGAGAATTTGGCGGGAAAGTCTATATAAGGAAGTGAAGCTGATCGGTAGTCGTCAGTCGTGCTTCTGGCTATCAGCTGATAAGGTCAAATCAAGGTCACATGGTGGGGATGCGAAACTATATAAGGAGGTGGATGACCAGCAAATTTCAGTCGGGCTGCAGACTTCAAGCTGGTAGGATGTAGTGCAGGTATGATTGGTTGTATGTGTGTGTTTTAGGTTAGGGTGGTGGCCGCCATCTTGTGTGCCTGTCAGTTGTATGTCTGTTGTTGACAGCTGTCATTTGTGACGACCGGGTCGAGCTACCACGCATGCGCAGTACGAAATAGCCGGGTGGTGGGGATACGAAACTATATAAGTAGGTGCATGACCAGCAAATTTCAGTCAGGCTGCAGACTTCGAGGTGGTAGGATCGTGGGACTGTCGCGTATGTAAAAGTGAGGTTATGTATTCATGGTGGTGGGTGGTGGCGGAGAATTGGAGAATTTGGCGGGAAAGTCTATATAAGGAAGTGAAGCTGATCGGTAGTCAGTCGTGCTTCAGGCTATCAGCTGATAAGGTCAAATCAAGGTCACATGGTGGGGATGCGAAACTATATAAGGAGGTGGATGACCAGCAAATTTCAGTCGGGCTGCAGACTTCAAGCTGGTAGGATGTGTCGTAGGTAGCTAGGTATGATAGGTTGTATGTGTGTGTTTTAGGTTAGGGTGGTGGCCGCCATCTTGTGTGTCTGTCAGTTGTATGTCTGTTGTTGGCAGCTGTCATTTGTGACGACCGTCATTTTTGACAGCTGTCATTTGGGTGTCTGCATGTCTGACTTTTTTTTTCAGGTTATGTCAACAGGGCACTGACGCATGCGCAGACCATATGTCAGTAGGCCGGTAACACAGTGCCCTGTTGACGCAGGCGCAGACCGGATGTCGGTAAGTCGGTATTACAGTTTCCTACTTACCGACATTTTTCGGTTACAGTTTTCTATTTTTTAAAAATTGGCGGGAGATGACCCAGAACGAACAAAAACACTCTACTGGCCTAAGATTTATTTTTTAAATAAATTAATTTGTATTTATTAATCGAATATAATTGATTCCCATAAAGTCATAATATAAGGATCGATTTTTCACATCACTAGACAATTTGCACTTAAAATTTGAGGTTATGATATTTTGCGCATGCGTCATTTATAATTTAATGTGGAAGTATGATTGGAAGTATGTGGAAGTATAGTGGAAGTACGTGGAAGTATGTGGAAGTACGTGGAAGTATAGTGGAAGTATGTGGAAGTACGTGGAAGTATAGTGGAAGTACGTGGAAGTATAGTGGAAGTACGTGGAAGTATAGTGGAAGTACCTGAAAAATGGAAGTATGGTGTACAAATTTCTGGAGGTGAATTGCCCCTCGTTTTAAGACCTTTAATGTTGATATTTGTTACTTTTTAAAAGCTTCTGTGGCATTCGTAGAAGGTGGGGAATGACATATTTTATAAAGGTTAAAACTGTAAGAAGTAATTGTGAATTCAGGAAGTTTTTTTTTAAAACATTAAACTAAATTAAGAATTAATTTAAGAAAATTACAGTTGCTTATTGGTCCATTTGACATTGAATTTCTTATTTGTCAATGTTAAATGGACCAATAAACTACCGTAAATTTCTTAAATTAATTCTTAATTTAGTTTAATTTTTTAAATAAAAACTTCCTGGATGCACCATAAGGTTCTAGAAAAAGACTGGTATTTGTCTTCATTTCGGGTCCACATGGTCGTCTTTATGACTTATGCAAGAAAAGTCATGAGAAAAATCGAAAATCTGGCTTTCATTAGAGTGCCTTGATGATTTTGACAGTTATTGTCGCCTTATAGAGTGACGACATGCATCATTCTTTCTCTTATTAAAAGTCGATATAAAAAAAATTGTAACTAAATTTTTTTTATATCGACTTTTAATGTTAATTTCACAAAAGTGTTCATAACCAGAAGAAAGTTTGAGAATGCGATTTTTACATCAATGTACTTAAACTTTTTTAATATTATTTTGTTTTTAAATTTTTTCCCTGTAGTTTAATGTTTTAACAATTTGTTTGCATTTGTTTACGAATTTATGTTTTGTCACTTGAATTTCTATTCTATTCATATTTTATCTTAAATCAAAATGTAAGGGGTACCTATTTTATAAAATTTTATTTTAACATTTTTTAAATTTTAAATGATTTATATTTACAAATTTTTATTTTTATTAATTTGCTATTGCAAATTAGGATTTTAATTTTTACGTAAATAAAATTTTGGACTATGCCTAATTTGGGCATAAGTTATACGTATTTTATTAGCTTAATTTTACATAGGTAGTTTAAACAAAATACCAAATACTAAGGTAGAAATAATTCGGGTATAAAAAACTTAAAAAAGTACTAAAAATGACATTAAAGTACTAAAAATAACATGCATAAGTTGGCCATAATTTTTTCATTTTGTTAAAAAAAGGGCTGCAAATCATTCTTTATCAATTCTACAATATTTAAAGTAGTATTTTTATATTTAATAAATAATGTATTTTTTACGTTGAATAATTTTATACGAGTATTTTCGTGGTTAATATTTTTCAAATAAAAATTATGTATTTTATTTAATTTTTTTTATTTTTTCTTTCTTGTGATGTGAAAAAGCTACATTTTTTTCGAGGTTTTTGTGTTATTCGAACTTATGTTATAAACTTAATTCGTAAGTCCATGGTTTAGTTCAGTCCAATATTTTCATAAATTCAGTCTCAGCGATATCAGTCACTTTAAAAGTTTCAATGTGTGCCTTAAAAGTTTTAAATGTTTTTATAACATTTAAATAAAATAACAAATTTTACCTTTTGCTTTTTTAGATTTTCAATAAGTTGAAATTGTTTTTTAAATCCATAGATAAGTTCACTTTTGTGCTTTTCAATTTGTTTTAAAGTCGCATTCATTTCATTTATCTGTTTTTTATAAGAATCTTTCAGTTCCTAAAACAAACAGGTAATTTTCTATAAGCAGTTTTTGTTTAATTTAAATTACCTTTTCATCTTGTTTGGCAATTTTTAAAGAACTTTTGTATCTTTCATTTTCTTCGGTAACCCGAGTTAAGCGAAGCTCAGTGGCATTTAAATTTATGTTCGTTGTTTTAAGTTCTTTTTTTAGTGAATCAATTTCTTTTTTTAAAGCACCGGTTTCGCATTCTTTGGCTTGCAATTTTGACGAAAGTACTGAAACCTGAAAAATATCATTTAATTCTTTCTTTACCAATTTTTATAAATTTAAACTTGATAATACTTGGGCTTCCAACTTAGTTACTGAAGATTTGCTTAAATTGTACTGAGAAAACCATTTTTCCTTTTCCTCCAAATTGTGCTGATTATCTTTTTGGAGTTGCTTTATTTCAGCGCACTAAAATATTTTAAACATAAAAATAGTTTTTTTTACGGTATCTTTTATTTGTTACTTTAATTTTAAATTCTTTTTGAAGTGTTTCATGCTCCATTTCTATTGATTTAAGTTTGGCCCTATAAATATGATTTAAATTTTTGGCGCTCATGCCCATCGTGTCGCAATTTAAATCATTTTCAACTTTGTCGTTTAAAGCAGCAACTTTAACATTTTCTTTTGCTTGTAGTAAATTTCTTTTTGTGTGATATGATTCGTTTATTATGTTGTCTTGAATTTTCTAAAAGAATAATCCTGATTATGATACAAACATTTTTAAATAAATATTTTATGCGCACCATAACATCATCTACTTTTTTCATTAACTCCCTTGTTTTGGATTCAATTTTTTCATTTTCCTTTCGATACTGCTCTTCGGTTTTTATTAAATCCCATTCCATTTTAGATTTTTTAAAAGTTTGATTATTGACAAATCAAAATGATGATGCCAAGCGTTTTGTTTGTATGGAATTTTACAATTTCCATGGTGATAAGTGGTTGTTAACTTCACGCACCTTTCGAGCTCAAACGTTACGTGACACATAAACGAACCATTAGCAATAAAGGTCTATTTGTAACTGTCGTTACGTAACATCTTTTGACGTTTTTACAAAACTAGGTTATATTTTTTGACAACTGTCAGCCTACTCCAATCAATTTGTTGAGATTGGGAGAGGACATTGAAAAATCACATGATAAACATTTGGTAACGAGTTTAGTGCTTCGTAAAGGTAATATTTAACAAATTAAGAAGTCAAAATGGCAATCTGCGGTCCTAAATTATCCATGTGTGGCATCATCTTCAGCATATGGGGTGTAATCCAGTTGGTAAGCTTCGAAGAAATCTTTCGTTAGTAACTATTTTTTTATAATTTGGGACTTGTTTTAGGGTCTCATGGGCGTATTTTTCTTCGTGGAAGCAGTTGCTTTGTCTGAGGATATCATTCATCCAGAAGAGTTTGATCCTAAAGATCCTGAAAAGTTCTATTCTGTGATAGAAGCTGGATATAGACAGGTATGAATAAAATTATGAAAAGAAGAATATCTGAGGATAGTTTTGGTATTTTACAAACTGAAGGAAGTCTTTCTCACGTTATTTTTTTTTCAGAATGCCTTTAACTGCTGGATCGCTGCTTTATTGTACTTAGTAACTTTGGTATTTTCCGCGCAACAATTTTGGGCCAACAGTCGCTCCTCCTTAAGCGTGTAAATGGATCATTTATTTATCTTTTTTCTTTTAATTCTGGAGCATTCCTCATTATTTTTAAAAACAAAAAATTTTAAGAAAATTTGCTAGAATTTTGCTTTTAATTCAATAATCAATACAAAAAGATCCCTCTTCTAATTTTTACATCAGTTATTTTTATAAATATTAACAGAAAAACACTCTGGGAAATCTGCAAAACATCAACCCTAAATGTAGTTTTTACCAAATGTATTTTTTAAATCATGAATTAGCAATTTTACCTTTTTCTGTATTTATTTTATTAAGTTGTAAATAGTCCTATATTGTATTATACCCTCATTTTTTGGTTTATTTAATATTTACTGTGAATAAAAAATTGTTGATCTAAATAAAAATTAATTTACCTAAGTATGTCAATAGATTCTTTATGACTTGCGGCTGTTTTTACATGTTTTATTGTAAATATTTATCTCTACGTAGCATGTACGCCTTTTTTTTTGAAATTAAAGTTGAACTTAGATCTTACCACCTAAATAAAAAAATGTAAAGTAAACAGTTTATTATAAACAGTGCTATGAAGTATAATACAATGACAATTTAATTTATAAACTACTTAAAAGTAGGCATCTACGAATTTATATGCGTTATAATTAATAAAATTTCAGTACCTTATTCATTCAGCACTGGACTTGTAAATTAAAATAATCTAAACTTAGAGGACCTTTTAAAGATACTTTTGGCCTAAAGTCAGCATCCATTATTGTTTAATTAAATAAATAAAATTGAAAAAAGAAAATGTTTACAGGACTTAATTAATCTAATAAATTATATCACAAATGATTAAATAATGTTTGTATAAATACATATTTTAATTATTTATTTACAAAAGAAAAATTGATACGTCCAAATCCCTTGAGGGTCGACGAATATGTACAGGTCATTATTTTTAAAACAGAAAATTCCAAATCAATTGAACTTAGGTGGATAGATACGCTATCTTTTTTTAATAAGCCCGATTTTGCAGATCATTTTTTAATATACCCTTCAGATCTTGCTTGCCAGTCGTCATACATGAGATTGTCACAACATTTTCTTCACCTATCCCGTTCTCATGTTTGACAATCTCATGTACGTCGACAGATAACCTGGGTCCAAACGAAATGGGCGTATTCACCTTTCCCGTTATGGTACACCTTAGCGGTCCTTATACTTGAGAAACTTTAGATATGCGACAGATTAACTTGAGTCATTATAATGCTAGTGCTCACCCTATTCCCAAGTATAACGACAGCGAATGTGTACCCCAACGGAAAGGGTGAATCGAAACCGAGATATAAGCTATTTTTCTTGTTTTATTTAATTCATCGTTTTAGTTTGTCGGTCTAATTATGGGCGTGTAAACTTAATTACTATTTTTGTCACTTCATAAAAATGTATCATCATTAGGTAAAATGTTCTGTAAATAAAAAGGAAAGCAAATAAAAATAAAATGATGTTTTAAATACTTGTAGATATTTTAGAAGTTAAAGAATTAGTGTTCTAAAATATTTTTTCATCGTTTTGGGCAACTCTTAAAAGAATTAATATTTGGTATTGCCTTTTAATTAGTTTGCTAAATAAAATATTTACTTACGCAAAGTCATCGAATAAAAATGATAGATACATTCTTTTCGGTCCAAAATCGAAACACCCCACCCAAGATACCAACAATTGGCAATTAAAAAAAGTAAACTGAAGGTGATTTTAAAATTATATTTAATAAAACTATAGAAAGAAAAATTGAGGCATAATAACATTGTATCTCTTTTTTGTTAGCTCGGCTAATAATTTAAGAAACGAATATCTAAAAAAAGTGTTGGCATAACCTTCCTTTTTTAATAGAAATTTGAGGTTCTTAGAATAAACAAGTTTTAATTTCACTTAACTTTATACAGGCTGCAGTTCATTTTTATCATGTCCTTTAGTTTGTACAGATTGTTTTTTTTGTAAACTTTACGAACGTTTTACTCAGTTATAGTTTTATAAGCAAACCGATTTTTATAAAAATTTGTGACCATTTAAGATTTTTAGATGCGATTACTAAAAAAAGAATTTTAATTGGTTTACTGGTTTTGCAGAAAATAACAATACAATGCAGTTTTTACATTTTAAATTTTTTATAAATATCGGTTTGTTTATGACTGAGCAAAACGCAAGTAAAGTACAAAAAAACACCCTGCATAAAATAATGGGCAATCTTATTTCGTTACGTTATACATATGAAAATTGGAAGAAAAGCTGCTATTCATTGGTCCAAATTAAAAAGTCAGAGCACAACAAATGGTGGATTTTGCAAAATGATTTATTTTAAAATAAACAGAAAAAATTGCTTCAATTAGTAGGTCAAAGACGCTTCATCATATATTAATTTTTTTATATACAACTTGGTTTACTCTTAAAAATATTGCAGTGATTTTTATTTTTTACAAATATGCAGAATTATAAAATTATCATGAAGCAAGCTCAAGTTTATATTCTTCAACAGTAAAGTCTTTTAATTAAAAATTAATGATAAAAAAGAAGAATATTCAATCAACAGAATAAAATCATTTATTTAGAGCTAGCTTCACAACCAAATAAAATAAACCTAATCCGATTCCGAACTGTCCGAATCATATTTTAGCGGCCTTGAATACCAATGATTAGTATTTCCTTCCCTTTTTATAATTAAATTCCTCAACTTACCATTACTCGTGGTCGGAAATTCAGAATCAAACTCTTTGGAATTGGAACCCAAGTTAAAATCGCTTGCCTGCCCCTGTGAAAGATTCAATAAACCACCACCCGACATATTATTACTAGAAAACGGAAACGAATAATCGTAAGGTTGTGGCCCTTGCGAGGGATGTTCATAATTGCTGAAATGCGGTGGCGAAGAAAAGCTCGAATGATAATGATTCGAGAAATTTCTAGGAGAAGGGTCCTCGTACTTAGTTCTGCTGTTAATGCTTAAATTAATAGGAGATGACTCGTCCAAATCGTGGCTCAATAACCTACTATCACATAGGTTATTAGTGGTGTCACTACTCGTTATTGTGTGACTTCTAAGTTTGGTTTTGGACGATAGGTCGAATGGTTGAGAATGCTTCTTGAATTTGGGTAGGTAGTTTGTGAGCGGCACTTCTGAGTCGCTGCTACTTGGAATTTCTTGTTTTTCAATTCGTGTTGAGCTGGAAGTTGATGGCCGTGAAGATGTGTGTTTTCTTCTGTTGTATTCTTTGTCTTGTTTTAGTTGTTTCCTGCGTTGTTTGAATCTGAAAAACATTAAGGATTAGGAAGGTTTTAGCAGTAAACAAATTAAAAATATGAATTCTGGGGAGACATTCAAAAAATTAAGGGTAGTGTCGTCACTATGGATATAAGGTTATGTCCCCCCAAAAGGCTCCCTATAATTCATATTATTATATTACGGGGGAATTGCACTAAATTCTGCGAATAGGTGCTGAGTAAGACTTTATTAAGATTTTTTGTTTAAAGTGAAAAGAAATATCAGTTTTGCATCTTGGTGGTGCAGTCAATCTGTCCTAAATAATGAGACATCGACAAGACTCGGAGTGGGGCCGCCATAATTATATGTTATAACTGGAGGTTAAAATCTAAATCACCAAATTGGCGTCACTTTACCTGTCTCGGAAACGGGGAGGGGATATGCTTCCAAAGCGCCCCCTTCAATTCGTCAAGTAAGATTACAAATAGAGCTCTTTGGGGGCAATTTAGGGGGTAAAAGATTTTTTCATGGGAATTTTTTTTAGAGAAATCTTTTTAAAACCTTATTTGACATTTAGTTGCAACATTTGGTGCAGTTTCATCGTGTTCCTATATTACGAATTATAGGGGGGCCTTTAGAGGAACACATAACCCCGTTTCCGAAACAGGTAGAGATACGCCAATTTGGGGTTTTACTCTTTGGAACTCCAGTTATAACGTATTAAAAAGGCGGTCCTACCCCGGATTTTATCGATGTACAAATACGGATTGACAGTACGAATAACAAATTTACATAACCCTGTTTTCGAAACAGGAAGAGCTGCGCCAATTCGTGGTGTAACTGTTTGGACCTTCAGTTACACATAATAATGGCGGCCCTACCCCTAATTTTGTCGATGTCCAAATACAAATTGTACTATTATTGCATATTGTTAATCGGCGTACTTTAAGTTAATGTAATTGTTACTAGTATTTGAGACATGTTACAGTTTTCATTTAATTTTAAAGCACTTTGTAAAGCCCTAATAAATAATTTCAATGTCACACTTGTAGAAACCAAAAGCGTTACCACTTGCTAAATCCCGTTTTTGTTAAAATTATAGCCTAAATCCGTTATTAAAACTTTTATGGAATGAGGGATTTGCGTCTAAAACTCGGTAGTCAATAAAGCATATTTCTAATCATGTTCTTAACCAAAGAACGAACTGTAAACATTTGAAAAGACAGCCCTAGAAATTTAAAATATTATGGTAGAAATATTACGAGTAAAAACCTAACGCGTTGTTTAAAAAAATGCTTAAGACATTCTTAAAATGTTCCAAAATGTTATTACAATAGGACGTACCTTTTAAAGGAACGGTACCCATCATCAGTGTGTTCATCAGAGGAACTAGATACCGGCTCCCGATGCCTCTTCTTCCCCGAATGCTTACTATGTCTCTTTTTTAATCTAAGCTTTAACGGCAAAACAGGAGATCTACCCCTCTCTCCAGCCCCTCGAGCACCCTGCGTCTCTTCAACTAAAATGGGCTCATCAGAGTCCGTGTCCACCAAATCTATCACAACAGGATTTTGATTTGAAGTCTCCTCCACTAGAATAACATCGCTATCATTGTCACTGTCGGATATAATCATGCGCGCCAGTTGCATTCCAGTGGCGTTTTGTTCCATATAGAGGGCATTACGGTCGTATTCGTGGATGTCCAGATGTGAGGTCATGAAGGTGTAGAGTTCTATCGTGAAGTGATCGCTGCGTTCGCCGAACACACGATGGAGAAAGTTTTGGAAGAATTGGCTTGAGATGTGGTATCGCATTAGGCTGTAGAATATCTCGTCAACTACTCGGGAAACTACTTGAGGGGTGCGATTTAGGAGGGCCATTACTTCTCGGTTTAGCCAGGGCATCAGTCGGTAGCGGGCATTAGGGTTATTCCTGAAAATATAGTTACATTAGGGTTTAGTCTAGACTCTAGATTTTAAAATAAGAGACCATTTAAAAGTTCGATTATAATGCTTCTGGTAAAGAACCTTAGAATGACCTCTAAGTTAGCAAAGGTTGTGGCCTTTTTTTATTTGTACATACCTGAAATATGCAGGAGAGGTATCTCTTAACGAAACATTGCATACATTTGGCGGTAAATAGCTGGTAAGGTTATTTTCATACAGCGATCTTCTGAATTCCACTGTAATTGGTTGATGCCTGGCTCTGCTAAACAAATATTAATTAGAGATAATAATTTACGTATTTTACAATAGGTCAAAATAGATAATTTTTTAGCTTGCAAAAAATCTATAACACCCAGATTTTTTATGTGTTAAATTAACATCTATTCAGGAAGCTAAATCTACAAAAATGCACACAAATAAGAGTTAGGTGTTAACGTGGTAGACCCCCAAAAAGCACCCTTTAATATTAACCTGACCTGCTCAAAATTTTACAAATATGTAGGTACTCTCACTAATGGCCCCCGAAGAGTAATAATATTTAATCATTTTGTATTAACACCAAACTTTGTATAAACAGATGCAAAATAATATTCTCCCATACAATTCAAAAACCTAGTAACTTGAGTTAAACAGTTTGTGTTTAAACGAAGATTGTGCCTAAATTGGAGGCCCTAGGTTAAAACCAAAGCCATTTTTGGAAAGCTACATTTTTAAACTTTATAAAAATGGCTTTGGGTCTAACCTTGGACCTTCAGTTTTTGCACAATCTTTATTTAAACACGAACTGTCAAAATAGACTTACTAGGTTTTTGAATTGTACGGGAGCATTCTAAACAACTTATAGGTGCTTAATACTTTTTATCTAAAAAAATCCCTTTATACCGTTTGGGAAGGGGGCCCTTACGGTGGTATAGACATTAAAAAAGAAAGTATTGAGTATGTTTTTTGAAACCTTATTTTGCATCTACATATTTGCAAAGTTTTGTGAAAGTCCAACATTATTGAATGTTACTCTTCGAGGGCCATAAGGGAAAGAAGGTATTTTTTAGAGGAGTAACTTTACCAAAAATTTTATTAAGCACCTATTTGTAAAATTGGGTGCCGATCCATAGTGATCTAATGTTGCAAATTAGAGGGGTCCTTTTGGTGGGCTACCACGCCAACCCTAAACACTTATTTGTGTGCATTTTCTAGATTAGCTTTCTGAATCGATTTTACACATAAAAAATCTGGTTGTCACATATTTTATGTAAGAATGTGTCTAATTTGAGACACCTTAGTGGTCTATTTCTGATTTATTGAGTTTTTTTTAGTTTTAGATTTTAGAATGTACTGTTATTATTTTCAATTATTTCAATAAATCCTTCTTATTCTTATTCTAAGAAGCCTTATGCATTTTTTAATCTTGAAAAGGGTTGTGCAATAAATGCAAAGCAAAAAAAAAGCAACTATTATTTTGCACAAACTTAGTTTTTTTTATCATAGTCCTTTTTTAGATTATTTATAATTATAAATTACTGTTATCTCGACTATTATGGCATTTCCCATTTTGATAAAAATCTCTAAGTGTTTTTTTTCTAGAGGACATACAAATGTCGCTGAAGGAAATATCTTAATATTTAATATAATAACTGGTAATGAATTTGGACCTTAATTCGAAAACAATTGTCGTTACAACATCTACAAACCTATAATTCCAATTAATAACTACTTTGTTGATAACTTACCGATCCAAAGTGTAACTCGAAATAGACAGGGCATTAACCAGAGGGTGAGCATGTAGAGTTTGTTGGATAGCATGATCTCCTCCAGTATCAACAGTAAACGTAGTCCTACAATACACAATACGTTTCATTTACGTTAAATCTACGCTTTGTTTAACTAAAGTCTAAAATCAAGTTTTAAAAAATATGTCTTACCTAAAATGAAATTGGCGGTGAGCTGGCGGATTGGGGGGCAAAATCAAAAAAGGCTCATTGTCAATAACATGTCCATCTATATCAATTTCAATTACAGGTCTATTCTCAATTATATGCTCGTCATATTCAATGCTGGATTTAATATTATGCCTGATGGATTTGAAGGGCTTCTTACACAAAGGGCACTCAGCTTTAATCTGAAAATACAATTAAAAATTAGAAAACTTATACCCACAATACATGAATTAATTTTAAACACAATAGATATTTATTTAGGTACTTACTTTGGACCATTCCAAAAGGCAGGTGAAACAAAATTGGTGCAAACAGGAATCGGAGATGCACTTATTCGGCGAAGAACCCAAACATATTGCACAATTAGGTGGAGGACTTGCACTTTTAGGTCTGCTCAATTCGATCAGTGAATCCATTTTAAATAATTTTCCTAAATTTTGCGCAATTACTTTATGTAGACATTTTAAGATAGTGGTGAATCATGGATATCAGCTGTTATAATCGTGAGAAAACATTTTAAATTCAATGCTTGCGTTAAACTAACACTAACTGTTCTTTTATTAACTTCAATTTGATGATTTTAGCACTCCAAGCTGCTATTAAACACATTGGAACTTTTTATTTTACCACTTTTAGCTGAAATACATGAAGACAGCAAAACATGGCTTTGACTTGACTGACGGCTTCTGATCCCAGCGTATCGATAAAGCTCGGGTCAAGTTACGTACCCTCGGTAATGTTCGAAAAAGTTACGTTACCAAATATGTGAACTGGGCAATAGCTCACGAAATTTATTAATGACCTTCATAAAAAAGTCCGTAGACCTTTGAGAAGACGCTTGTTAAGTGTTCTTGGAGAAGACGTCAAAAGACGTGACATCTCAAAAAAAATTGTTAAACGTGAACCATTCTTGTTCCTTCGTTTTTGGTGTGGTGCGGTAGATTTTTGTCAATGGGTTTTAAAATAAAACTATAAAAAAACAGCTTTTATGTGATATTAGATAGGAGTTAATGTATACGTAATTTAACTGGTAGTTTATAATCATAATAGAGGTGTTAAGACTTAATACCTCGTAATTTATACAAAAAGGGGTCTTATTAAAACTGCAGTCGTCATTTCGGTGTAATAAAGATGGGATTAATTAGATTTATTATTGTCGATGGAATAGTTGTTTCCTCTATTGCCATTTTAGCGTTGGTATTTATACCAAATTTACCTCCTTTTAATGATGTTTCAAAAGCTTACCGGTAAGTATTGATACTGTTGTTTATTTAAAATAAATCATGAAAGGTTACAAAGGTCAATTCTTCAACAAATATGTAATCAAATGTTCAAGGACTGCTATTTATAATTTTTATATCTTCAAGGGTTACCCCACCTAAACCGTTTACCGGCAAATTGTCGTTGAACAACAAACTGGACAATGCAGAATTATGGCATGATGGTGATATTCACGGCCCTGAAGCATTTGCCGAATATAATGGGGTGCTGTACACCTCTATTCATGGAGGCGATGTTGTCAAACTAACCGGTGAACACATAACACCAGTTGTTAAATTTGGAAAACCTTGCAAGGGGTTCTACCAGGAAGATATATGCGGGCGGGCTCTTGGACTCAAATTTGATAAAGAGGGGGCTCTGTATGTTGTTGATGCTTATTATGGTGTTTTTAAAGTTGATGTCAACACAGGTATTAATATTAATTATGAGAACCTTGAATTTAATTGTCTAACAAATAACGCTTTTTGTTTAATTAGGAAAGTATATCAAACTGGTGTCTAAAGAAATCGAAATAGAGGGGAAAACACCTACCGTGCCGAACAGCGTGGCCGTGACCAGCAACGGGGATCTTTATTGGACGGACTCCTCCACAGAGTTTGTGTTAAACGATGGCGTTATCGATAGTTTGTCCGATGGGAGTGGAAGACTTATCCACTACGATGCCAAAACCAAGAAAAACAAAGTCCTTCTGAACAACTTACACTTTGCTAACGGTGTTATTCTCTCAGACGACGAGGAATTCGTTCTTGTAGCTGAAACCCCTATAAACCGTATTCTTCGCTACTATCTTAAAGGATCCAAAAAAGGAACTCACGATATCTTTATTGATGGCTTGCCTGGTTTACCTGATAATTTGGAGTCTGATGGTAAAAGTGGATTTTTGGTACCTCTAGTAGTTCCTGTTGATGAGGCCCATCCACTTCTTAGTCAGTCTTTGGCAAACTTTCCACTTATTAGAAGAGTTTTGGTTAGGGCTTTGGGAACACTGGCTTGGACTTTTGAATTTGCAAACAAGCAGTATCCTCATGAATATTTCCAACGCGCAAGACACTTTGTAAGTAAATTGTTTTATTTCTGATTCTATACAATATTAAGAACTATAAAATTTTTGGTAAAGGCAAAATAACGGTAAAAATGTATTTTGGTTAATTTTTGACCTGACGTTTGTTTTATACGTGATTGGTTAGTTTGGACATAGAAAAAAAAACTCCAATAAATTTCAGACTGAAAAAGTTTGCAAAACAGTTATTTTGATTTTTGAGTAATTGTTAACATTACTCAAAAATCAAAATAACTGTTTTGCAAACTTTTTCTAATTTTTTTTACTAGGAAAGTGCTCGGAAATAGATAGAGCAGCTCGCAACAAAAAAAAACGTTATCGAACGAGCATTACATAATATTATTAAATATTTCATTACTTAGTCCAATCAACTGGCATTGATAACAGGTAGCGATTTTAAACATCAGAAGTGGGATCGTTTTTATTTTACAAGTAAATTAATAGTCGCACTTATGAGCCATAACACTGCCAGAATTTTAAGAAGGAACTAATTTGAATCTAGAGTAATTTATAGAATTTTCTGCGTAATATAACCAATTCTAGTTACAGGGTTCTCTGTCCTTGAAAAACAAATTTTAAAGGCCATCATAAGTTTTGGCAGGGTTATGGCTTGTACGAAGAAAACGACCCCACTTATAATGTTTTAAGCATAAAAAAAACGCTACCTGCCACATTTTTGGACTAAGAAAGTGATTTGTAATATTTAATATTTATGTAATTCTCTAAAAATCATGACAACGTTGATTACGTGGATTTACAGATAATAAAAAACATAAGGAAACCCTTTTTTTTTAACGTCGCTTTTTTTTAGGTTGGTCATTTCGAAGCAGTGTCCTTTATGACTCCAAATCACAGAGCAACTGTCCTACATGTCTCCAAAAATGGTGAAATTTTAGACAGTGTACATGCGCTAAACAAAAAAATTGGTGGCTTTTCTCATGCTACCATATTCAGAGATACTTTGTACTTGGGCTCACCTTTTAATCACTACATCGCTAGAATACCTTTGGCTAATATTGGTTGGTCTCATTTGGCCAAATCGGCTCAACCTGTCAAGCGAGAGGTGCCCCAACAGGCTGCTCCACAAAAAACCACCACAACTGAGAGACCCACAACAACTACTCAGAAATCCACTACTACCACTCAAAAGCCCACTACTACCACGCAAAAGCCGACTACGACCACTCAAAAGCCAACTACGACCACTCAAAAACCCGCCCAAACAACTCAAAAACCTACCACGACACAGAAACCAACTACAACCACTCAAAAACCAACAACGACTACT
Source organism: Cartodere bifasciata (assembly GCA_963920755.1). Lineage (NCBI taxonomy): Eukaryota > Metazoa > Arthropoda > Insecta > Coleoptera > Latridiidae > Cartodere > Cartodere bifasciata. Next base: position 8,458,088 of record OY987197.1, on the reverse strand, counting down.
CAAAAACCGACTACAACTACACAACAACCAACAACTACCACTCAAAAACCTACAACTACTACCCAAAAACCAACTGCAGCCACTCCAAAACCTAGTGCCACTCCTCAAAAACCGACTGCCACTCAAAAACCGCCCACCACTCAGGAACCTGATACTAAAAAAAAGGCAAAACAAGTTTAAATCTAAAATCAACCCAGTAAATTAAAATAGCCATTTTAAAAAATTCAATCGTAAAAACCAAAGCAATAGTATCTATTTTATTTAATGGGCCCGGTCATTTCTTGAAAATGTTTAGAATTTTTGTAATTACAAACGGTGTAGTAGTTTTTTTTTTGAATCTCACTTTGAATCTTTTTTAACTTAGTTTATCATTTCAAAAAAATATATCGTTTTTTTTTCTACACTCAGTAACATTCCACTTTAAAGTTTATCTATCATTCCATAAAAGGCATTTACTCTTGCATTTACCAATACTAGTTTTATTGGTTTTGCACTAGTTTAATTTTTTATATTTTACTTTTATTATACTAAGGTGAAAAGGGGTTCTTACAAAACATTTCTTTCAAATTTACATATCGCAATGTCATATTTCATGTTTTCCCGTCTTATTTTTTACTTTTTTACCAGCGATTATTGTGCAGTAAGATCCTGTATCTATGTAGTAATTTCGTACTTTTTTTAAGTTAAGCTTAATCAAATAATTTAGGTTGTGAAAGAATGTAGATAATATTATTCATTTGTGTTAAAAATAAAGGTTTTTATAAGTTAAACCATTGTGTAATACTTTTTTTAAAGTTTAGTACAGTTTTTTTAAGATAAATATATTTCTTTTGTACAATAAATATAGCTAGCTTTTTCCAGGTACTTTTTTAAATTTGTACATTCAGTTTATCTCCAAATTGGCACATATATAATTTAAAATTAATTTTAATTAGGTTGTTCCCATAAATATTAGAGGATATGGACTTGTCTCACATTGTTCAACAGGATTTGAGATTTCTTGATGGGATGGAGGATGTACATCTGCTTCAGTTGTTCCTAACAACCAATATGTTGTAGAAGGACCTTTTCCTTTTAATTCCACTTCACCTCTAAGTTCCAGTTTGAAAGTCCCGAATTTGTCAAGGATCCCTTTGGCGGCCGAACTTACGTGGATTTTTAAAGCTGAAAATATTGGGAGTAAGTACAAATGTTTTAAATTTAATTGCAAGTTAGTATTGCGAACCAAAAGTGCAATATTTTTTTAAAAAGAAAAAAGCATTTTTTTCCCTTATGGATCCTAAGAAGATAAATGAAAAAGTTCTTACGTTGTCCAGAGCTCTCCATACGACTAGCAGTGTTAACAGTATCGCCGAAAAGACAATAATGTGGCATTTTTTGCCCAACAACTCCTGCACAAACTGGACCAGAATGAATTCCGATACGTAGTTTTAATTGATAATCCGGATTGTGTTTTATAGTGAATGATTGAATGGCGTCTAGGATTGCAAGAGCCATTAGAGCGATTTGTCGACCGTGATCGTCTCCATTACATTCGGGAAGACCGGACACTACCATGTAAGCATCCCCTATTGTTTCCACCTATGTACAAAATATTTAATAACTTATTGAATATTTACGAGTAGTTTGCTACATGTTAATCATTTTTAAATTGGCTTTTAAAACTATGCCTACGATATCCTAATAGAAAATGGTCCATATTCGTACTAAAATTGGTTGGGATTTTCAAGGACCTATGTGATACCACTCGTCGTTCTATATGCTGGCTGACATTACTTCATAATTTTATACTTTTATTAAATATAACGCTAATATACAACAAACTGTCGGCCGATTTAAATCATTTAATGTACCATGCATTACACTTACATCTTTAATTTTATATTAGATAAAAAAGTGCATAATGACTAATTTAGAAAGAAACACTTCTTTTCAAAATAAATCATTGTGCACTTTTTTGTCTAATTATCTAAAACTGACAATGTAAATGCCTCCGTAAATGTTATACAAACCTTTTAGCTGCTACCTATTGAACGCTTTAAAAAGAGAGTTTGTTGTTTTTTGCTATAGGTATTACCGTCATATTTGATAAAAGTATAACATAATGAGCTTATTATACTCTTCACAAGAGTATATTGCAATCGATCAGAAAATCCTAAAATCGTCAATTTTCGTCGTAGAGCAAAAATTTTTGCAGATTAGTGCGTTTCATGACTTTTTAAGATTTTCATTTTTTGTCCGTCCGTCGGTCGGTCGGTCGGTCGGTCGGTCGGTCGGTCGGTCGGTCGGTCGGTCTGGTGTATGTCACGTTTCTTGTAAACACGCTATCTTAAGCACCAAAACTCCAATCCATTTCAAATTTTAGGGAAAAATCGATCGCTATAAGAGGAAGAACCCTATTGTTTTTGACGAGAATCCGAATACTGCAAAGCCCCCTTTTCAGCCCCCCAAATGAAAAAAAAATCGTAGCCCGACTATTATTAAATTTACAAAAAAAATTATTCGACATAAAATATAGACAATTTAATTCTTCACTGAAAAGTATTCCTTAGTTTTTTTGTCCGACCCCCCAATTACCCCCCAGCACAAAAAAACCTCCTATCTCCGTTATTATTCAATCTACAAAAAAAAATAATTTTTACAAAATTAATAAAAATTTAATTATCTATTAACAATGTTGGATCATTTTTTGTTAAGTTAGCTAGTAAAATTAAAAAAAACAAAAACTAAAAGATTTCAGTAGCAAAAAACTTCTAAGTCCAAAACGCGTCACGCGTCGGTCAAGAAGGCCATGCCAAAAATATTTCGAACAAAAAAACAAAGCCAGCTGTCAGAACAAATAACCTCAAATATTTTAAACGTCAGAATCAGAACTGACGTTTATCCTCTTCGTTAACAAAATTCTTCCTGTTTTTTGTTAATAGTTTGCACTCTTCGCAAATTTTATTTGCATACATTTTTTTTATGAGAAACTATTAATTATCCTATAATAGTTTTCTTGCGAAGAGTATACCATAGAATGTGTAGCAATTATATAAAAAAATTGATTTAGCTTTGATTTATAAAATATAAAACTACACTTCTACCGATTCCGAATTCTACTCGATCTACTTATTTGCGAAGAGTAACTTCTATGCGTTTTGACTTCTACCCACTCAGACTTCTACCCATTCTAGTTATGATTTAGCATCTTGAACGACGGTCAGTCTAACATGTAATATTGGGTACCACAATCACTTTCTACCAATATGACCTATTAGGGTTATCATTTTTATCTCACCTTATAAACATCATAAAATCCAATAATGCGATCAAAGGTACTGTAGAGATCATTTAAAAAATCAACAACCTAAAAAAAAATATTTCATAAGTATAAGACATTTTTTTTATTTCTGCATGTGCCTAAAATTTAGTTGTTTGTTTTTTTATTACGCAATGGTTGAACTAAAATCTATCCCAAATAGGTTCCTAATAATGTTGGTTACCTCCATAGGGTTGCTTTTGGCACACAAAGCAGTAAATCCAACAATATCACTAAAATAAATAGTGACACATTCAAATTGTTCGGGTTGCACCATTTCTCCAGCCATTAACTGTAGAGCAACAGGCCTTGGCAAAATTTGATAAAGCAGTTCTTCCGATCTGCGTTTTTCTTGACTTAACTGTTCAGTCTTTTCCCCAACTAAAACTTCCAAATTATTGGCGTACTGTTCCATTCTTCGTAAGAGATCGTCCATTAAATTTTCACAATATCCCCTGCGAAAAAGTATGTTGTTAGAATTTAAATTTATAGGTTTATTAACTCACTTCATAATGCTTCGCAGAGTGGCCTTAATAAACTCAAAAGTGGGCCTATCATCAGGGTTGTCGCTCCAACACTTCTCCATGAGATCCAGAAGATCTTCTGGACAATTTCCGCTTTCAATCGCTGGTCTAAAAGCTGGATTCTCACGCGAAGCAACTCTTCCTATTATTTCTTGAGAGTCTAGGAATTGTCTAGCTGCTTCAAAAGGACCTCCACGGACTATAATTTCCTCGAGGATAATGGCGAAACTGTACACATCTCCTTTTTGTGTGGCTGGAGTCCCTGGTATAATTGTTAGAGGAAGAAGTTCTGGAGCTACCCACAACATTTCTAAAAGAAGCTTTTAAGTTTTGGGGAATATAATAAAAGTGTGGTGGTAATGTTACTTCTATAGTATTCATCATTTTTTACTATTTCTGATGGGGTGGTCAATGTTGGTAAGCCGTAGTCTGAAATTTTTAAAACGAATCTGCCGTCAATTAGGCAGTTGCATGATCTTAGTTTTCCGTGGACTGCCAATTCAGAGCTGTGTAAATAACTCATTCCCTGAAAATAAGTAAATAAGTAGCTTTCAAATGTACAGTTATTTCAATAATGTAACTATAGGAATACCTTTACAATATCGTGAATTAGGGACATTCTGAAATTCCAGTCCAGATGAATAGCTTCATTTGTAAGTACATCTCTCAAGCTTCCTTTCGGGCAATATTCCGTGACTATTAAAACAGTTGGGCATTCAATACAAGCGCCCAAGAATCGAACTGTATTTTCATGTGTAACATCTCGAGCTTGTTTAATTTCCCATAGCAGTTTTTTGTTTACATCAACTTTCTTTTTAATAACTTTTTTGATAGCTACACAACTTCCTTTATAAATCCCAACAGTTGTGAACATTTTAGCGGAGGCTTGCAGCGATGAACTTGAAGTTATGGATCCACGACCACTTGATAATCCGTAAGACTACAATAAAACAAAGTTAATTTGAAACTTTCATAAAATGTTTATCGAAGTTGGTTTTACCTCACTAAGCTTTTGGATTGCCAGTTTTGAACCGAAGGATTTACCCATTTCTAAAATTATTTCTTCCGGACGTATTCTCCAGCACATGTTGTTTAAATCTGCGGCAATTTTCATATGCCTGTTATAAATTAAACAAAAAGTTTTAATCGTTTTAATACTTTGCCAAAACTAAACATTTCCTATAGCCGATACTCATTGCATATTCTTGGTAATTATAATAAGTAAGTATACAATAATAATATTAGTAGTTGTCAAAGGATGTATTTTTTTAGTTCATTTCTCAAAAAAAAAAAATTGATGTTTACATTAAAATAGTAAATACAATACAGTTTAGTCAGATGTCAAACTTGGAAGATGGATGGACGAGAGACAGCTTCAGAGTCAGAGTTTAAAAATAAAATAGAATTTTTCTCGGAATTTTTTAACTATGTCTGGTTAAATTCAAAGTAAATGATGGATATGTTTTTAAAAACATAAAAGGTTGTTTTTATGTTTTCGACCCTAATTGTTGTAGATCATATTCAGAAAACGCTTTGTAGTTTGACTTCAATACACCACAATAGTTAAGGTTTTAAACTTTAAGGATGGGTGACCAAAAGGACAACGGTTTAAAGTCATATCATTTAAAAAGTCAATATTTAGCAAAAGAAAAGTAAATGTAAATATGTTTATAAAAATATTTAAAGTTGTATTTATGTTTCGGACCTTGTGGATTATTTTTAGATAGCGCTGTACAATTTGATTTCAACTATTCTAAAACCATATACAATAGTACAAACTTGGAGTTTGGTTTTATATGTATAACATTTTGTAAGTTATTCTTTCAGAAGAGGCTTTACATTTTAATTTTAACAAAAAAAAATAGGAACTTACACTTAAGAAATAAACTAAAAAGTCGGATATATCGGCCTCGACTCAGCTAGTTTAATATTAAATTTAACGACAAACTTACTTGCAAGTTATGAAAATAAGTGAAGATGCAAATACCAAGAAAATTCCAAATGCGAAAGAACCATACAAAAGCATCATATGTGTTTCTTTTTTTAGCAGCATTAAGGGGAAAAATATTAGGTATCTTTTATTTTTTCCTGAATAGTAATACGCAAAAAAAATTCATTTTTGTGATTTTGTTTTGTTACAGATTATTTGCAAAATAAAAATTCATTTGAATCACATAGTACCTAAAGTATAAGACAAACTTTCTTACCATGGTTTAGACATTCAGGATTATCGTCCAAAAACCCACATTTAGGCGTATCAGGTGGCGGCGCCTCCAATCCACCCGGCCAATGAATTTTCTTTCCAGGAACTGGCGAATAAGTTTTATTCAACCCGTAGTAGTGAGCAACAACTTCGAACTTTCCTGTAATAGGATCCAAATCCAGAATGGAGTAATCAGCGTCTCGATCGCCATTGTCGTCTATTCTTACATGGCCAGTTTTTCCTTCATAAAAAATTGAAAACTTTAATATTTTAAGTCATGTGCGGGTATTTTTAGGACATGTTCATACCGTTAAAGTCTCTGTCCCACATTCTAGCGGTAATGTTTCGCCCATTTCTTATGTCTCCACCTTCCCAAAGGGTTTCGTTTAGAGCCATTCCCAGGAGGTACACTCCGTCATAAAATGCACCAATTACGAAATGGATCTAAAAATTTAAAAGTTAGAAGGACTTCCTAAAACTTTCAAATTCGTCCAGCTTGGATTGGATCTCATACATAGCTTTTATTCATTTACTTATTTTTTGTGCGCACATAAGTCATATGTAATTTGATAATAACTACTTAATTATACAAATAAAATAAATTGAATAAGCTACATACCTCTTCTCCATGGCTTATGTTATAATTGTGATCCCTATGAGCTCTATCCTTGACTTTTTCAGCAAATTCCTGAAAAGTATCGCTCGTAGGTTGTAATAAAGAGACCCTTAAGAGGGCTTGATATGCAGATCTCGCTGATGCGTCCTGACTATCTCCTGCCTCCCAATCATGGTCTCCCCAATAAGTTCCCTATTAAATTATGCGTAAGGTAAACTACTCGGTAAATACCAAACAGTTGCAATTAAAAAAAAATGGTACGTATAGATACAAAATATTACTTTGATAGGGGACAGGGTTACAATGCGACTTCACTTCTAAGTTATACTCCACTAAAAAGTGGAGTGTTTTTATTAATTTTTAAAAAAGTAGAAATATTACTTTAGTAATAAAAATCCAAAAATCCGTATTCATATAGATGCTTGGGATAGATTAACACAATGTTGCAGGCAAGAAATTGCAAGTGGGGTAACTTACCTGAAATATTTCGACGTCTAGAAAAATCCAGTCACCCTTTGTCATCCCTAATTTGTGAGCTGCAAGCATAAATTTTCGTACCAAATGACCTCTGACGCTTAATATTACAACTGAAATAAATATAAATGAAACTAAAATGTACGGTTTCCTAAATCAAATTTATTACCCCTGGCATACATGCTAGCATCCCTTAGGTAGTTATCCAGTTTTTCGTTGTCATTACCATCTAGTTCTCTGGCAAATGCTAGCAGACCTTCTTGTTTTAAACCATACTCTAAATTTTTTCCTAGAATAAGTTTTAATTAAGTAATTAAGGTTTTAATAAATTTAATATTCAGCCATAATTAATTATTAAAAATTTTACCTTATATTTGCTACTGTGCAAATCATAAAGTTTCAAAAGTTTTAAACTGTGGCTGTGCTTCCCGCGCCAAAAAGCCTTTTAGAATCATGCGTGTAGTGGTTGGCATTTTGCTACCAGCATAACGCGAAAACATATCAATAAACTCAGCTACTCGAATATATGCCTCGGTGGCGCAGTTGGCAGCGCGTAAGTCTCATAATCTTAAGGTCGTGAGTTCGAGCCTCACCCGGGGCAGCCCCCTTTTTGTAACTTTTGATTTTACACGTTTTTTAAGCCAAAGTAAAATAAAAATTTAGGTGCCATTTGGCAACTTTTCGCTTTTTAGCCTCACTTAATCCTGTGATACAATCTTGTGTGATCTTTGGAAAGTTTAAAAAAATCAGTGAAAATTATGATGAACCCTTTTTCTTATTAGAGAATAAATATTAAAAACGCCAAAAAAGGAAAAAAAAATCCTTGTTTTCCTGATACTTATGTCCAAAAACTTTCATAACAAGCAAAGTTCTGTAACGATAAAGAAAGCCACATTTTATTTTTTTACCAAGCTTTTTTCCTTTATTTACAACTTCTAATTTATATTATTATAATGGATGTCAAAAAATAATTATATTTGTGCTGAATACAATTTTAATAATATAAAATAGAATCATAGTAGATCAGACTCTAAAAACAAAACAAAAAAGTTTGTCAGAAGTGGGATTCGAACCCACGCCCTCAAAGAGGACCAGAACGCTCATGAACCTGCATTGCAGGCAAGGAATCCTTGAGTCTGGCGCCTTAGACCGCTCGGCCATCCTGACATACTTTACAGTTGCCGAGTGCTCGATCGTACAATACAGTCTAGATGGTAGTGACAATACCCGTATCATAGACCTACATAAATATTTTATTTTTAAATTTACTTACTGTATTCTGTATGTATTGCAAATAGGTTTTATTAAAAATTAAAATAAACAATTAATATTTTCAAACAAACCACGTCATAGCTTACAATTTAAAATTATATAAAAATAAAACAAAAAGGAGAAGCGACGAGGATGGGATTCGAACCCACGCGGGCAGAGCCCATTGGATTAGCAGTCCAACGCCTTAACCACTCGGCCACCTCGTCGTTACCAAATTCTTTCCAGAGTACCATTTTAAAGGACCCCCTATTTTTATTTTTTTTCAGGGCCGTACTGTTTTTATGCAAAGGGCTTATTAAACTTTTTCCTTCAACCATTGCTTTTTTCTTTTAATATTGCATGTAAAATAGAATAGCAGGTCAAATTTAGTACCTAAATATAACCTTGCTGTAAGTAAAGAAAAACTTACCCACAGTTAAGGAAAACAAATCCGATCTATCGAAAATAAGTGCTATATGTTTCCATCCAAATTGTTTGAAAATACTGGCAAAAACCAATCTAAGACGGCATTGGCAGTAGGACATTCTTGTAAGGGTGGGGTAGTTGCTTTTGTCCTTTAAAATTCCCTAAAAAAATAATATTTTTTTTGTGTTTTTGTATAAAATGTCGAGACAAAAAAGGTATTATAGGGGACACCCGGGTTTGAACCGGGGACCTCTCGATCTGCAGTCGAATGCTCTGCCGCTGAGCTATATCCCCCTTGAAATATTTTTGCAAAATAATTAATTTTTTTTCGTTAACGTTCCACTTCTACAAATACCTATGTGTGTATACCTATGTGTATGTATAAATATGTTTATTAGGTACCCACCGATAAGCAATAGGTATACCTACATAAGTAGGTACTTAAAGTTAAATTCCTAAACAATGCAGAAAAATTGTTGAGTCAACACTTATTAAAAAGTTTTTTGTTTTTTACTTACAGCACTGTCGCTTCGGTTAGTTTGTAGTCTCCTTAGAATTCCAGAGGAAACTGTTAACACACCTTCTTGTGGTGGCTGAAAAAAAAAATTAAAACCATTTATACAATATCATCAAAAATAGTTTTGAATTAAAAAAAAATTATTTTTAATTTTAAATAAAAAAAAAACAAGGTGGATTTTAAAATGCCCATATCTGGCTTAGGCGAATGATGAGCATTATCCTAAAATAAAATACCTAGGTCTAGGTATACATTCAATTGCAAAGTCGAAGAAATATTTAATTAAAGCAAAATTCGAAACAATAAACCAAGTAATGTAAAGCTAATAAAGTAGGTAGATACGAGTATTCAACATTTTAATATACAAATTAATTAGTCACAAAAGGAAAATCAACATAATATAATAACCCTTTCGTTCTGATTGGCAGTGGCGTAACTTCTCTGAGGACAGGAACGTATCTAGAAATCAGTTCTGGGGAGCACTAACATCGAACTAAGGGGGGGTAACCGCTTTAAAAAATGGTACCTATAGTTTGACTTAGGAGGGGCACATGTCCCCATGCTCCCCATGGATATACCGTTGTTTTCGGAGACTTTACACATCAAGATAAATTTGGCACCCATGACAAAGTTTTCAAGTTCATAAGCTGGCGAAAATTTTTAGGGTTGCAATAAGGCTGTCTCGCGGGGGTTTCTTTTAAGCCATTGCTGATTGGGAATGACTTAAACAATTTACAATTGAATAATTTAATGTACATTATAATACTAAGGTATAATTATTATTTTTAAACAGCAATATAAAACAGATAGGTATGTCATATGTTTAATTGAAATTTTACAAATAAGTAATTTGCATTTTTTTCTTCTATTTAGGGTATAGTCCGAACGGCTTGGTTTTTTTATATGGTGAAAATAAAAATGTGGTTTAAATTGGACTCAATACGTGTTTAATTTAAAGTAGATATACCTCCATTGTTTACCACCCAGCAATCAACATGTAGCACCCTTAAATTAGTCTGGAGTTTGGACTCACCTGATCTCCCATTCCAGTAATTATTGGAGTATTCCAGTAAGCAGCTAATCTTGCAACAGGTTCTAAAGCAAATAAACAGGCAGGTCCAATAAATGCAATAACATCAGAAATAAAATGCATGTCTGCTGCTAACCCAGGAGCCCGCACTCCACTGCAAGACGGATAACTATAAAAAATTAAAAAATATTTAAATTCAAAAAAGTTAAATATTCAATTTAAATTATGTTGTCTTTCAATAAAGGAACAAAGAATTTAAAATTATATAATTCTCAGCGGGGTACAATTTCTGGCTAAATATACATTTCTGAATCAAATCCTACTACCCCTTTCCTTTGTCCCTTTACTCTTTTGTTGAAATCGGAGTTATTAAATTAATTTGTTACCTACAACCTGATTTATTAATTAACATGCATTTATAATGTTAATTATTTTTACGTAGCTATTTATATCTCATTAGATATCTTCCAAAGCCTATACATCATAAAACAACTATACATACATATGTCGGGGTAGGTAATCCTTTCCATTCAGTGACTAAAATTAAGTTATTAATTAATTCTATTCATGTGGGATGTCTACATGAATTTGCATAGCCTTGCAGTTCCTGTTGGTTTTACCTACTAGAAATGTTTCTGAATAAAATAAGCAACTCACTTTATCATTTTAACACCATTGTTTTGCATAAGTATGTAGGTATATTTAAATTTAAATCAAATATAAATATTTAAAATTTTTAAAATAAAATGAAGTTGGGAGGTAAATACGATTTTTGGTTAATTATATTTACACCAGAGTCGCCTACACAGATGTAAAATAAAATATCTCTAATTCTTGTTTCTAAAGGCGTGTCAAATTGAACTCCGCGCAGATTGAAATGCGCATGAGTATAAACCCGTTCGTTTAAAAACAACCAATAAGAAATGATCACCGTCGTAGAAGATCGTCATTGCTCGGAGAAACCACCAATGAACTCAAATCTTTTTGATTGCACTGCCAACGCGCATGTGCATGAACCCGTTCGTGTCATCTTCAATTTGGCACGTTTTGCTCTCGCGCATCCTAAAGCATTAATATTCTATATATTTCTATGGTCGCCTACTATATTTTCTGCATGGGGCGAACTTTTATAAAAGCGAATAAGCCCCACGGTGACCATAAGCATAGGTGGCGTTAATGTAGAATGTAGCAATTTAGTAAACTTACCTTTAATACTTACGTTAATGTTGTGTAAACTTACCTTAATCAGTTGAGCCGGGTTTCTAAATGACAGTTGTTGTACTCCAATGTTTTTGATCTTTTTATCTAAATAAACCGAGTTAAAATACATCGTACGTGTTTCATTCACGACCTGCAATAGGTTATGGGCCCAGGTAGTGTGTATTTTACGGGAAATCGGGAATTGTGTTGGAGGAATTAAGTGTGTTGTTACGGAAGAGACTACAGACCCGTCAAACGGACTTAAATAAGTTTTTTTGGAATCCGATCGTGGAATTTTTGTACAAGAAGCTATTTTTGTTCCGGAAATCGTTTGAAAATGGCAAATCAGAGTCTCATTGTCAATGTTAAACCATTTGATGGAAATAATTTTTCAAATTGGGAATACAGAATAAAGTTAGTACTTGAGCAAGCATCAGTTTTGGAAGTTTTAACGGGTGATGTACCGGAAATACCAGATGCTGAGTTTAAGAGGAAGGATGCTAAAGCAAAGAACATCATTGTAAGCTGTTTAGACGATACTATGTTGGAAATGATTAAAACAAAGAAAACTGCTAAGGAAATAATGAAAACTCTTCAGTCAACCTACGAAAGAAAGGGAATTTCAATACAAGTACAGTTAAGACGGAAATTGGGTGCTCTTAAATTTAACGAAGAAATCAGTCTAAATGTTTTTATTACGGAATTTAAAAGAACAATTCATGAGTTGAAGGCTGCTGGTGGGAAAATCGATGAAAATGAAGCAATTTCACAGTTGTTATCGGCAATGCCCGAGTCGTACTCAGCTGTAACAACTGCCATGGATGTTGTATTCTGTCAAGATGAGGAAAGTGTCACGTTAGAATTCGTCAAGAGCAAACTTCTTATGGAGGAATCACGTCAAGTAAAAAGTAAAAGTGAAGCAGACGGACATGAGGCTGCATTTGGTTTTAACAGAAAAAGGGAAACTCGTATTTTTTCTGGAAGGGGCTCGAACTCGAACACAAATCGGAATTTTTCGAGGAATTTTCCTTTTAGATGTCACAATTGTGGTTTGATTGGACATAAAAGGGTTAACTGTAGGAAGCCTCCAATGCGGTCATCAGAAACTGAAACGTACAATCGAAGATTCGCACATCTAACAGATGAAAACGCAAATAATCAAAGACATCAAGGTGATGATGAAATTACGTTTCTTACCACGGAAAATGAACAAGCACAAGCAGTGTTACGATCTGAGAAGATAGTTTTTGTTGTGGACAGTGGGGCCACGAATCATTTAGTAAACGAAAATGTCGGAAAATACTTGGTTACTGAAAAGGAAATCTCAAAGTGTCTAAACGTTGCCAAGCAGGGTCAGTCAATCGAAGCTGTAAAACAAGGAAATTTAAGGTTATTATCAGAGGATGGAATGGATATTACCATGAAAAATGTTTGGGTTTGCAAAGGTCTAGTATGCAATTTGTTGTCCGTTGCAAAACTGGAAGAATCTGGGTATGATGTTTTATTTAAAGATAAAGAAGTTCTGATTATGAAAAACAAGAAGGTTATCCTCAAAGGGAAGATAAATGGTAAATTGTACACAATAAACTTTGATATACCGGGAAATGAGTGTTTAATGTCGGCGGAAGAAGCAACATTTTTACATAGGAAAATGGGTCATTCATCTCATTACCGAACGTCGAATGTTTGTGAAATCTGTTTGAAAGCGAAACAGTCAAGAAAACCCTTTACTAGTTTGTCTGATGAACGAAAATCAAAGAGAATTTTGGAAGTGGTTTCAACTGACGTATGCGGTCCAATAAATCCTGCTACACACGACACAAATGGGTACAGGTACATTGTAACGTTTATTGACCACTATTCGCATTTCTGTGTACTATACCTACTTAAAAACAAGTCAGAGGTTTTTGGAAAATTTGTGGAATATGTCAAGATGGTGGAGTCGAAATTTGGACAAGGAATTGAGCGAATTCGTTGTGATAACGGTGGCGAATATTCATCAAAAGAATTCAAATCATTTTGCTCTAGAAGAGGGATAAAAATTCAGTACACTGTTGCTAGAAATCCAGAACAAAATGGTGTAGCGGAGCGCTACAATAGAACACTTCTAGAAAAAGCCAGATGTCTAATTTTTGATTCAGGATTGGAAAAATACATGTGGGGTGAGGCTGTGTTGGCTGCTGCCTACTTAGTAAACAGAACCAAGACAAGTGCTCTGGAAAATGGAGTTACGCCTGCGGAGATTTGGTACGGAGTGAAACCGGATCTTGGAAAAATAAAACTTTTTGGATGTAACGCCTATAATTTAATTCCAAAAGAAGATCGAAAGGGAAAATTGGACTCTCGAAGTCAAAAATTAGTCATGGTTGGTTATGCTGAAAATGGGTATAGATTGTGGAATCCTAAAACCAGAAAAATTGTCCATGCTAGAAATGTTGTCTTTGACGAAACTTACAAGACTACTAAAGCTATCCTAACTGAAGAAGAAAAAGACATAGAAAGAAATGAATCGCCTAGAAAATCTGAAAATAGAGAAAAAGAAGAAAGTAGTAAAACCCCTAACAGACCTAAAAATGAAGAAGAAGAGGAAACTGAAGCTGAAAACTTGAGAAGAAGTACTAGAGTAAAAAAGAAGCCTACCTATTTTGATGACTATGATCTCGACTATGATCTAAATTTAATGGCTGCTCTTTCAGTTGGTTGTTTACCTAGTGATGTACCGCAATCCTACTCTGAAGCAATCTCTGAAGACAATGGATGGAAAGAGGCCATACAAGACGAACTACAATCGATTCAGCGCCAAAACACCTGGGAATTAGTGAAACCAACCAGTGATTTAAAAATAATCGATTCAAAGTGGGTGTTTCGTGAAAAAAATCGTTAACGGGAAAGTGATTAAAAAGGCTCGTTTAGTTGCTCGCGGTTTTCAACAATCTTCACTTGATGAAGACGTGTACGCTCCTGTAGCCCGAATGGTTACTATCAGAGTGCTTTTATGCTTGTATTTAGAATTAGATTTACATGTGCAACAAATGGATGTAAAATCTGCATTTCTTTATGGGAAATTGGACAAACCTGTTTATATGTATCAACCTGATGGAATCGATGAAAATCCAAAATTGATATGTAAGTTAAATAAAGCATTATATGGTTTAAAGGAAGCTCCAAAATGTTGGAACAAAACTTTTCATGAAACTCTTATAAAATTGGATTTTCAACGTTCTAAAAAGGATCCATGTTTATATTTTAATCGTAATAATACTTACCTACTTTTATATGTTGATGATCTTATAATATTTTCGAAAAGTTTAGATAATATAAAATTCTTGAAACGTGAATTATCAAGTGTTTTTGAAATGACAGAATTAGATAATGAAAAACTCATGTTTTTAGGTTTAGAAATTAAAAAATTAAATAATGAGTTATTTATTTCTCAAACTGGATTAATTCACAAAGTTCTTGAAAAGTTTAATATGTTAAATTCAAAAATTGCTGATGTGCCAATACCGTCAAAGTTATACTTACCACAAGCTTCTTCAAGTAATGAGAACTTACCTTACAGGGAATTGATTGGATGTCTAATGTACATAATGTTAGGATCCAGACCTGATCTTTGCTATTCTATATCATATTACAGTCAATTTCAAAGTGCTTATGACGAAAATCACTTTAAAAATTTAAAAAATGTTTTAAGGTATTTAAATAAAACAAAAACTTTTGGTTTAAAGTATATTAAAAGTAATTCATACATTAATGTTAGAACTTTTGTTGATTCTGATTTTGCTAATAATCCTATAGATAGAAAAAGTGTTACAGGTTTCTTAATTAAGTTAAATAAAAATTTAGTTCTTTGGAAAAGTAAGAAACAAAATATTGTAGCTCTAAGTAGTACAGAATCAGAATACATTGCACTTGCTTTATCCATAACAGAGAGGTTGTTCTTGAATCAAATTCTTGAAGAAATTTTTGGAAAGGAGACTATGCCTGTTGTTATCTATGAAGACAATCAGTCATGTATTAAAATTGCGTCAACCCTAGAAACAAAGAGAAGCAAGCACATTGATACTAAATTTCATTTTGTACGTGATTGTGTAATTCAGGGAAAAATAAAGTTAGAATATGTTCCTACAGATAAACAAGAGGCTGATTTACTTACAAAGCCTCTAGCTAAACAAAAGTTTTTATATTTTAGAGATGTAATAAGGGTTTGTATTTTTCACTAAATTGAAAGGGGGTGTAGAATGTAGCAATTTAGTAAACTTACCTTTAATACTTACGTTAATGTTGTGTAAACTTACCTTAATCAGTTGAGCCGGGTTTCTAAATGACAGTTGTTGTACTCCAATGTTTTTGATCTTTTTATCTAAATAAACCGAGTTAAAATACATCGTACGTGTTTCATTCACGACCTGCAATAGTTAACGCTATTTATTATTTTCAAATGCATATAAATCCGAACTGTCTGTAAAGCTAACGCTGTACACAAGATTGTGGGTATTATACGCGTCGATGCTCAAGAATATCAACGGGGATATAGCTCAGTGGTAGAGCATTCGACTGCAGATCGAGAGGTCCCCGGTTCAAACCCGGGTGTCCCCTCATTCTTTTTATATTTTTTTATAATTATAAATCGTTTAAAATAATAATTAAAACAACTTTTAAAATTATATCTCAAAAAAAAAATTTTGAAAAAAAAATGAGTTGGTATAGTCGTGCCTATGGGGCCAGTAATGCAGGCGCCCGACAAACGATCAATAGTTTCCAATTGTTATAAAAAATTTGGGAAAAGTACCCTGGTAAGTAATTAAAAAAAATTAGGTGTTTTTTTATAAGGGCGTCGCGGCGGCCTAGAGAAAACAAAGCGTCGCGACATGCGTAAGCCCCCCCCCCAAAAAAACTGGTGGGGTGCGACGCCCTAAAAATTGAAAAATAGTATTAATTAAGCTGTAATTTAAATTAATAAAAGAATTAATTATTAATTATTCTCATATTTTTTGAGGTAACATTAATGTATTTTTTTCTACAGAGAAATCCTAAAGTTAGCACACTTTTCTCTATAGATTGCTAAAAAAACCCTTAAAAAAACCTTTGCAAAGAAATATTTATGAAATATTAATTTTTCTTCGGAGTCATTTCTTTTGTGAAATAAAAATGAACATAGGCATTCTTTATGAATAAGATTTTCTAGGCCTCTAGGGTAATAAATATATTAATAAGTTTTTTATATTTCCTTCATCTGTCGTGTGAATGTTCATACATGCCGAATATCTTTAGGTAAGTAGATATTTACATTTTTTAAACATTTGCTTACATATTTTATAGGAAATAAAACTTTTCAATTTACGGTTCTGGATTAATCTAAAATTTTTAATATTGGCCCGAGGCTTATAATATGATGACTAACAAGATTTTTAATATACCCAAAACAAATTCAATTTATTTTATAAAGTTTCATGAATTGTCAACAACTTTTAATATTGATTTGTTATTTGGAAAAGATCCCTTAGGCAAAATTAAAATTCGCATAGAGATAGAGGTTATAAAAGAGATTGGTCACGGGATTTCAATGTATAATAAACCATAAACACCATTTTCTAAAAATACCAATTAAACAATGCTGCCAATAAAAAAATTTGCACACTTAGCAGTATGTTTTATATGTATTTCGTCTGGTTTTATAAATCATTTTATTCTGCAACTTTAGTCAGATGTCTTTTAAAATGTCCCATCTTTACCATATAAACTATCTCTAGAACGTGTTTTTTGTTTGTAAATTGTGCACTTTATGCTTCTTATTATTCAAAGAAAAGAGCACCTTTAATAAAAGTCTAGTTACTGTTTTGGAATTGTAAGAGCCTGAAGTTAACAGCATAGCTTATTTTTAATTAGTAGTTTAAAATTTCAGGTTTATGGATCTGGAAAGTTTTTAGCTTCCTTTTACAGCCGTTTAGGTTTATAGCTAGCTGCATACTTTTGCTCATTAAAAATGATGATTGTGTTGTCCTCGAATAAGAAGAATATTTGAATATATTTTTGTGCGAAACACCCAACTTTTATATTACCTATATAAGCAAATTTTATGGTTGTGTAGGACATTTTTTATAGGGACGTACATAAAATTATGGAATATAGGATTTTTATTTTGCATTAGATGATTTTAAATTTCATAATTATCCTTGAATTGGTATTTAATAATTTTTTTGACGCCGCGACGTTTTTATTGTTTTTTTTTTATAACTCTTGAATGAAGTAGGGTCAGTTGGGACAATAGTAAACGCGATTGACAACAAACTTTAATTTCAAAGTAACAATAGTAGCATATTTGTATGTATTTCCCGAGGTATTTCCTGAATAAAATCATTTTAGAGTATTTTGATTTTAATGCAGTACTTAGTCGTTAATTTTGTTTTGCAATTGCAAATATATACCGTGTGTCCCGCAAAAAGCGCACGAGCTCATAACGTTCTACGTGTAGTTTCTACAGAATTAAAATTTTAGAAGTTGTCTAAGGAGACTTTTAGCCTCCTTCAACATGTATTTGCAAAAATGTATGACTTCCGGTTTAAGCAAAAATGACATTAATTTGATATTTTTAAATGGAATATCCTATGTATATTTTGACATTTTTAGGAACATTCTTTTAATAAGATAAGAAAAACATCGTTTTTAAAAAAAATTATGTATCACTAATATTAACGATTCTATAGCTCTTTGAAAATCACCTTATTCCATCATAATCGTCTATCTTAAAGCTTGAATTATAGATGAATTAACTTAACTTATAATTAACGTATCGCGACTGAAATAAATTATACGAAAGATGAAATCGCATTTACACATCCAATTAACTTAACTTGACGTTTACTTAAGGTTCTATTTCTTAATTTTGGTTAATTTCATCTAATTCTATGTAAAGTAAGCCTCTTCACAGAGCCATCTATCGGCTACTAGACCAAATTTTTAAAATTACAAAGATAATCGAAGAATTTCATATGAATTTCTGTATATTTACAGAAATAAGACGATTCTAACATTTACCGATAGATGGCGTTTACTAAATTAGCTTGTGGTTAACTAACGTATAAATTTATACTATAAATGCCTTAATTTAGTCAAGTCAAGTTAAGTGAAGTAAAGTAGCTTTGAGTGGCGTTGAGTTAATTTAATTTAACTCTAAATCACACTTAAGTCCAGAGTCCTAAAGCATAGATTGCAGCGTTCTCTGTAGGACCTAATTAGCTTATTTTCAAAGTGCTATTAATTCGTTTATATTGGTGACATTATTTTTTTAAAAATGATTGTATTCTTATTAAAAGAATGTTCCTAAAAATGTCAAAATATATAGTATGTTCCATTCCAAAATACAAAATTAATTAATGTCATTTCCGCTTAAACCGGAAGTCATACATATTTGTAAATGCATGTAAAAGAAGACTAAAAGTCTTCTTAGATAACTGCTAAAATTTCAGTTCTGTAGAAAGTATACGTAGAAAGTTATGAGCTCGTGCGCTTTTTGCGGGACACCCGGTATATAAATATATGTAACTGCTTACATTTGCCCAGCATGTTTTTGATTCTTATAAAGGGGTAATTGTAAACAAGCATTACTTATTTGCTATTCATTAAATGTAAATTTGAGTGAAGCAAATAAAAACATTGTGCAGTGTTTTAATAATACATTGTAGCCAAGTGGCTACAAATGGCCAAATGAATTTAAAAACAACAAAAACTAGATACTAGATTTTCTAATTTTTGTGAGATGCAACATTTTAGCGTGTAGCCATCGAAATGCAAAATATTTTGAATACAAAAAGTTAAAAAATGATTAACTTACGGTTATAAGAAACAAATGTTTTAGATTGCCCAAAATTAGTGTTTGCATTTCTTAAGTCAAACATAATTGGGGTTAAAGCAAACATTGAATCATGTCTTTCTATAAAAAACTACCTCTCATAATACAATTTTCCCAACTAACCCTGTAAGATAATAAACCATATTATTTTGACCAAGAAACTAAAAAAAGCACTAAAATCATAACTAAAATAAAATTTTTAAGTAATCCCAATATTCTCACCCCTTGGTCGAAAGAAAACTTTGGCTATAGGAAGAGAAAACAACCTTTTGGAATCATTCCAAAGGGTTGTTAATGGAATCCCGGGGCGCTTTAATTGTTAATGTTCTGTTAACAGTTTGCCAAATATCAAATCAACAAACCTCCTAAATTCTATACCCATTAGACTTCTATCTTCCTTCAATCTAATTTGCTTTAATTTATAATTAAAAAGTGTTATTTTATTTGAACTTACCTCTCTTGTACCTTTTGCAATCGGACTTTATGTTGTGCTAGAAATTTCTCATTAATAACTTCAAGGGCCATGTCTATCGCTGGACCACAACGTTCCAAATCAAATGGTGAGCCCAAATGAGATGCCATCAAAACTCCGATATTATAATAGCGGAAACCATCTTCATCGTACACTTCATTAGGTATTGGAGTTTTCATCATTACACTAACTTTTACAATTATAAGTAGAATACTGCTACTTATCACCCAGGATCTTATTCCTCTATTGTTAATGTTCATTTCTGGTTTGGCTCTGACATTGCAATTTAAGAGTAATCTAACGGATATCTAGCTGGAAAATTAGAAAAGGAATCTTACGTTTAAGCAGAAATAAGTCTAGAAATTAAAATTTTAGAAAATAAGAATATTGAATTAAAATTTGCAAAGATTAAAGGCTCAAATTTAAAAAATGGTATTTTTACGAACATTTTAACATTGACTACAATTATATGAAGTTTAATCTCACAATAAATGAAAAAAGAATCAAAAATAAATGTGCCATTTTGCTAATGCCCAATCAAAAAGAGAAAATTACACATTTAAGTAACTTGACCTCACTTATAAAAATTGGTTCAAGAACCCAGATTTACCCAACTATTTTTAAAGCTTTTTAATTAAAAAAATAGTGTTTAAAACAGCCCTATTAGTATTAGCTAAAAGCATCATTAATTCCAAAATAAATTAAGACGTAGAAATCATTTAAAACGCAATCTAGCTTAAGATAATTGGAACATTGTTTTTACGACAATTGCCCGAACTTCTTTTTAATTTTGTCAATTTAATTAGCCCAATTTTTTCTTATTCATGCATGTCTTTCTGGCAACATTTCTTTTCTTAAAACATTTTACAAATATAAAAATCAATTAATGGGCAATGTCGCGAAGAATAGAAACTGTGGTTATGTAATGTTGGTTGCCTAAAATCAACAAAAAACAGAACTTTCTGTTAATTGCTCAGTGGGTTTATAAGAGTAAATTTTAATTAAAATTTGTGCTTATCAGGAACATAAATAAACAATGTACAAGTTGACTTAAAGGTCCATCAATAAGCGTTTAAATACAAAATTTTGACCATTTAAAATTCAAAAAAAGTGCTTCTAAATTGCCAAAATTCAGTATTTAAACGCTTATTAATTGACCCTTAGAATATGTCAACTTGTGTTGTGTTTATTTATGTGGCTGGTAAGCACAATTATTAATTAAAATTAACTCTTATAAACCCACTGAGCAATGACCAGAAAGTTCTTTGTTGATTTCAGGCAAAAAACATTAATTAACCACAATTTCTATGCTTCGCGACATTCTCCTTTAAACTGTATGTTCTTTTTTAAAACTACTGGGAATAAAAGTAAAATTGGCAAAACCTTTTAATTGACACGTTTTTATTTTTTTGGATGGATTTTTTTTTAATTAAAACTTTCTTCTTTTTACTTTTTTTAACATAAAGGCAGAAATAAAAAACAGTTGAGCTAACACAAAATTTGATGAGAAACATAAAGTTATTGAAAAATGTTGCTTCGCAATCAGGAAAAATCGAATCACATGAATGAACTGATTAGAGGTAAAATCACCTTCTTTAATAAAGATAATGATGTTCAAATGTGTAACAAATTTAAAATCTGACTTTATTATTAAGAAAAGCTTTTATGAGTAGAGTGCATCATGAATTTTATTATTAAAGATAATGTCAGTATCTCAGGGCGAACGGTTTTATGAGGTAATTTAACTTTTTATGGATAATTAGCAATAAAGAATCTGTGCATCTAAATGATCAAATTAATTTTAAAGTACATATACGCAAATTAAATTTTACAATCCTAGTAAAACTTCTTTTAAACTTTTGTTCAAAATAAGTTACTCTTAATAAAGAGATTCTTTTAAAAAGCTCATTGTTCTTATTTAATTGTATTCAAAGTTAATCATGTTTTAGAAAAATTAAAGAAACGGTTGACAAAAGCGTGATCTAAACGTAGAAACATTTTTTAATTAAAACATTATGGATCAACTTTTGCTGAAAATAAACAGCAACAATCCCTTAAATGTTAAATAAACATAAAACTGATCAAAATGCAATTTATATTTGCAAATAAATAATAAAACTGAATAACTGAAGCGTGCTTCTGCATAATCACAAAATGATAATTCATCAAGAATATTTTGATCAAAGGATTTTAAAAAGACAGTCTTTGTTTGAAATTATTTTGCATAAAATAATAAGTAATTACTAAATTTCAAACATCAAAAGAAATTTTAATCAAAAGTAGGTAAAGTTCAAATGCTGCACTTACCAAGTTCTGGAGGGTAGGTCAATGTTAACTGCACTATACAGTTCTGAAAGCAATACTAAGCAGTAAGCACAAAAGTTGCGAACGTGGTGGTAGGAATAATAGGGAAAACAGGAGTCAGGCAGATAAATAGACCAGTTGCTGCTTCATCACGTGAGCGCCAGAAATGCTTCCTCTTATTTATTACCCTCTAATAAATGTTGGATTTATGAACTTTCTTGTCAAAAGTAACAGGTGTAGCGTATGTAAAAGAGATTTAGATACTTAACAATCATAAAATCGATTCTGACTGGAGAAAATACAAGATTTAGAATACTTTAAAAAATAAATGCATTTTTCACTTTTCCTTGAAAAGGTAGAAAATTGTGTTTGATTTTATTGAATCTGATTTTTGCCTTGCACATATTCATTAGGTTCTTTTTTAAATGAGAGGTGGCAAAAGCGTTTTTTAAAAACATCATAAGTGGGTTCGTTTGTTTTGTACAAGTAAATTGATAGGTGCACATATGAGCAATAATAATATAAGCAGTCACAGAGCTAGAGCAGGACTTTATGAATTAACTAATTTGAATCCGGTGTAATCTATAGACTTTTCTGCGTAATACAAGTAATTTTGGTTACAGGGTTCTCTGTACTTGGAAAGTACATTTAAAAACGATTGGCCCATCATAAAGTTCTGGCGGAGTTATGGCTTGTATGTACAAATATCAATGTTCTTGTATAAAGAAAAGGATCCACTTATGATGTTTTTACCATTAACAAAACGCTACCTATTTGACCTGCTATTTTGTTGGACTAATGGCCGATTGCTCCCACAGTTTTAAATGTTACTTAAAATTTAAGTGACACTTAGCTATAAAAATCTCAATTTTTAACAAAGAAGCAAACGGCTAAGAAAACTCTTTTTAAACTTAGACTTAAGTGACACCTAAATTTTAGCTGAAACTTAAAATGAGACCATGCGTTTAAGAATTTATAGTTTTACAAACTTATTATCAAATGAAGCTGACAATAATGCTATTAAAGTATGAGGAATATTAGATAGTTTTTTCCAGAGTTAGTTAGTTACATTTATTTATACAGGGTGTTACCAAATAAGTAGGAAAAAATTCAGGGGGTAATTCCTGAACCCATTTAAGAAAAAAAGTTCATATAAACATGTGTTCAAAAATCCTTCGTTTCTGAGATACAGCCCCCCCAAAAACTCCTAAAAAATCAGTTTTTTTGCTATAATTTCGAAAAGAATAATTTTTTTAAAAAATTTTGTAGGACCTATTTGATTGATCTAAATACTAGAAATATTTTCCACTTTGTAAAATTTAAAAAAACGTGTCAATAGTGGGGGCCCTTAGGGGGCTGTAAGAAAAAAAAAGTCAAAATCGGGCATATGTTTATAGGAACTTTTTTTCTTAAAATGGGCTCAGGAATTACTCCCTGAATTTTTTCCTACTTATTTGGTAACACCCTGTAGAACTTTAACAGTATTTTTTTTAAGAGATTATAAAAAAGATTCTGTTAAGCAATATTCTAGGATTTCCTAGGAATGCACCAGTAACTTACCATACGGGTGAAGGTGGTGCGCCAATTTCTAGACCATTTTATATCATTTGGTATTATTTTATTGCTCTCTTAATATCAATTTTAATGATACTCGCGAATTTCGAAATAATTTCCATTGGCCACGCCAAACAACAATGCTGATTTAACCAACTCATTAGTTTTAGTTTTTAGGGGTTTTTAATAAAAATATCAATATTCTAACATATTTAAATAAATAAATGCTTTCACTAGTAACCAGACTAGTCATAATACGAGTTTTTCTATCTTATACTTAATTTATAGACAGGGTTGGACTGCAACAAACCTTGCGAGACATGTAAGGGAGTTGTAGAATATAATCTAATAGGTAAACTCCATACCATGGTCTCAATTGTAACCTCGGAGGGGGCTTGCCATCCTAATACTTCGGATGTTGGTCCATCCAAACTTTTATTTGTACTTGTTACAAATTCAAAGTGTAAACGCCATTTAAGAGTTACTAAAAACAAAAATTACATAATTTAATTTTAAATACTTGAATAAACTATCTCAAGGATTTATCTCAAAGCAAGTTAATGTTAAAATAAACTCTAGTTCTTACCCAAATCTGTAGAAAAGGCAGGAGTAACTTGTAATGGAATGGGTAAAATAAGCTGCGTAAATTTGTACCCAAGACAAACTTCATGATGCTTGCTTACAGTAATGTACTTTGTTTGAGCCATTTGATTTTGAGATATATCATTATTGGAAGTAGATTCATCTTTGCAAACGGGCCGTACTACTTCTTCACATTGTAAAGATACTGAGACTTGCATACATTTTACAGTAGCCACACTGAAATCCAAAGTACCTACTATGTCTTCTCCTAACTTATAGGCAGGTTTAAACAGACAAAAACGAGCCACTTTTCCCCACGTGTTTGAAATCATGTAAAAGTTTGGGTTGCGACGGGCTGTAATATTCTAAAAAGATAAATAAACATTTAATAGGCACCATAAAATAAAGTTTGTAGCTTTACTTGTAAAGTTTCCAAGGCTATATCAAGAGGCGTCTCATGTTGAGTAATTTCCAAAAACGGGTTTGCGGGCGTAAGTTCCTCAGTAGTTTCATTACAAAGAGCTCCTGCCACATCATTTAGTGCAATTTCACATAAAGGCAAAACTCTAATCGGTACTCTAAGTAGCTTAACAGGACTGTTAACTCTCTGAGTTCCTATTGTAATTTTATACGAGTACTTGACCAGTTGTCCTCGATAAGTAGGTGGGCACTCGCTTGGCAGTTTCTCACGATAAATATCTATAAAATTAACAAATAGGTTGATTATATATCAACAGAAAAATATGCTTACATGTTCTAGTTTGTCCCGGAGCCAGTCGTAAATCGCAAAACAAAATTTTGGGTTGCGTGGAAAAGAACACTTGTCCCCCTGAATCTTTAACAGACCCCAAAGCTGTATCAGCAAAATTAAGGGCTATTTGTTTTGGCTGTTTCTTTCCAGCGTCTTTTCTGAGCTTAGGGTCGGTAAAACATTGGCAGTGAATCTGGGCTGAGGCCCAAGCTAAGCTTTCGACAGAATCAATATTACTTTGGGATACCTTAAATGCTGGCGAAGTTGGGTGGCTGAACGTTATCCCACATTCTACGTATTCTCCAGAAAGAAATACATGTCCTCGAATTAGTTTGGCGTACACTTCTATCATTTTTGGTTCAAAAATATAAAAATTTGTTTCTCTTGATGACGTTTATTGTTTATGTGAGGTTATGGGTGACTTTAGCGACAAATGAACTACTGCAGCAATAAGTAGTTCATAATTATCAACCACTTTTAAAACTTTTTGCTTTTTTCAGTTTTTTCAAATGGTTTTGTAAAGAAGAAATGAAAAAAAAGTGGTATATATTTTTTGGACATAATAAGTAGTATTTTATCCAGGACCAGGCTGAAGGGCAGTAAGGCCTTCCTAAACATGTGAATGATGATTATTTTTCACAAAAATAGTTTTTAAGTTGCAAAAATCATTTTATTTAAAAACATACATACATTATAAATATTACAATGTTAATCGTTAAAATATAATCCTAAAATAAAACTAATGATTGCCAGCAAACATCATTATTGTAAAGTACCACCTAAATTAGTTTTAAACTCTTTTCAGGCTAATATAAAACGAAACAATTCCGTAAGTATCAACATAAGTCAGCAGAAGAGGCACTGGAATTGCCGGGCATAGTCCTGAGCTCATAATTTCAATTTTATCTATAAGATCGCATTGACAAATATCCTCAAAAGTAATACTCCTGTTTTTGTATTCGTTTGTATAAATGTTGACCTCGTAACCAAATTGATTAGTGTCCTGTGGGTTTCCCAAATATTGCATCCAAATGTAGACAATATTTGATTCCGTTTTAATGTTTAAATAAAATTTTTCGTTTTCAAATATCATAAGCTAAAAATAAAAAGAAAACCCTTAAGGAGCACACTTTCATGACATTTGCAGGGCCATTTTTTTAAACAAAAAGGGTAAATTTTGTGCGAATATAAAATATTTATAAAAAAACAGTTTGAATTTATTTACCTACTTGCAAATCGAATTTTTACACCCACTCCAATTTTTTAAAGTTAATGATCATTTTTTTTATAATTTAAATACTTACTCTATTTAAATTTTGATGCAATGTTTCTTTGGAGTCCCAATTCAAAAAAATGGGTGACCCATAAAACAATTCATCTTCGTGACGTAAAATACAATGTTTTAATAATTGTGTAAGACGCCCTTCCCATTTACAATTCTCTTTTAAAACGCAGCTGTATTTCCTAAAGCTAAAAAAAAAAATAGTATAAGTTCTACAAAATTATCATAGACTGTTTATTCTTAGATATCAATAAAAAATAAAACTAATAAAAGGGTCTAACCAGCATTCTTTAGCGTGATTCGCCATATCAGCAGTTTTATATTTATCCGTACATCCAAACTCTTCATTTTGGCAAGGGTATTTAATAAAATCTCCAATTGACTCCAAAGTGTAATTTCTTGTCGAAGAAAGAAATGCGTCACAAACTGGACATTTCTCCAATTTACTCCAACATGTTTGACAAACACTGTGCCCTAAAATATTGTAAATATAATTTCCCGAAAATTGTATAATTAACAAAAAGGTACTTACCAGTCATACACACATAAATAGGAGCATTCATATACTCCAAACAAGCAGGACATTCGATGCTTAATAAAATATCGTTATTTAACATAGTAACCATTTTTAGATGCGATACTTTAAAAGAACAGATTGGGACTAAAACTTTAGGATAAGTTAAATATAATCGATTTATCAACTGTGTTTATCGATGGAAATTGGGCAAAAAATAAGACAAACATACAAATATTGTTTTATTTCTTTGAATTTTTTTTACATAGTAAGTCAGAGATTTGATAGAATTCTTTTGATATAGATTTAGATGTAAATAATAATTAAATTAAAAAATATTTTAATTGATATGGGTTGGGTTGTTTTATTTTTTTCAAAAGTAGTACCAATTATGAAATATTTAAATAATAAATATTGCTTTTTTTTAGCGAGCTTTTTAGTTTTCAGTGTTTTTACCATAATACAAATAAAATTTTGAGCACTGCAGTTGCAGCTACACACTTTTATTTTTTAAATCTTGCTTAATAAGAAAAATTAGACGAACATAAAAGTAATTAAAAATGATAACAGTTTTTTTCATTTTAAGAACCAAAATTGATGGATGGAAATTTGTTAGCATATTATTTTTTTTCACTTTTGTATTTCTTACAAGAGGGAAATAAAAGTGTGTTACCGCCTATTAGGGAGTTTTATTTTATATTTTCCAAAAAATATTAAACAATTTTACTAATTAAGGTTAAATATAATGAAACCTCAAAAATACATATTTACAACATAAAAATTAAATTTTAAACATCCACTGACTAGCCAAATTAAGAGAAAAAATAAAATTACTTTACTTTTAAGTTTAACAGGGATATAATCTTCACTCTTGTATATTCATATTTTAACACTAGATATTATTCTTTACAATTTTTACAAATATATTCTTTACAAGCAAAATATATAGATTTAAAAGTAATTTTATTTTTTCCTTTGCCATTTCAAGATATTGTCAATATTATTACAATTTAGATTAATTTAAAAATATCACAAGTTGATGATTTTAATAAATAAATATACCTATTAAAACCTATTATTGTAAATACTAAAATTCAAAATTCTTTGATTATATAGGCCTTTTTAAAATTCAATAAATGGAGTGCAATAATTAATAATAGACACAATAAGTACAAAATAATTACGGACGAAAAGTGAGATCTAACAATAAAAGAAACAGCTACTTTTGATGATTGTTGGCACAGGCCGAACTTAATAAAAGATAAATGGAAGAAGACAATTCAATTCGAGTCACGTAAACGTTTCACAGATAAGTACAACTTAAATGCGAAACTTAACTTCTACTTGGAAAATAGTTAACACATAGTTTCTGATTGCATGTGAAGACTACTCTGAGATTCAGCCGTTTTGATATCTCTTTGGAAAGGAAGCTGAGAGGAATCTAGAATGATAGACGGTCGCTCGGGAGGAGCAGGACCAGCCGCAACATTGTCGCAACTGGTTGTGGACTCGGAGGAGGTTTGACGCTCACTTGAAGAACTGTTACCTATTGCAACATTTATTGCGTTAACAGTTTGCTCGCGCAAAATAACAATGCAATCGTTAGTTTCAGAGTTACAACGCGATCTGCTAGGTGTTGGGAGTGAGGTTAAGTATTTTTTAATGAGGTTATGTTTTGTGCTGTCTGCAATGGTGTGTTGTTGTAATACGTTTGCAGGCAAGCTTTGGTGTCTGAGAGCGTGGGCGTGGTGTTTAAGAAAGGGCATGCGCTTTAGTATTTGTTGTTTTGTTGTACCTAGAACTCCGGAAGGTGGGTGCTCTTCTACTGCGCTTGAGCGCATGAGTTGTCGACTAGGCCATGAATTCAGCCGGTATTCACGTGTTTCTGACATTAGTTTCAAATGTGCAGGGTGCTTCATGTGAATTTCCTCTTGGCCTTCGTCGTCATCGTCTTCCTCGTCGTATTTTCGTTGTATGAGGTTTTCCATGACCATGTAGTCACTTTCCTCGGCGTTACGAAGATGCGCCTTTTCTAAATTGATGGCGATTTCTGGATTGGACATTTCTGAACAGTTACGCTTTCTTTGCCCTGCGGAAATGTATTTTATTATTTTCTACTCATCACAAAAACAGCAAATGATAATTCTTGTAGGGTAGAATTTATAAATTTTAACCGGATCATTTTTAAATGGACATCTGACTCACTAAGAAATAACGATGACTTCTACCCCACAAAAATTAAATACATTGAACATTTATTATAAATAAAATGGTGTGCTTATTCGAAAATGCAACATTTATAAGTTCAATGTGAAATTTTGAAACATAGATGAACGATTATTGAATTACAGACCAGAACCAATTTCAAAAGTAGTTTCTTTAATTTCAAAAATTCTCGGATGGACCAAATTTCTTATGACGATTGGCTCCTCTGAATTTCCTATAATAATACGACAAATTTCAAAAAAAAAAATACAAAACAAAAACACAAAAGAAACATCAACCCTGTGTTAGTATGGTTAGAAGGTTAAATAAAAATAAATAAAACACGGAAACCGACACCTTTAAAGAGAAGACAATATAATGGCCTGAAAATATAATAAGTTTTACATAACGGTTTGCTTAAATGCCCTAAAAATTCTTCTTAAATATTTTTATTGTTTGCGATTCGTTTGTTAGTCAAGTTTTCGATCTAATTTTTTTTGTAACTTTCAAAATAACGACTTTTTCTAGTAACTTACTTGGGGGTGACTGTTCAGGCCTCGGTGGTGACAGTAACCCAGCCGATTTTGGGGGACTCAACAGTCCGCAAATAGTCTCTAACTCATCTGTAATACTGGTATATTCAGTGTGCATGTGCATTAAGAGAGCAGCTCTAGGATTCGACTTTTCACCACCAGGTTGCGCAATAGTCAAAGGAGGAGGTATGACGTTAATTTTAGGTTCATTAAATGTTATATTGCGTTGAGACCCCGCTAAACTGACGCTGTCTGTCTCCGAGTGGCTTTGAGAAGTCTGTTTCCGGGCTAAGTTAGTCTTGCTGCTACGCATCGACTCGTCGCCCCCTGTTGAATTTCAGGAGTGTCAAACTTAGTTCTTTAAATATGTAGGCCACATCTATACACCGTTACGTACCATGCCACACTTTGTCTACTTTTAAACTAAGTATTATAAAGACATGACATACCAGTTATCCGAAAATGGAATAAAGAAGAAAAACTTTTTGGTGAAAGTAGAGGGACCATCGAGTCACATGCTGGAGGACAAAGAACATAAGCGTGTAGGTATTTAAGCAAAGAGATTTTGGGGCCATTTAGAGCAACTTTGCATTGGATAAAATTTGTATTTATGCAAGAAAGGACAGAGAAACAAGTGGGTTAGTGGTTTTAGTAGAAAATTTGTTAATTGTAAATTATAAGTTTATTATTTACAAAATATGCAACAAGATAGCTTTAAAAACACTTATGCAAGTATTAAATTTACGTGGCTGTACCATGTATTATCTCTAATAAGAAGATAGAGATACATTTAGATAAAAATTACAAACTAAATACAGTAGGAATATCAATCTCCACTGACTTAAAAATAATAGACCGGCTTATTTGCATTTTGGGACGATTCAACAACAAGAAACAGTCTAACCTACACAGACGGAAACTAGAAAAAATGTACCGGTTATGGTTTTTTGAAGTTAAAAAAATGATAGATAATTTATTATGAGATGTATATCATCTCCGGGGCGGAACGCCTATGATATGTTTCAGAACGACTACCATTTTCTGGTTAGTTTAAGAATAATGTGTAATAACTTTGCTTTGTCTATTATTTTAAGTCAGTGTCTCTCAATCTCTAATCCTTTTTTAAATCATACTTTTTTTACCATTATGTTTTTTACCGTTAAGACAAGTGATAAAATAATTCTTAAAAAAGAAAATTATGCTTTTCTTTTTTATTTTTAAAGCTAACTTGTGTGCAATGTAATTTAATCGCCAGATATATTTGATGTTTTATAAAACCTCACAAAAGTTAAGTTATGGATAACAAATTAAACAAATTTGATTTTAAGTACCCTCTGTATTTCTTTAAACTTATTTCTAGAAAATATACGAACAATTTAAGCTATTCTTACTTTGCTATGAATGAATCTCAACATTGACTTCACAATTATTGGGGATAAGAATGAAACCTGACTAACGACTGCATAAATTCTTGGACCAATTTCTTATAATTTTTCACTCTTTACTCCCACTTATTGTGAACTCAATGTTGAGATCGATTTATAGCCAAGTGAGAATAGCTCAGATTTAATTATTTTAATCTCGATTTTAATTTAGAATTGGTAAAAAATAACTTAACCTTTGTGTGGCGCTTTATCCTTATTTAGGAGCAAAAGACACCGAAATCTTCTAACAGTATTACAACAGATAAATATTTACCATTTCCTCCACCTTCAGAGTTTCTTCGACCCGAGCCTGAGTCACGTCTTCTTTGCGCACATCTATTTCTAAGTGCGTCAAGACTTAGTGCAGCTAAATCATCAGCAGATAAATCCTCAGAGTCAGCAATTTTCTCGCAGAACGAATCAACAGATGCTTTGGAATCTGTGCTTTTAGTTCTTTGCCGCATTATACTTGGTAAGTTTCGTTTACCTTCTACAAGAAAGATTCCGTAATACTATTGAAAAAAACTAGCAACATCGTGCAGTACGATTTTTTTAAACAAAATGCAAATTAGTGATTATTTTATATTAGCAAAGTACCTTTCAAAATACTAAATAGCAAAAAACCATGCCAATATAAGCGGATAAATAGGCATAAAAATCGAGATAAAAATCAAAATACTGCAATGAAAAAGGACTTACTACTCGCTAGAAATTCGGTAGTTCCTATAAACATTTTTGTTGTTTGAAAATATTTACAAGGAATGGTAAAGGTTGGGTTTACATTACCTGCTTGTGCAATGGCATCTAAATGCTCATTAAAAACATCTTCCTCCTGTTCTGGATGGCGATACTCGATGTGCTCCCCATTGTCAAAGATATAAGCATCCGGTCGCACTTCTGTTAAGGATCTGACAATAACTCTTTTCCTAGGTTGCCCCGTTAACAATTTTGAAAGCTCTGGCATCTCAGTTAACACCTAATAAACAAAATTCTTTGCTGCTTTCATATGTTTAAAGAATAACATTAAAATTACCTCATCCAATTCCTCCAAGGCTTCTTTGTCTTCATCTGGGGTAACTTCTTGAGTGCTTTGTTTTCTATAAAGAGAATCTTTGGATTTGCTGCCACTGACCCCGTCTCTACTAGATTTTTGGGTTTGTAGGAACATTCGTTGTATTTTTTTGGTTAACTGCAATGCTTCTTCAGCATCATCACCTGTTTTTCTGCAGCGACATTCTAGGCTGTTTAAGAGGCCTTGGTTCATTTTGGTTTTTGCGTTGATGTCTTCTACTTTCTGGAAATAATATTAATCTTAGACACTGACTTAAAAATAATAGACCGGCTTATATAAATTTTAGGACGATTTCACAACAAGGAACAGTCTAACCTACACAGACGGAAACTAGAAATGTACCGATTATTACCACATAAAATTTTGGCTTTCTTATAAAATCAATTGATTTTTAGCTATAATGAACATAAAACTAAAATTTTCAAAGAGTAGGTCTATGCAAAAGACTATGCACTTACTTGTATATTTAAATGGATCTGTAGTAACATTTACAACAATGAAATTTCGCGACAAAAGCGGCACAAGTGTTTTATTACAGCGACTTTATCAATCACGTGTTTTATGGGTACAGTCCGAATGCTTTGTCTATTATTTTAGTCAGTAATTTAAACCAAACTTTACGGTTTATCGGCCCATTATTTACCTGTGTTAAGTGTTCAATCCGTTCCGTTGTCACTTTAATGCGCTCCTCGGTTGACTGCTGCAATTTTAACTCCTGCTCCGCAAAATACCCCTCAACGCAATCCTCTTCAAAATCATACAACGTCTCCATTTCATCTCGATCAAAAAACAGCTTCAACCCGTTATCATAACTCTCCTCCTGACCAGCCATTTTCCGTTTCAAGTACTTAAAAATCAGGTAAATGTGACTGAACGCAATAAACGGAGGCGGCAAGATTGGTTTTTGCTCATATTCCATAACCACGGTGAATCTTTGGAACATCCACACTTGGTGTGCGACAGCGTTCACTTCGTTGAATATGTTGTTGAATACGGCGATTAGGAGGTTGATTAGCAGAATATTGGCGACGAGGAGGTAGATCGACATTATGGTTGGGGATATCCATCTTCCTGTGCGGCACTCCTCTTCGTCTTCACCACCGCAAGGCGGGTCGATTTTGTCAGCGTATACTTCACCGTACAACATGAAGTACGGTTCGAGAAAAACCTATAAAATTTGAAATACGTTTAAGAACACAAAAGAGAATGACAAAATGTATCGAAAATAGGATTAATTAGAAAAACCAAGGGCTCATATAATTAACATTTGTTTTCTTCATTATATAATGTCCTGAGTAAGAAATTAAATATTTCGAAACGACGCCTGTTTTTCTATTGATCCCATTTTCGTTATTCTACAAACATTTAAAATTAATGACTTACATCTCTAGCAATAGCCCAACTGGGTTCTTTATCAGGAAACAAAATTGCTTGCCTTGTCACACCAAAGCTCATAAGTACAATAAGCAAAAGGACTACAAAATATATCATATTTTTTACCATTTTGCCCATCATTGTTACCAGTGGTCCTTAAAGAAAAATCATACAAAATTAACTAGTACTTCTTTAAACAAAGGCTCAAAAACTGTTCCCAATGATTCAACTTACCCAAATATTTATTTACACTGAGAATATTCAATATTCTTAAATACCAATAAATGGAATTAACGCAATAAATAACACGTCCTTGTTCAAAAGTGTCTTGTCTAAATCTGAGAATAACCCCAATTAAAAACGACGTGACAGCTCCCATGTCGCATGGATTCCACATGTTCCACGACCAAACGGCTAGCTTTTGCGAAATACCAACCGGTTCAGTTGAGACCAATTCCCGAATCTTTTCACACCCCAGACTGCAAATAAAAGCTATGCAGGTCCACTCTTGCCAACTTGGCGACATGTCCATTCGGACCAAAATTGTGTAGCTGAAGATGATCAAAAACGCCAGATATGCAACCTTAAAAAATCGCAATATAAGAAGCGAATCTAGTAAAGAGTTTATAACGTACGGAATTGGCCCAAAATTTTGAAATTGGAGCCGTGTAAAACTCGTACAGCTTTTTCTTGATTTTTAACTGTCTTTGTTTGGGAACTTTTCCATAATCTGGGCAGTAATGGACATGGAGAGTCCCGTCTTCAACTCCAGTGTATATTTTGCCATTTTCTTGAACGATTGTGTCTCTGGGTATAAACGTTTCAGTCAAAAGTGCCTAAAATTCTCATTTTTAATATTTTTGCAATGCAATTTTTAAAACTACGGTACGAGACAAAAAGCGACAGCAAATTGCAAGGACATTTAAAATTGGTGCATGATAATTTTTAAGATTGGAAAACATTGAAAACATCGATTTGTCTACCTTGACTGCACCTTGCTGATTAGGAGACTTATTACTTCTAATACTCAAGGTTCTTCGTTTCTAAAATACAACACATTTTTGTAAGACCACACGTTATTTAGAAAAAGTGAGGATTAATCAGTAAAGAAGAAAGTTTTATTTTTACAAGTAAAAAAGAACACTAAAGGAAAAATTGTGAATTCTTTGATACCAAAAGTAGAAAATTTAAGGATTTTATAAACAATTTGATTTATATTAAAACATAGGGTAATATTTTTTCGTGCCCTGTTACTAAGATGTGCTACAAAAAAACTAACCAACTAGGTATTCTTACTTTATTATTAATGTAATATTGTTTGTAAATCCGTCGTTTGCGCTATGCGTTAACAAAAACATGTTAATTAAAACTCAATAAATAAACCTAGTAACTTACTTCAGCGTCTGGATTTTTATCAGACTCAGATTTGTCATCATCTTCATTTTCCAACTCCAAATGTTCCTCCTCTCTTTGAGGCATAAGTTGCAATTCTTCCTTGGACTTAAATTCTAACTTTAAAATGTATGGAGGACATATTAAACCCATTATAACCTAAAAACGCCAATTTTATCAACTGTAAACAACCAAGTTTTTAAGCAACCTTAAGATTTGTGCTCTTTCTAGTGCGCAAGCCCCCCATCCATAAATCGGCTAAGATTATTTGTGCGCATGGATGGGCTAACAAAGCTCTATGATTGGCTGCAACGGCTAAACTTAGACAGGTTTGTCCGGACCAGTTTTGAAGCTCACACGTTAGGAGTTGTTGCGTTTGGTCATCATCTTGGCGATAACAGTAGTCCAACACTTCCAATCCTGTAAAAACAGTGATGTTTTATTTTTAAAGTTTCAATGTTTTAGAATCAGAAACTAACCAATATTTTCAAATTCCTTGCCATAACTGCGCAGCTCCTCATAAACCTCTGTTTCCAAATCGTCTTCAGCTGCTTCTCGCGCCATTGCTTTGTATAACTTTGTAGCAACAAGGGCTTTAGCTAAAGCTTCTTCGCCGTGTTGCCACATTACCAGAGCCATTTTGTGGCGCTTCATTAATACTGCCCATATCTTAAACAAAATAAGCATTACTTTTTAAACTGCGGCCGATTGAGTAAGTGCATTAAGCTTACCAAAAGTTCATTAAAAGGGTAATCGAACAAACAGGGGTTAGCATTTGATGGTAGCGCCCCTGCAAGAAGGCTCATTGCGTTGCCATATTGTCGGGCAAAGGAGCTACTGTTCCGTTGCATGTTGCCTTTATTCATTACTTTGGCATAAATTGGTCTGAATTTTCGTCTTGTATAAAAGGCTCTGAAAGAATAATGTTTTAGCATTAGTTAAAGACTAAATTATTATGTTAACATGAACTCTTTTATCTCGTAGATTTTAAGTGCAATTACCTATAAGCACCTCCCATGAGTTTATTAATAACCAATCCAATGTCGTGCAGAGTATACACGTATCCAGCTGGTATGTGCGGTCGAACATCTCTCAAAATGTACCCCAATGTATTACTAGGACCAGCCTTAGAGTTATACAAATTCTCCAATCTTGGAATGGTCAGAAACTTGCGCATACTAACTCCATTCTCGAGTAGTAATTTAACAAAATCGCAACGATCGTATTCAAGCGCCTTCATCATAGCGTCCTCCAGAGAGCCTTGCGGCCACTCTTGGCCATATACAAAAATCTCAGAGCGAGCTATATCGGCTCTGTTCCACGTTAGAGCCAAACTAAGCTGTTCGGTTGGGGAAAGGTAGTCAGATTTGAAAATAGCTGTTAGAATAGTCTGGTCTAGGTCTTGGCTCTTTTGATCGTCCTTCTCC
This sequence comes from Cartodere bifasciata, assembly GCA_963920755.1. NCBI lineage: Eukaryota > Metazoa > Arthropoda > Insecta > Coleoptera > Latridiidae > Cartodere > Cartodere bifasciata. The sequence continues at coordinate 8,421,808 of OY987197.1, read as the reverse complement.
GCAATTCTATAAATCGTTATCTGAAATAATTGCTCGTTAGTTTTACTATGGAACGGTTTAAAAACTAATTTACCAAGTGTTTGTAATGGTGGCACAACTTCAATTCCTCAAATAAGTGTTCCGCCATGTCTATGTTAACTTCAAAGTACTTCTGAATAGTTGATATGAGGTATTCTTTCATCGATTTTATAACCTTGTTCTCGTATCGGCACATAAACGCTATAAGATCTGCAGCCCTACCAGACCCATCGCAGACCACAACGGGCACAGGGGGGTCGTCCATAACGTATTCCAAAACAGCTCGAATTGTGTTTGTACCTCCCTCTATCACAAGACATACTATTGGGATTGGACTTTGCGTAACTGAAAAGAAAACATTGTTTAAGAACAGAAGTAATGCTCTTTGCATTAATGTGATGCTTTAGAATGAACATTAGCTAAAAAGGCTTTGCGACTTTTAAAACTAAAAATGGTGGTATTAGAAAGTTTTACAACTCACATGGATATAATCTTTGTTTGGATATGTATTTCTCCAGTCTCCGTCTAAGTACAATTTCAGCGCCGTATTTTGCAACTGTTCCATTGTCGACCAGCAGAAAATAAGCGTGCCTGTTGTTTAAAGCTGCAAAACGTGACCTAAAACAGATATTAGTTTCACATAATGTAGAAGAAACAATACGTTACATAATGGCAGTTTGAAAGTAATGTAATAGGAGAAAAGTTTCAATAAGACCTTCGGAGTCCACAGTCTTAATAATACAGGATGAACAAGCACAAACTAAGGCAAAGTCACAAGTAGCGTCTTATTTTAGCTGATTTGTAAAGCTTTTAAACTTGATCCGAGAATAAGAGGTGCAATTAGAATATTTCATTACGTAAACTACAGGAAGTTTTAGCAAAATTTAATTATAAAATAGAGTGGAAATTTCTTCGGAAATCAGAGATCTTCTTAACTTGTATCGCTTCCAATTTTTTTATATTTAAATCCGACGATTCGCTATGCTAATGTAATTTTAAAGTATCCTGTATAATCTCTGCTTGTGATTTTTTATTCTATGGATATTTTTGACATTACTTTAGTTCAAAAATTCGTTCGTCCGTCAACACTCATTTCAGAAAACTCAAAACTCAAAAATCCAAATTCCAGTATGCAAGAATGCTCTCAAAATGTAATTTTTCAAGAATATACAAATTTGCGCATCGTAACTTCAACACAATAACTGTTAAGAAATACCCAGCTAAGTCATCAACTATTTTGGCTCGAAAAATAAACGCCAACGACCGAGACAACTTAATTAAGTACGCAATTCAAGAACGAAACCTCAGCAATGGCAATAGTCAAGTACCGAAAACTCCAGACCTCATCTATTTCCCTCATTTATTTCGATGGCTGAAAACCAAATACAAATTCAAATACTTGCAAAAGACGTGGGATCCAGACTTCTCCGAAGGAGCATTTATTTACGGATCGACTCAGGCGGTATGTCGCATCACGGAAATAATCACAAACGATTTATCAGACGATTTGAACACCTTGGTGACAATGCATGCCAAAAGAAAAATAGTAAACTACATGAAGCGCCGACTGACTAGGACGCAAAAGAAAATCATAAGCATAAAGCCAAAAGATATTAAAATACTTGTTCCGATGTCTGTAGATTTGAGCACTGATAGAAATTGTAAGCTTTGCAAAATTGTTATGCGATGTTTAGCATTGAAGTGGTTTTCGCAACACAATGGGCCTCTTAGGCTGGTGTTGGTGGCTTTGGAATCAGAATTCATGAATGATTATTCGAAAAGCACTAATGGTGATTGGACTATCAGCGATTTTAATATTCTTGAGTGCACCGTCTTAACAGAAACACCTATGACACCTGGGTTGTAAGCTAACATTTTTTAGAAAATAAATAAAATCTTACTAAAGTTTTTAAACAAACTTAATTTGTCGTAACAAGCTTGTGCACAAGCATTTTGTTATAGAACCTCATTATAACCCAGGAATATAAAACAAAAATTAATACAATCTGCCGAAAAATTATTTGTTAACTTTTTTTTTTACCATTATCTCTATATTGCCATAATATACAACATATCAAAAGTCCCCTAAGATCCGGTGCCGGCGTCATGCCATTTTAGAGGGTCAAAGGTCGAAGAGGACAGTTTTTGGTAAATAAATCTCTTCCAATTGGTCGCACAAAAAAAATGTAGGATGTAAATTGCAGATTGAACAATTACCTACGAAAAAATTCATACACACTTTTCCATCGAGCTACCGTTACCGCGTAGTAGTGTCAATTATGCATGACGTTGGTATACTTTTAACACCGGCTAAAATACAAAAACGAGGAAAATTTCTTCCAAAATTTTTCAACCAGGGTTTTAATTTAACCCCAAAGATACATAATCGGCAATAATGGGTCTTGTAAATTATCAACCGCGTGTATACAGGCGCTCCAAAAATGAATTTGGATATGTCTGTAATTCCTCAGGTTAATAAAACCAACTAAAATTTTTACAAAGAGGTGTTAGCTCTTGTCCTTCCAATGAGTTACAACCCCCTAACAAAGCCCCAAAGTATTTACTAATCTTTAAAAAAAAATAATACAAAAAAATGCAACAAAATTTTTAATACAAAGCAAACTATGCATTTAAGGCCTTCTCAATAAATTGAATGAAATTACATGGTGTTTAACATGATGATGTTCTCTATTGCTCCCAAAATAATGGTCCCATCACTTTAAAATTTCATTTAATTTATTGAGATGGCCTTAATCACATAGTTTGCTTTGTATTAAAAATTTTGTCATATTTTTATACATTATTTTTTTTAAAGATTAATAAATACTTTGGGGCTTTGTTAGGGGGTTGTAACTCATTGGAAGGACAAGAGCTAACACCTCTTTGTAAAAATTTTAGTTGGTTTTATTAACCTGAGGAATTACAGACATATCCAAATTCATTTTTGGAGCGCCTGTATACACGCGGTTGATAATTTACAAGACCCTTTATTGCCGATTATGTATCTTTGGCGTTAAATTAAAACCCTGGTTGAAAAATTTTGGAAGAAATTTTCCTCGTTTTTGTATTTTAGCCGGTGTTAAAAGTATACCAACGTCATGCATAATTGACACTACTACGCGGTAACGGTAGCTCGATGGAAAAGTGTGTATGAATTTTTTTGTAGGTAATTGTTCAATCTGCAATTTACATCCTACATTTTTTTTGTGCGACCAATAGGAAGAGATTTATTTACCAAAAACTGTCCTCTTCGACCTTTGACCCTCTAAAATGGCATGACGCCGGCACGGGATCTTAGGGGACTTTTGATGTGTTGTATATTATGGCAATATGGAGATAATGGTAAAAAAAAAAGTTAACAAATAATTTTTCGGCAGATGAAATCCTAAATCACTGGGTTAATTACTATCATATACATCTACTTATCTCAACGTTGCTTTAGATTTTATAACAATTTAACTTTATTATTATCTAAAAGATTTTCTTTTGAACTGTAGATATGTGTTAGTTTAAGTCCATTTTTTTAGAGAAACATACCATTCTATCGATTTTTAAAAATTGTTTGGCAATACATTTTACACCTCCAAACAAGAAATTTAAAAAATGAGGTGCTACAAAAACGTATTCTAATTTTGATAAATAAGGATGCATTGGATTAGTACTGGAAAAAGAATTTAAAATTCTGCATTTTATAGAAGAAATTCTTAAAAAATTCTTGCGAAGACCTGTCAATCTGGTTGAAAACATAATCCATTCTCGTTACTTATTTCAAAGGAATTGGTTCCGTTACTAATAAGACTTTTATATTAAGAACTAAAAGTAACAATTTAACACCCTAAATTAGTGTAGTTTTAAAACTATAATTGATATTACTAACTTTTCGGTGCAGGAAACGAACTTAGTCAAAAACCCGTCTCAGTTAGTTTGATTAAAAGTTTTAGCCCCGGGTTTAGCGCAGACTTTCAACTTTACATCATCGACTTTCGCGAGAGCACCATCGAAAAAGGATCATATTCTTTTTGTTTGATGAAAAGAAGCGAAATTTCTTTCATAACACTTGATCCCTTCACCCATAAAAAATTCACTCTAAACCCAAAATTATTCTGTTGCACGTGTATGAACCAAAAACGAAATTCCTCTAAAGCAACTTCCTAACTGGAATGACTTTTAGTCAAGGTAACATTATCCTTCCATTTAAAGTTAACTTAAATAACTAGGGCGTCCTTAGCAAAGTTTTCCCTAATAAGATTTTAGAAATTTATATCTTACCTTGGGGATGATATAGAATGATAAGGTACTTCTTTATTATGGCCAATTAACTCTTGGTTGTTTTCTACTATGCCCCATGGCGCTATTCCTAAGGTTAGGACTCTTCCAGTTCTTTGTGATCTTTCCAAAAGTAGTGCTTCTCCCACATGTTTGGTAACCCCTACAAAAAAACAACGATATATTTTTTTTTATAAAAAAAAGACTAGAGAATTTTATGAAAACAAGTTAGGTCAAGAAAGATAGATTTTTACCTTGAAAAAAATATACAACAGTCAGATTATTTATATGTATTTTAACATCTAGTCAGCAAGCTAATTCCACAAAATGCACACTAATAAGAGTTTAGGGTTGGCGTGGAAGCCCTTCAAAAAGCCCCCTTTAATTTGCAACGTTAGATCACGATGGATCTGCACCAAATTTTACAAATAGGTGCTAAATAAAATTCTATAATGGTTTCTTGAAAAATTATTTCTCTAAAAAAATGTATTTGCCCCCTAAATGCCCCCCGAAGAGTAATGTTCAATCATGTTAAATTAACACCACATTAAAAAACTTATACTTCTTCTACATAATCCTTTTTTTTTTCTACAAAATTTCCTTCATCCCATTTGGAAAGACCCTTTTTTTTGCATCTATTTGCAAAGTTTGGTGTATATCAAACATGATTGAATATTACTTTTCGGGTTCCATTTAGGAGGCGAATGGATTTGTTCAGGGGAATGATTTTTCCAAAAACCGTTTTAAAATCTTATTTAGCACTTGTAAAATTTGGTGCAGATCTATCGTAATCTAATGTTTCAAATTAAAGGGGTCTTTTTGGGGGGCTTTTACGCTAACCCCAAACACGTATCAGTGTGCATTTTGTGGACTTAGCTTTCTGAATAAATGTTCTAACACATAGAAAATCTGGCTTGTGTATTTTTTGCAAGGTAAAAATCTGTCTATCTTGGCCTATAATAGGAAAACAAGTTTAAATTTAGTGTTACCCCATGCAAGAATTGCTTCGAAAAAGTTAATTTACCCAATTCAATTAAGTTAACCCAATTTAATTTTATTCTGAATATATTTGTGCTTATTTTGGCGAAAGTAATTAACAAATTAGTTTACTATGGTTTTAAATAGTTCCATTATCTATATTTGTTTAGGCGTTGCATTTGCATACCTACACATTGTTTGCAATTATTAGCTTTAATAACTAGTGGTTATCTATTTGATTATCTCACATTTTACTATTCGTAAAAACAAAACACTAAAGCGTGTATCAAAAAAAAAGAACAATAAAAAGAGTGAAGATACTGTAACTACCGTAATATCTGATACATCTATTTTGTACTTTGAACCGAAATAATAAAAACAGAACAAATTGATATTAAAACTTTAATCTGACCGCAGTTTTTAATCAAAAGCTTCATTTTCCCTACTATGTAGATATTACCAATTATACTCATACCGACCAATGTAGTAGCGTATAATAACTTTTTTAATTCAATAAACCTGCAGATTACCATCATACTTTGGGATTGTAAAAGGGACTAAATTGATAATAACATTGTAACTAGAGACGGCGCCCGAATGGCTCATTTAATTGCCATAAAATTTATGTAGCGGTTCCCAGTTGAATTATTGTTGTTGTCTTACCCGTGTTTGTGCCTCCGGTGAAAATCCAGGCTCCCGTAGATCTTGCCGCCTTTAATAATCCTTTTCTTAGCACTTTCTTAAGTTTCGGTGGAAGTTCAAAATTTGCTTTTCCACCTTGTATGGATATCAATAACTTTGGAAGCTCTAAATTCCATTCTTTATTTAGAAGTTGGAGCAAATGTTCCGGTTTGGTGTCATAGGAGACTCTAATATACTAGAAAAAAAAGAGGACATTAAAAAAACAATTAAGCATTAAATAGCAGGATGAGAACCAATTTCCTTGAAATATTTAAATTATCCATTGATTAAAGCGTATAAATTGCGGAAATTAAATTGCGTTGAATTTTTTCCTTTGAGTAATTAAATTCCAATTTACCTTAAGTTAATTAACGGCTGATCCTAAGGCGACCAATTAAACTTTTATGTTTCATCTGGTGGCGGTTTTTACTAAATTTGTTTAGATTGCATTTTATTCCCCGTATCAACAGTTTGCTAGTACTCGTAAAAAAAAACATAATAGCTTCGACGGATGCAATCCAATCTAATAGTGTGCCCATAAAAACAAAAGGATTTAACGGGATTACTTTTATTTTTCAAAAGAATTCTTAAGACCTTTAAGAGCATTTTTTTACGACAGGGTTTAGAGTACATTTTAGGTCAGCATTCTGACACATCAATATTAAATTCTCCTATCAAAGAAAGTGGAAAAGGAAGAGATTATTGGAGACATAATCCCGGGTAATCCAAGTCCTAAATATCCTTCGGCGTGTCTTGTTTTTCGATAGGTAAACTCTTTTCGACTCATAAAATTTATGTTTTATAAACAGGGGTGAATACAGATTTTCCTGTGCCCACAGCACTATTTAAATTTTTTTAAGGACATTTTTATTGTTGAACGTTGTCAAATTTAATGCAAGAAATCTTAAAAGTGCATTTTTAAATAAGCTTCAGTTAAATTATTTATGACCATTATTTTTCATGACGCCTTAAGGAAGAACACTATTAAATGAACTTCTGTTAATGTTCCTTAGGAGATAAATTCCAGTTGGTGGCAGATGTGGGGTCGTAAAGAGTTAACTTCATTTTATAAGTTTATTTGCAAAATAATTAATAAAAGTTTTTGCTGTAATTCCAATCTAATTTGATTAAATATAAAAACAACATTCGTGTTTACGTTATAAGCATAAATTAAGAAACTAGGTAATTTCATGCTCCACTGCTGCTGTTTTACAAAACAGTGCTTTTGAAAACAAAACAAAAGCAGCAGGTTTGGGTTTATAAATTATATTTCAACAATTGGGCTTCACAAACTGAATACTTGGATTAAGACACTAGATAGATAGGAATGATCACGGTCCGGCATTTTTGGTCCATAGCAAAGTAAGTTTTAGTAAAGTAGTAAACTTGTCCTTAAAAATGACATGGACGTAAACTAACGTCAATGTTATTTTGGGTCCATAGCAAAGTAAGTTTTTAGTAAAGTAGTAAACTTGTCCTTAAAAATGACATGGACGTAACGTCAATGTTAAAATATTCAAATAAAAATAATTTAAAAAATTAAAACAACATGAAACTAGACTTATTTTCGCTTTATATTGTTGCGCAAAGATTTAACGATGAAAATATTATACTCAAAAAGTGTGAATAGCTTACTTTTATTCAAAAAATATTTTGAAAGGGTATACCGTTCCAAAAATACAGCTTTTTAAGTGAGGTTGATTAAAAATGCTTATATTATTTCAAATTTTAACACATATCCACAGTCCCCATTATAATGCTTTTTCGACGATATGAGCTAATAATTTAGTAACAAACGGGCTCCTGAGTACTGGACCAGTAAGTGCACAATCAATGAAGGTAATCAAAACAGTTATTTTAAACCAATTTGTAAATTTGGGGCTCCTCCCGAATATGGATAACTGCTAGAAAGGTGCATGAAAATAGATCTCAAAAAAGTGCATACAAAAGTTAAATGTTTTTTTTTTAATATATTTGCTAAGAGTATCTTCTAGCCCACTCTTGTTTAGATGCTTCTCCAGGTCATCAAATTTTTCGAATATTTGTACCTTTTTAAGCAAGGAGACGAGTTCCAACTGGTTCTTAGTGCGGGTTTCCAAATGTTTATTTAAGGATTTCACACTTTTCAGCTCGCTTTTTAACAAAACCATCAGGGCATCGTTTAACGAAAATTTTTGTAAATTACTGTCCGCATCCACAAAGCTACTTTCGTAATTTCCGAACAAGTAATTAATTTTTTTTTTACTGCAACCTTGTCCCCTTCTGTAGGAACATTTTCGTTTGAAAGAATGTCAATTAATCAGTTTTTACTAAGTTCCTGCGAACATCCAATCTGCACCATTTTAACTCAACTCAAAAAGCGAAAATAAGTCTAGTTTCATGTTGTTTTAATTATTTAATAGTATATTAAAACATAGAGTTTTATAAGGAACGTTTTTTACCACGTGTCCAGGTTTGGAAAAAGAGCCGCGCAGCGGCGAGTTTTCCAATGGACAAGTAATAAAAAACGCCTTATAAAACGAGTTTTTTATACTATTTTTTATATTTGCTTTATTTAATTCATTAAAAAGCATTTTTAATTTGAATTAAAAATTTAAGATGAAATTTTGTTTTTTATGACCAACCTTATAGCATAACATTGACATTTTGAAGTAAAAAATAAATTAAAGTTAGACATATTGAATAATGACATTTGTAAACTTTACTCATTAAATACTGAATGAATAGGCGTTTTTGAGAAAATGTAACCATTGATATCGTTTCTCCAATTCTTCTAGTTATTCCCTCTACAAAAAAACTATGTCCCCCGATTGATTATAATAGTAAAATTTGTAAATAAAAAGTACCTTGCAAGAAAAGAATTCATCTTTTTGCATCAGGAAAACCAACCAATAAAATAAAATTTTGGGTTTAATAATGAAGCAATTCAGAAACTTTGAAAAACCAAATTTCGGGTTTCATAATGTGCATATTATAGAACGCAAATATAAAAATTATTTTTATTTGAATATTTTAACATTAGTGCAGCGATATGAATCAAAAATTCTCAATTTTAAATTTTTGTTGGACAACACTTTCACACCACCCTATTTTTAAAATATATTTAATTTGCATTCAGAATCTCATTTTGGAACTTTTTTCAGTGGGGGGAAGACCCCTTTTCAGCCCCCACAAATTTAAGATTTGGTGATTTTGAAAACTAATTTTCAGACTCATTAAAAAAGATGTTTTATTTTTTTCTTTTGTTATCAAGTTTCCTAAAGTACCCTCTTTTTAATGATGTATTACTTAATAGTTTTGAACAATATTCTGGGTTAATATGACAAGAAGTAGTAAAAAACAGAGAAAAAAAATTGTATAAAATCAAATATCTCAAAATTTTTTCAGAGAAATAATAAATATTTATATATTAAAGTATTCATACGAACCTCCTGCTTAAAATGAGTATTATAAACCCATGGGTCATAGATCTACCCGGGGAGTTAATGGACTTTGAGTTACGCGCTGCAACGCGGTAAACGAGTAGCGAGCGGGCTTTGTTCGAAGCTTTATGCGATTTTGCAGTTATTCGTGTCCTGTTATCCTTCCAATCCAGCTGGACAACAACTTCGCACCACCTCATTATTAAAATATATTAAATTTGCATTAAGAATCTCATTTTGGAACTTTTTTCAGTGGGGGGAAGACTTCTTTTCAGCCCCCCAAAGAAAAAATTATTTCTTTTTTCCAAAACTAATTTGTATGCCCCTTAGAGAATATTTTTAATTTTTTTTTTCTGCTATCACATACCTTATAGGGTCCTCTTTCTTATAATGTATCAATTATAAAGTTTAAACAATACACAAAGTCAATATGACAAGAAGTAGAAAAAAACCCAGCAAAAAAAATGTTTTAAATCGAAATATCTTGAAATTTAATTTCAATTTTTTAACATTTTTTGCATAAAAGTGTTCCTCCAGGCCTTCTACTTAAAATAGGTAGTTTAAACACATGGGTCATAGATCTACCCGTTGATTAAATGGGCTTTGCATTAAAACGAAGAACCAATATTTTGTATTTTTTTAATCTATCATTGCGTTGTAGCGCATGACTCAAAGCCAATTTACTCAATGGGTAGATCTATCCCCAGTAGCACAGTTTTATTGGAGCAATATGGAAACGACAATATTGCTCCCATTTGACAACGTCATACTTTTTTTCTATGGGATCAATGTAGTTTCCCCATATTGTTTCCCCATGTTGTTACAATATTTCTTTTAAATATTGTTTCCATTCATATTGTAGAAATATATGAATTTTAATATTGCTCCCATTTGACAACGTCATACTTTTTTCTATGGGATCAATATTTGTTTTCCACATTGTTTTCCCACATTGTTACAATATTGCTCCCATAGTGGTTATTTAGCCTTATTTTAGCCTTTATGCAATATTGGTCATAGAATAAAAGAAAATATGTAAAAATATTTGTTTTCTTTATTTTTAAATATTTTATACATTAAAAAAATTAAAACAAATACTATAAACATTACACTTATACATAAAAAAAAATAGAAACAATAATAATAAATGAATTAAAAAGAATGCACTTAATATAAAATAAAAAAATTAGAAAAAAATAAGTAAAAAATCTTACCATTCGGCATAAAACATATTTTTGTTCTTTTAGATTTGATTTCCATTATTCATTTCATTTAGTGACCGATTAACTTTTATTAATAGGTGAAGATGATAACTATTACTATTGGCATCTAAAAAATAAAATAATTATAATTTTACAGCTTAGCGATACAATAAATAAACTTACCTGACATTAATAAACAGACCGTTGAAGGATGCACCAAATATTTTTCCATTCCATTCGGCTGTTGTAACACTATCAAGCAATGACTTTTCTAAAAAATTTAAAGAAACACTTATCAGAAAAACAAATGTAATTCCAATATTGCACCAACGTAATTCTAGCTCGAATACTATTTTAATTTGACAAATAGGAAAAACTAAATTTTACTTGTAGATAGATAAATATTCGGCAAATTAATAAACAAAATATAATCCTTATGCCATACGCTTTCAGTCGCGAGCGTTTACCATAAAAAATACCATTTAATGTTTGCCGACATAACCTTTAATCTCTTTGTTGAATAAACGCCATATGCAATGAATAAAACAATACCTACATACAAAGATCAATTTTTGTTATACTTACATTTAAATCTTTAAACTTATTGTATAAGTTATTAGAAAAACGTTTTCTTTAAACTACACAACACATTTATCTGCAAGCTAAAACATGTAACAGCTTTGGTGGGTTAATGAAAAATGCACGTATAGCATTTAGTTCTTCCTCGTAATTACTAATGGGCAGATGTCAGCACATCATATATGGATATATAATATATTATTAATATTTATAACATATTCAAAAAACTATTTTATTTACATTATTTGGAAAACAGTATGAATCCTACCTTAAAATGTATTACGTTGTCAAATTGGAGCAATATTATTTATTTAATATTTGGCCAATGTAAATGTAAATTAAAAACATAAAACTATATACGATAATCTTAAATATATTCCAAAAATATATTTTTCATATATTGCTCACATATGAATATGGTATTGATATTTTATGTTGTATTTTAAACCTAAAACTATATCGGACTAATATTAAATTGATATATGTTTTTAATATATGCTAAAAACATTTTTTTTTAATATTAGTCGCATATGGATATAACATTGATGTTTTATATTGCATTTTAAAAATAAAACTATATAAAACCAATATTAAATGGCAATATTTCAAAATATATATAGTTTTGGAATGTTAGTCCTATATGGCTCAAATATTACTTTTATATGTTAAATGACAATATTTTGTTAATGTTGGATTAATATTGTTTAAAATTATCCATATTTCTCCCATATATCAATATTGGAGAAATATTGCAGCAATATTCTGTGCTACTGGGGATATGACTCATGTGTTTAAACTGCCTATTTTAAGCAGAAGGCCTGGAGGAACACTTTTATGCAAAAAATGTTAAAAAATTGAAATTTAATTTCAAGATATTTCGATTTAAAACATTTTTTTTGCTGGGTTTTTTTCTACTTCTTGTCATATTGACTTTGTGTATTGTTTAAACTTTATAATTGATACATTATAAGAAAGAGGACCCTATAAGGTATGTAATAGCAGAAAAAAAAAAATTAAAAATATTCTCTAAGGGGCATACAAATTAGTTTTGGAAAAAAGAAATAATTTTTTCTTTGGGGGGCTGAAAAGAAGTCTTCCCCCCACTGAAAAAAGTTCCAAAATGAGATTCTTAATGCAAATTTAATATATTTTAATAATGAGGTGGTGCGAAGTTGTTGTCCAGCTGGATTGGAAGGATAACAGGACACGAATAACTGCAAAATCGCATAAAACTTCGAACAAAGCCCGCTCGCTACTCGTTTACCGCGTTGCAGCGCCTAACTCAAAGTCCATTAACTCCCCGGGTAGATCTATGACCCATGGGTTTATAATACTCATTTTAAGCAGGAGGTTCGTACGAATACTTTAATATATAAATATTTATTATTTCTTTGAAAAAATTTTGAGATATTTGATTTTATACAATTTTTTTTCTCTGTTTTTTACTACTTCTTGTCATATTAACCCAGAATATTGTTCAAAACTATTAAGTAATACATCATTAAAAAGAGGGTACTTTAGGAAACTTGATAACAAAAGAAAAAAATAAAACATCTTTTTTAATGAGTCTGAAAATTAGTTTTCAAAATCACCAAATCTTAAATTTGTGGGGGCTGAAAAGGGGTTTTCCCCCCACTGAAAAAAGTTCCAAAATGAGATTCTGAATGCAAATTAAATATATTTTAAAAATAGGGTGGTGTGAAAGTGTTGTCCAACAAAAATTTAAAATTGAGAATTTTTGATTCATATCGCTGCACTACATTGACGTTACGTCCATGTCATTTTTAAGGACAAGTTTACTACTTTACTAAAAACTTACTTTGCTATGGACCCAAAATAACATTGACGTTAGTTTACGTCCATGTCATTTTAAGGACAAGTTTACTATTTTACTAAAACTTACTTTGCTATGGACCAAAAATGCCGCACCGTGATCATTCCTATCTATCTAGTACCTTACTTGGATGAGTACTATAATTTTGTGTTCAATACAATTTACACAACTTTGAACACGTACTTTACCGATGTCTGATTGGATTATTAATGCCAATAGAAGGACATCCACTGATTTCCCAAAAGGCTGTCGAACTTTCCATGCAAAGAAACTGATATTAATTTAAAAAATATATGAAATGGTGTTTTTATTTTTATTAAAATCCAAATATCATCGATTTAAAAAAACTACTTAAATAGATTCTTGTCATGGTTCTGTTTCATTTTTTGATCTTCCATAAGAAAAAAGAAGTATGATGATAACGAAATGTTGCAAATATTTGTTTTAACCACAATCTTATTGCCTACAAAAAAGTGTCTGAATAATGTCAAAGTTTAAAAAACATCCCCTAAGAAACAAAAATGTTACAGCCAAATAACCGAAATGTGCTTTTTTAGTTTTTTAAAGGAAATCAAAAAATAGTTACCGATAATTAAGTTTTGAAGGTTAATGGGCATTAAAATGGGCAACTTTGCCATCATTTAGCCTAAATTGTATGTCTTAAGGTAACCTGGATTCGTAACATCCTGTATTGTTTTAAATATTTGGGCAAATTTTCAAAAGTATCAACAATCTATACGCTTTAACAAGTAAAAATAAGTACCACGAATATTTTTCCATTTCTAAGATTTCAAGTTACATAACTCTTTCGAGAACGCTTCTAAATGTGCGATTATTTAATAAATTTAGATATTCTCTCGCATATTCTGTTTCAAATGATTCGTAATTTAGAACATATCAAGGTATTTATAGTGAATCTCACGAAAAATCTCCTTTAAGTGCCTTCATTTCCGAAGCAGGAAGCCATTAAAAAGACTCTTTCAACCAAATATCCCAATTATTTCACCTTCATTTGGCATTAAAAACGAACTTTGAAACACATTCAGTAGTGTATATCTATAAAAAAAACGAAGTTTCCGTAAAAGTCGCAAACGCAGTAGGTTTCAAAAAGGGATCGCCTTTATTATTTACGAGTCTCGAAAGCTATTTATCTTTCTTAAAAAAAATGGTCATCCTACCCCATTTTAAAGGAATAAGGGATAAAGTGAATCTCATTAGAAGCCAAAAACAATAGGATTTTAATCCAATGTCCCAAAGGATGAACAAACGTAAATTATAGGACATACTAAAACTTTTCGTTGCTAATTAACTTTTCAAAAAAACAAGGCACTAGACCTATTCGACCAAATGAGAAGTTATAGATTGGTTTTATATATTTTTGGCAATGGCAGTATTCATTTTTATGCACCCTGTAGGTGGGTAAAATACCCTCTTTTATTTAGGCTGCAAATTTAATGCGAAAAGTTTTATAACTCGGTCACATATTCACACGTGAATACACAAATAGAAGTTAAAATGCAAATTACATTTTTTGCATCTAAAGCCCCTAAAAATCCTTTTCAGTATTTTTATCATTTAGAAATGTTTTACTTTTTATAAAGAAGCTCTATAGAAATACTATCAAACGTAAAGCTGACATAAATGCTTTCATTAATTTCGAGATAACTGCGGTGAGACAGAAGAACATTCTTTAGATAAATTGGTTCAAAGGGTATTTTTCTCTTTCTTAAATTACTGACGGCGGTGGTGCAGCCTGAAATGCGTCAGCTGTTTTTGTGCCTTTACGTCATCTTCTTAAATTTCCTTTTAAGGTATAAGTTCTACTACGAAGTCGCCCTTTAAAAATTCAAATTCTTACGAAAGCCTTCTCTTGCATTCATGCATTAAATTTGAAGAAGATTATTTAAGTGAAGGTACACATAAAACTAATACCCCAGTTATATAAAACATTCAACCTCGGAATTTTGAGAAACAAGCTGAATTTTTGCATACGCCTTTGTTTTGACATTATAAGAGTTGTCTCAAAAGTCCTCATTGATACCGTGTGAGCTAAACTTTTTACGCGGGGTCAAAGGTCGCGAAAAACCGTTTTTGGCCAATAACTTTTTTCCTGTGCGTCCAATGCTATTTGAAGTTATTACCAAAATTATAGAGCATCAATTTTTCTACAAATTGGACTTTGGCTAAAATTTTTATCATCAGCCCTTATCCAGATAGAGGGGGTATATCGTAGCGACTACCCCATATTTCAAATGACGCTAAAATGGTGACATTTAATAATTATACAATTTCCTTTCACAAATTTATTCTTTGGGACTGTATGAACAATATAAGGGGGACAACCACTTGCTTCATCCATGGGGGGCTAAAAGCCAACCCCCTTTTTCTAAAAATAGAGCATCCTTTTGGGAAGCCCCATTGAGCGATATACCCGAACAAGGTACCATTTTCTACTAAATGATTATATATAAACCCATTTTTAGAAACACTACCCCATTGGTCCCATACTTTTTCCAAAAAAAATTATTTAAGAAAAAATTACATAGACCTCATTTCATCATGGTATAAATTTGTCTGTAGCATGTTTTTTACATAACTTGCGACTAATATGGTTACTTTTGTCATTAATAAGTTATAATAATTACTTTTTTTTTTTGGGGTGGAAGTAAGTGTGCAACTTTTTTTTTAGGGGGGTAGAAATTCGTCCATGGTATGCTTTTCATATAATTTGAGGTAACTGAAGTCATTTCTAATAAAAATAAGCAATTTTTTTTAACTTAAGTTCTAAGGGGTGGGGATAAATGGGGTGATTTTTTGAAATTCATTAATAAATCCATGCATGGTATGCTTTTCTGGTAAATCGTGGCAGCTAAAATCATTTTTGGTATTAATAAGTTATTATATTTGTTTTTTTTTGTGCGGGGTGAGGGTAAGTTGAATTTTTTTTTTTATTTGGGTTAGAAATTTGTCTATGGTATGCTTTTCATATAATTTGAGGTAACTGAAGTCATTTCTAATAAAAATAAGCAATTTTTGTTAACTTAAGTTCTAAGAAGTGGGCAGAAATGGGGTGATTTTTTTAAATTCATTAATAAATCCATGCATGGTATGCTTTTCTGGTAAATCGTGGCAGCATAAATCATTTTTGGTATTAATAAGTTACTATAATTTTTTTTTTTGTGCGGGGTGGGGGTAAGTTGAAATTTTTTTTTATTTGGGTTTGAAATTCGTCCATGGTATGCTTTTCATATTATTTGAGGTAAGTAAAGTCATTTCTAATAAAAAAATTCCAAAAATAATTTCAGCTGCTTCGATTTACCTGAAAAGCATACCATGCATGGATTTATTAATGAATTTCAAAAAATCACCTTATTTCTCCCCACCCCATTCAACTTAGGTTAAATAAAATCTTTTATTTTTATCAGAAATGACTTCAGTTACCTCAAATTATATGAAAAGCATACCATAGACGAATTTCTAACCCAAATAAAAAAAAATTTCAACTTACCCCCACCCCGCACAAAAAAAAAACAAATATAATAACTTATTAATACCAAAAATGATTTTAGCTGCCACGATTTACCAGAAAAGCATACCATGCATGGATTTATTAATGAATTTCAAAAAATCACCCCATTTCTCCCCACCCCATACAACTTAAGTAAAAAAAAATTGCTTATTTTTATTAGAAATGACTTCAGCTACCCCAAATTATATGAAAAGCATACCATGGACGAATTTCTACCACCCTAAAAAAAAAATTGCACACTTACCCCCACCCCAAAAAAAAAAGTAATTATTATAACTTATTAATGACAAAAGTAACCATATCAGTCGCGAGTTACGTAAAAAACATGCTACAGACAAATTTATACCATGATGAAATGAGGTCCATGTAATTTTTTCTTAAATATTTTTTTTTGGAAAAAGTATGTGACCAATGGGGTAGTGTTTCTAAAAATGGGTTTATATATAATTATTTAGTAGAAAATGGTGCCTTGTTCGGGTATATCGCTCAATGGGGCTTCCCAAAAGGATGCTCTATTTTTAGAAAATGGGGGTTGGCTTTCAGCCCCCCAGGGATGAAGCAAGTGGTTGTCCCCCTTATATTGTTTATACAGTTCCAAAGAATAAATTTGTGAAAGGAAATTGTATAATTATTAAATGTCACCATTTTAGCGTCATTTGAAATATGGGGTAGTCGCTACGATATACCCCCTCTATCTGGATAAGGGCTGATGATAAAAATTTTAGCCAAAGTCCAATTTGTAGAAAAATTGATGCTCTATAATTTTGGTAATAACTTCAAATAGCATTGGACGCACAGGAAAAAAGTTATTGGCCAAAAACGGTTTTTCGCGACCTTTGACCCCGCGTAAAAAGTTTAGCTCACACGGTATGAATGAGGACTTTTAAGACAACTCTTATAATGTCAAAACAAAGGCGTATGCAAAAATTCAGCTTGTTTCTCAAAATTCCGAGGTTTGGTGTTTATTTTAGCGTATACAGGGTGTTACCAAATAAGTAGGAAAAAATTCAGGGGGTAATTCCTGAACCCATTTTAAGAAAAAAAGTTCCTATAAACATATGCCCAATTTTGACTTTTTTTTTTCTTACAGCCCCCTAAGGGCCCCCACTAGTAACCCGTTTTTTTAAATTTTATAAAGGGGAAAATATTCCTAGTAATTAGATAAATCAAATAGGTCCTATAAAATTTTTTGAAAAAATTATTCTTTTCGAAATTATAGCGAAAAAACTGATTTTTTAGGGGTTTTTGGGGGAGCTGTATCTCAAAAACGAAGGATTTTCGGACACATGTTCATATGAACTTTTTTTCTTAAAATATGTTCAGGAAGTACCCCCTGTCCTACTTATTTGGTAACACCCTGTATAACTGGGCTATAAACAAAGCATTCGTCTTTAATTTTATAGAAATTTACGGGGATTTACTGAACTTCGACATCCGAGTTGAATGGTGGCAGCGGCTTTAAAGCAGTCGCTAAAATTTATATTTAAAACCCAGCTTTAAATAATATTTGAATACTTTTAAATAAATTGTTCGACACCTTCTCTTATCACGAGCTGTAATTAAAGGATATAAGTTGTGTACATTTTCACGGATGAGAATAAACCTTTAATCTTTTATAATATGTAAATATCTGGAAAAACCTAGGTATCATGGGATATACAGCTTATTTTGTAATAACTGTATATTCTAAAACTTTTCCAGATTCGTCGGGTCTTTGCATGATTTTGAAAATCTGGCCTTAGAGTATAAACGGAAGTAAAAATGAAAATTAAAACTACATAGACTATGTATGAATAGTTTTCGTTTTTACAGTTCAAGGTTGTTATTACATAATCCGTTCGCCGGGGTTTGCGTGATTTACGGTTAACATAAATCAAAAAACATTTCAAACAGGGTATGTGAACGTTGAATTTTAATACAAAAAGAAAACCTGGGTATGTATAGAACCTATTTTTACACACTTGGAAGAAAACATCAATAAGACCAGCATATAGTTTTTCTCCTAACAAATTACTAAAAAGCTGCAGAAACTTTTTTTGACGAAGTAATGGGGAACAATTGTATGTTGTAATGATTGTGTATATGTACAAAATCTACAAAACTACTCTATTGTGTTTCTTTCCGCGGAGTTAACGTACATTCCACGGTCGTGACAATATACAATTTAAGGAAGTTGTTTGCGGCGGCGGTTTTTAGGAAGGTCCTTGTCGCAGAAAATATAGTATCAACATTGTGGTTCAGTTCTACTTTGTCTGCGTTTTGGTTTAATTTTGTTTTAATAAAATGTAACAGTGAAATAAATTACAAAATGCATGGTGCATGGACAATGGTCAAACTATTATTTTCTATGCACCAATATCGATTAGACCCAGCAATAATTTAAACTAAAATATTTAAATATTAATAATTCTGCACGAGCGCTTGCTTAACAGAAATTAATTTCTATAGGTATCTGTTTGTACCCTTCCATTCTAATTTAATTTTGCAACAGTTTGCATGTATTGTTAAAATTATAGGTAGAGGACAAGGGTTATTTCATTTCCGTACCATTTGGTTCTAATTGGCGAAATTATTCGATTAACCCTTGCAACCAAGCTTTATAAATTTTAAACTTGAAATCAGTAAATTTTTAAATGAAGGACTAAACAAATTTAAAAACTTTAAAGCGACGATAAATTTGGGTATCCAGCGCTCCTTGTACGACCCAAGGTAACATGCCATCCTTTTAATATAAACTTTGTTTGTCTTTACTCTAAATAAATAACTTATTTAAACAGAATTTTAATCGGTAATTTTAAAGGAAGTAATGTTAACTCTCATTTTAGTTTAATTTGATGGGTTATTAAAATTATCAAATTCTAGCGGCATATTAAATTATTGCTAGTGACAGCAAACTATTCCCAGTTTTTACCATTAATTTACAAAAAGCTTCTTTTGAAGCATTAACATTTTTAAAACATTATTACCTAGTTATTTTGAGACCTATTTTAAATCCTTAAAATTATGATATTACTTTTTAAAGGGGAATGTCGCGAAGCATAAAAACTGTGGTTATGTAATGTTGATTGCCTAAAATCAACAAAAAATTGCACTTTCTGGTCATTGCTCAGTGGGTTTATAAGAGTTAATTTTAAACAAAAATTGTGCTTACCATCAACATAAATAAACAAAGCACAAGTTGACATATTCTAAAGGTCCGTTTAAATACAGAATTTTGCCAATTTAAAATGCAAAAAAATAGTGCTTCTAAATTGCCAAAATTCTGTATTTAAACGCTTATTGATGGACCTTTAGAATATGTCAACTTATGCTATGTTTATTTATGTTGCTGGTAAGCACAATTTTAAATTAAAATTAACTCTTATAAACCCACTGAACAATGACCAGAAAGTGCTGTTTTTTGTTGATTTTAGGCCACCAACATTATAAACCCACTGAACAATGACCAGAAAGTGCTGTTTTTTGTTGATTTTAGGCCACCAACATTACATAACTACAGTTTCTATGATTCGAGACATTCCCCATAAATATGTATCAATCTAAAGTTGTACTAGCGATGTGAAATGATAAGTTAAAAAATCATAAATATGCAACTTTTACAAAAATAATACGACTGCTTGCATGATTTGGCACTAAAGAATTTTAATGTAAAAAAAAAACGTTGAAGCGCGTACTGTATAATTTCTCGACAATTTGAAATCCAGTTAAAAACACAAAAGGTAGACATCACATTGAATCATTTTATTCCCCAAAGCTCAAAGAACACTAAATGTAAAGTTTAAAATAACAAAAACTTTAAAACAATGTTTACTCTTCTTTTTACTTGTTAAATTTCCGTTTACTTTCCGGTAAAATGTTTTACAAAATGTAAAAAAACTACTCACTTGTGCCTTCGAAGGATGCGGACCGCCCTGGAACTCCAAAGTCCCATTGGCATCAGTTGGATACGCAGCTGTACATTTTGAAGGAACCCATATTTCGCTTGGGATGGATTCTGGATTGTCACACAGGAATTTATGTTGTTCCAAAGTTCTATCACAGCAACATCTGGAAGTAATGACAAAATGTAAAGTCCAGACTACAAGCTTAAGGGGAGAAAAAATTCAGTTTCGATAGAAAAAACAGCGTTTAAAGTGTCATAAAGCTAAAATGAAAAACGCCATGGCGATGCTGCAAATAAGTTGTTTTATGATAAATATTTTATGCGGTCCCGTTTTCTGGAAAAAGTGTAATAACTCCCAAGTGAAAACTTAATTTTAAAATTTATATTGTGGCTCTTAAAATTGTCTTTTTAAAAAGTTATTCTCGGGATATAAAGTTTTTTAAATAAGCTTTCTAAGTGGTGATAATAAATTCTTAAATTAAATTCGTTGATGAGCACTTAAAAAGGCTTTATAGTTATGAAAATGTCATCTCAAGGTATTTAAATTGCAGCATTTTAAATTCTTTTGTACTGTTTTATTTAAAAAATAAACCAAAGCAATTGCAGTTGAAGCTATCAAAAGACGAAAATGATAATAGACAAAAAAAATCTCTAAAGGTAAAGCAACTAAATGAAGTATATCCGAAATGAAAATACAAAACCAAAGTTGTTTTTAAATCTTCAAAAGATTTTGCTTATTTCTTATCTATATAGTTTTCTTTTGAGAAATTCTTAATTAAAATGTTTAATGCGGCGTAAAACCACCCGCGCTTTGATTTGAAAAATGAATACTGATAAAATGTAATAACTAATCTCATATCAAAGCAAACAACGTTTTTGGTTTGTGTTATACCCAAAAATTAACTTCGCTTGGGGAATATCTCTATTCAAACGTAGATCATAGGACGTAGGTATTTATGATTTAAAAAAAAGTAATATAAAATCCGATTATGGAAGATTAATGTTTGTGTTTATGCACGAGTGTACACCAAGCTTTAAAGGTACACCATATTATAAATCCCAATTTTTTGCTATTAACTTTTATCTAAACGGAGCATGCTTCTGTTATTCTATTTTTAAAAGCTTATTCATTTTAAAATTTATGATTTTCAATTTTCCCATTCAGAGAACTGTAAAATACCACATAAAACATAATAAATATTAGGATCTGGCTTTAAACAGGCAAAAACTGCCCAAAATGTATGGACAAAAAAAACACCATCTTCCTAAAATCTACAAATGTGTAACAACAACATATATTATTATTAATAAAATCTATAAACTGAATTCTTGTTTTTATGTCAGTGTTTCTTAAAGTTAGCAAAAGTGGTAAAAGCGACAGTTGCCTCTAAAGGAGTAAATTAAAATGGGTTTTTATCTTGATTTGATTCCCTTGTTTTGGTTTAATGATGGCTTTAGTTTAATTTTGCGCTTATCTTAAATTACCTCAAACATACATCTTCATAAACTCTAAAAGTAGGAGCAAAGAGATAAAGTTTAAGTTTAATTTAGGTTTAGGTATTAAATTTTATTATAAAAGTTATCGTAAAGTTAGACAAGTAAAAAATACTAATTTAATTAGAAAGAACGGTCTAATCTAGTTATTAAAAGTTACTCTAAGTGTAGGTACTTTATTAGTGTGAAAAACAGCAAACTTAAAGTAGTTTGGAAAAGACAAATAGTTTCCAGTGGATCAGCAAAGACAATTTATCTACCAAGGACATTATTTGTGTGAGGAGCAAACAAACCGTGAATAAAACTTTTGATTAGCGGTAGGTAATAAACTTCACTAATTACGAAATACCACCAGGTACGAAACTGAACTAAACTTCTGCAAAATTGACGAAGTGGGACATAGTTTATGGTTAGAGTCAAGTTTATCTTTTTGTAATACAAGATGGAGGGATAACCTACTCAAATGCAATGGATTTAAGGGTCCCATAAGTTAGGACTTGACAATTTGGAAAACATTTAAAATTTTAAGTTACTGTCTTAACGGTTAATGTCGCGAAGAATAGAAACTGTGGTTATGTAATGTTGGTTGACTAAAATCAACAAAAAACAGCACTTTCTGGTCATTGCTCAGTGGGTTTATAGGAGTTAATTTTAAGTAAAAATTGTGCTTACCAGCAACATAAAAAAACAAAGCACAAGTTGACATATTTTAAAGGTCCATCAATAAGCGTTTAAATACAGAATTTTGGAAAAAATAGTGTTTCTAAATTGCCAAAATTATGTATATTTAAACGCTTATCGATGGACCTTTAGAAAGTCAACTTGTGCTTTGTTGATTTATGCTGCTAGTAAGCACAATTTTTAATTAAAATTAACTTATATAATCCCCCTGAGCAATCACAAGAAAGTGCTGTTTTTTTGTTGATTTTAGGCAACCAACATTACATAACCAGTTTCTATGCTTCATGACATTCCCCATTAACATACAAGTCCACGCTGCTTATATGGAAAATGCATGTGTCAGAAAAAAAAATGTCCTTTTGGCACTTATGTACTTGGATTCAATTATAAGCGATGTTTAAGGGTTTAAGCATATAGATCTTTCCCGCCGTTGGCCACAATCGCGGTCGTTATACTTGGGAAACTAAATGACCACCAGCATCACAATGGTTTGAGTCAATCTGACGCATATCTGACGTTTCCCAAGTATAACGACCGCAAGGGTGGTCAGCGGCGGGAAAGGTGAATAATAAAAACTTGCTGTTTTTGATGATTTAAATAGGGTACACCTTCAAGAAAGTCGAGTTGGTGGAATCGACTGAGCCCAAGAAAAAGATGCTGTATTATACATATACTCTAGAGGGTTTCCTTTAAATACAATTTCAGAAATAAGTTTTTCAGCTTCGTTTGAAGACTTCTATCGCCTCTGAATCATCCTGAATGAACGAATTTATTTGCGAGACCCGTAGCTAATCGAGTGGCACACACTGGACTTGAAATCGTCCTTAATAATTAAATATTTTAGAACAGGGAACAGTACTTTTATAGTACATATGCAAGTTTTGGTTAGAATTATCGCGTTTAAACAATAATGTGTTTCGTTATGATCAGTGATTTCGGACTCCGGAGTTTGAGGTAATTGTTTTTGTGAATTCATAACTGCATATTTCTGTTTTTTATTAAACATGATTTAATTTTTTAAAGGTGAATAATAAAAACTTGCTGTTTTTGATGATTTAAATAGGGTACACCTTCAAGAAAGTCGAGTTGGTGGAATCGACTGAGCCCAAGAAAAAGATGCTGTATTATACATATACTCTAGAGGGTTTCCTTTAAATACAATTTCAGAAATAAGTTTTTCAGCTTCGTTTGAAGACTTCTATCGCCTCTGAATCATCCTGAATGAACGAATTTATTTGCGAGACCCGTAGCTAATCGAGTGGCACACACTGGACTTGAAATCGTCCTTAATAATTAAATATTTTAGAACAGGGAACAGTACTTTTATAGTACATATGCAAGTTTTGGTTAGAATTATCGCGTTTAAACAATAATGTGTTTCGTTATGATCAGTGATTTCGGACTCCGGAGTTTGAGGTAATTGTTTTTGTGAATTCATAACTGCATATTTCTGTTTTTTATTAAACATGATTTAATTTTTAATAATACGTAAAACGATTGTGGTAATGCTGACCCAAAATCCCATGGTAATCAATATAGCACAACCCGTGCAAAGGGCTTTGTTGGTGCAATCTGCGTGACCTGTTGGTATATAGGTTATTTTGTACAACAAATGGTAATGTAAAAGAACTAAATAAAATACGAAATAAAAATTAAATCCCATTGAGTTATTTTACTCAAAGACATTCTTAAGATTTATTATTGCGTTTGTAAAGGACCATTAAATGTGATTTAAAATCCTAAAATGTAGTCCACCAATGCAATTTACTTGGTCATTTTACATTGAACACCACTTCTTTTAAACTTGCTAATTGCCTAATAAATTTGTAACAAAAGCATTTAGTCATTTGTTTGGTCCTTCCAGTTCTAGTAGACATTTTTTAATCTGGATATTTGATGATTTCTGTGGCGAATGTTTAGTATAAAACAAAGATTCTCTTTGGGATAATAGGACCTACAAAATGGAACAAAATAAGTTTTACGATAGATTGCGGACCATATTGTGAATAAATATTGTAAAAACCGCTCCATCATTATTTTTTCTATAATCTCCAGATAAATTAAGAGACCCATTTCCTAGATTAAAGACATAGCTTCGAAATTTACCATGTTTTGGAAGGGACAACGGAATTTTCTTTAACGTGTTTGTAGTTGGCCTTCGCAAACAAAATTTACTAAGGGGTAGATTAAGCCTTATCATGGGAAACTGTTAGATTACATAAACCTTTAATCCCCCAAATGTAGTGCAGTTTCTTCCAACCGAGTCCGACGCTTTGTTCCCTTATTGTAGTGGAATGAAATATTTATGTTTTTAAACGGACGTAACCAACTCTGGAGAAAGACTATGATATAACAAAGGGATGTAAGTAAGGAACTATTTACATGTTTTACTCGTAACGACACTGACAAGAAGACAAAGAATTTCCCAAATACCTTTAGCTAATCCGTTGAAAATATAATTCCTACTGATCATTTTTCTCCTGAGACTACGTCTTCTTAAGAGCGAAAACTTAACTAGACCTACACATTTTGCAGAAGAAGTTTTTGTGACAAATATTATTAAATTTATTTAGTCCTCGCTTTTAACCTATTTAGCACAAAGTGTAATAGACAATTGCAGAATGAGGCTATACAATTTTCCATTACCCGTAAACTTTTAATTGTAATACTATACAACGACCTTTTACTTTACATTGTAAACTGTTGCAATTTAAATCGCATTGGAGGTTTAACTACAAACTCGCAAAGTTAGTTTAAGTGGCGTTGTTTAAAGTTTATGGAGTTTAGCAATAATTGACGCAGGATTTATAGAATTTTCTACTCCTAACAAGAAGCGGCAGGTATTTTTATTTCCAGCTTTTAAATTAGTTTAATTAAAATTCTTCTACACAAAGTCGTCGAGATTTGAAGTTCTAATAAAAGAGTTATTAATTTAGAAAAAGATTTCAAAATATATGAAATTTCTCCAACCATAATAATGTAATGTTTGTTCCGACATCGCACTTGCCTGCTGGCGGAAAAACAACCAAATAGTTTTGTGTGTGTTCTTCTTACAACAATTTACGTAACAAGGCAAATGTCACACACAATAAGACCAAATGTAAGAAAATGTCTCGTAAGATAGGCTTTCGGCTTTAAAATTATGTTTTAGAAGTGTGCTAAATTGAGGACAAGAAACTGTATTCTAGTTGGAAAACTAGGACAAAGATGTAAATTACCCGGCCCAAAAGTGCTTACTCCGGGACTTTCGGATATATTCCCAGACAGACTTACCTAAGTCGTTAAATTTTATGACCTCCAAAAGTTTAATTTAATATAAATGAAACAAGCACTATCAGCATTTAAAAATAAAGTGCCCATAACAATAACAATTATTATAAATTATAACATTGTTAACTGTAGAATGCATTTACACCTTTAGATTTAAATAACATTATAAAATAAAATACTCGGTAAAATGGAACAACTAACAATTATCACAAATTAAGGCGACCTTTAAAAGCAAACAGCTGATTACTGTTTTGTAGATTTTTACCTTATCTAGAATGTTCAATGTTGGGGACCTTCGTTTTATTTGGATGTAGTTAACTGTATTTAGATTAATACCATTATTTTTCTACTCGTCGGTGATTTACTCTTAAAACTGGGTCAAAATTAAAAATTCAATAATTCTTACTTTTCGCATACTAGTCCGTTTTGTAAAAGAATTTTATTGACATTCTAAGGTAATTCTAAATCGCTGTTTTGTAAAACCACTAAGCTGATCCTCTGTATAAAAAGTGCAAAAGTTAAAAGGCGACTGTTAAAACAATTTACATAAAAAAACGATGAACCCGTTAAATGAAACAAAGCCCGACATCTCAAATGCTTCCCAATCAGGAATAATTTGACAACGAAAGAGAAAAGTGGCAAAAAGTAATGATAACCTCTGCTTTTTCTGACATCATTTTCCGACATCCTCGTATTATTTTCACAAGGTTCACAGTCTCTTGCGACTGGTTTGGTTGAAGTTCAGATGTTAGCCTGGATAACAGATCTTCCCTCAACAACTAACTTGTTGATTTAGAAAGAATCCTTTGCTATGATACAAACTCCAAGACAGGCTTGAAAATGTTAACAACATGTTTTTGACGGCTAACATATCTCAAAGGGATTTTGGGTTAAACAATGCATGGTACAACTAAATAGGTAATAAATGTATGTCTTGGTTTCCCGTGGGATAAATGAGCGAAGTAAGTGCAATTAAACATACCCAAAGATTTAAGTCTTGGTTTATGTTCGACATAAAAGACCTTTTTAAAGTACATACTTATTAACCCGAGATTAAGCTTAATTCAGAAAATGATACCCTTAACTGGAAATGTCGCAAAGCTAAGAAACTGTGCTTATGTAAAGCTGGTTGCCTAAAATCAACAAAAAAAAAGCACTTTCTGGTCATTGCTCAGTGATTTTATAAGAGTTAATTTTAGTTAAAAGTTGTGCTTACCAACAATCCAAATAACCAAAGCACAAGTTGACACATTCTTAAGGTCCATCAATAAGCGTTCAATTACAGAATTTTGGCAATTTAAAATGCAAAAAAATAGTGCTAAATTGACAAATTCTTTATTAAAACGCTTGTTGGTGGATCTTTAGAATATGTCAACTTGTGCTTTGTTTATTTATGTTGCTGGCAAGCACAATTTTTAATTAAAATTAACGCTTATAAACCCATTGAGCAATGACGATGATGAAAGTTCTGTTTTTTGTTGATTTTAGGCAACCAACATTGCAGAACCACAGTTTTTATTCTTCACGACATTTACCTTTAATTTCCACTTAACTTCATTTTAAAAAAGACAACTCAAAAAAATCAACCCTTGGAAAGAGAATCTTCCAACCCATTCACTGATCTAGCCCATTTCTTCTTTTTGTAGTTAATTTTCCAGTTAACAATAATTGAACTTGTATTAACTTATACCTACATTCGACTAGCAGAACTCCTTTGAATCTAACTTGTTGATTCCTTTGTGGAAAACAAGTTTTGAGCTTAGAAATGTAAGCATCTAAGCGATGGAACACTGACATTCCCTGAAGGAGTTTGGAGGTGTTTAATTTCAACATCAAAACTATAAATTTTGATGCGAAGGTCAGTCAAGACTACCCTCTAAAATACGATTCAGAATGCATGTAAGTTTAGAGATTTGAGTTATAAATTTTATTTTTATTTTACTGGTAAAATATATGATTTCTTGGTTGTAAATTCGGAAGGTTTAAATTGAAGCTTTTAAAGGGCAATGTCGCGAAGCATATAAAATGTGTAATGTTGATTGCCTAAAATCAACAAAAAACAGTACTTTTTGATCATTGATCAGTAAATTATAAGAGTAAATTTTAATTAAAATTTTTTTGTTTATTTATGATGCTAGTAAGCACAATTTTTAATTAAAATTAACTTTTATAAACCCACTTAGTAATGACCAGAAAGTGCTGTTTTTGTTGATTTTAGGCAACCAACATTACATAACCACAGTTTCTATGCTTCGCGACATTTCTCGTTAAGTAAATTTTGGTATGAAATAAAAAGCGTCCTTCAAAGTTTTAACTAACTTTAACCTCGAGTTTCTTTGTTAAAGAAATGACATAAATGCATTAAAGTTTTTTGCTATAAGTGATTTTTTTTTTAATTTAATTAAGGGAAAAAAGTTGTCCGTTGTGCGATAATGAAAATTAATCATCCCCGACATGCACCAAGTGAATTTAGTCTTTCAGGTCACATATTGCGCTTATGTCATAAATAATATTTAAGGTGATGCGCTTTCAGCTATCAGACAACGCAGGAGCGGCAAAAATGGCAATAAGTTGTCCTAATATAGGACAGCTAGATACCTAGGTATGTAGTATTGTCGAAGGTTGTGGAAAGCCTTGTGGAATTTGGTCCCAATTCACTCCGTATGGAACTTTAGGAATGAAAGCTTTCGATTTAAATTGAAAAAAGTTCCTGAATTGTGTTTAAAAGCTTTTTTCGAGAGGCAATTAATTTAACCGTTTTGTAGTTCGTTACTTTTCTAAATGGAAAAGTGCAAAAAAAATCAAACAAATGAAATTGCTGTCCAAAGCAAAGAAAATAATTTGCAATGCGGTTGTCGCTAAATAGTGTTGTTTGTATTGACAACTGAAATTAACTACAATGGCTTAAATTTTGACAGATCTAGTAGCTAGTGTGCGCCCAATGACGTCATAAGTGCTTAGAATTTAACTTAAGTGTGCTTAATGATTTATTGTAAACAATTGTCAATCAAGTTGTCAACTGTCTGTCACACAACTGTCATTTAAGAAAAAAAATTGTTGCAAACATAATTTCTTACTTCTTTTTTCAGTTTTACATAATTGTTTGCTAGTAAATCAAAATATTTTAATTTCGGCTTTAATATTGAACGGCTGTACAAGTGCTAGTGTATTTGGGACACTTAGTATCTTCAGTAAAACCAAATGATTATGTTGCCCACAAAGAATCTGTTCGATTACGAATATAGGTAATAACTTACTAGACGAAACACATTTACGAAATTTATCACACATATTATGTGTCGATTATTATGACCCATCTCCAGAA
This sequence comes from Cartodere bifasciata, assembly GCA_963920755.1. Taxonomy (NCBI): domain Eukaryota; kingdom Metazoa; phylum Arthropoda; class Insecta; order Coleoptera; family Latridiidae; genus Cartodere; species Cartodere bifasciata. Next base: position 8,392,646 of record OY987197.1, on the reverse strand, counting down.
AATGAATATAGGTAATAAAAGGAAGCTTGGAAATAACTTGTTGGAACCCGATGAACGAAAGAATGTAAATACCTCCCAAGGTTAGTAGACTGTGCCTTCTAAATTCCGCTTTTCTCAAATTTAAAAAATTAAATTAGAAATATAAGTGTCTTGATTAGATGGCCCCTTTTTGATGCGATTTTTCAGAATTTTTTTGTATGGTTGTCCATTTTTTATTTTCATTTAACTTTAAAGTTTTATCGAGAGTTTTATGTAGGGGAAATTTATAGATGAAAAATATTATCTTTTTCTGTTTACCGCACAAAGCAAGTCCATTATTACGGTTTTAATTTATAATGAAGTTTTTACTTTAAATTGTCACTTTGACTTTTCTACATGCACTAAAAATCTAATGTAGCCCGCCCAGCTACTATCTGAAGAATCTTAAAATTGCGCCCAAAACTTAAGTTTGGAAGTTATCTCGTAACGCTAATTTCAGTTGTCAATTGTTTTTTGTTTTGGGAATTGTTAAATTTAAAAGCATTCGCCACTTCTGAGACCTAATATGATGGATCAATATAATAAGGTTTTTTGCTCAAAATTCGACAAGAACTTTGTGGTAATTGACTTTTCTGGTACTTCTACAAATGGTTTTCCATAACATGAGTATCAATTTTTAAATTCAAGCCGAATAAAACGGCATGTTTTTTACATTTTTCCCCAGTATTCTGAACATGAAAACCCACAATGATCATTCTTTTAGAATTCATCATTCGGATAAATATAAATTTAACAGTATTCCAATCTGCAAATCGATTCTTGCAGCATACCATCATAAAATAAAACCTACATTAGGACACGTAATCTTTTCTTTCCAGTCGTCTTTATATGGTTTTTTGCTTTGTCTTTCTCGCAAGGATCAAAATGCCTCGAGAATATTTATTGTGATCTTTTGCGAATGCGGATGGGTAGTAGCGCCTACCAGAGAATTGAGCGGATAAAGTTGAGTAAAATGTAAATTTGCTGTTACCACTTCATGAAATAAAACAAAAGGTCTAAGAGAATAGTTACGTAATTTCTACGTCATCGAAAAGGCCAGTTTTTCTTGGAATGAGCATGTTAACTACGTTTTTGACAAAAATGCACTTATGGCGTACCCAATGATGGCTTTCGTCTGTAAGAACTAATAGCAATAAATACTGTTTTCATTATTTAGGCATTTTCCTCTCTACAGGACATACAGGACAGGTTATTGAAGATAAAGTGCAGGCTTACACCAGCCACCATGTGTAGTTAAACTTTATCGCTCCCATTTGCTTTTACGATCTTAACAAGTAAAATATGATGTCATATTTCTGGGATTAAGCTAATTTTAGAATGTTTTTACTTTAATTGGTGCAAATATACAAAACTGTTATCATTGAATAAATACATGATTAATATACTGCTCATAGAAAGTAAAGTTTTATGGTTTTTTAATGTGCTTAGATCAATGAGAAGATTTATGTTGTTAACATTTACTTAAATTGATTTCCCGTCGTAAAATGTAACTAAGCGTTTTTATAGTACCCAAACCACTGAATATGCTTATGTTTATATAGACTTCTATTAAGATATATACATATCAATTTAATTTTTAAATTGTGAAAAACATGCGCCCTCTTATCTTAGAAATATTTATTTTGTTTGTAAAACAACATTGAAAGTACATTAAATTTAATAGATACCGCCCATTATTTGTTATTTAGAGACATCTTTTTGTTGATCCTTTGGATTAACTTAACGCCATTTTACTTCACTTAATTTAACGCGACTAAGTTAATGCATGCATATTGTTTAATTTCGCTAATTTAAAGCTGTAAAAGCCATCCATCGGTTAATCTTAGAACTGTGATTATTCGTATTATTTTACCGACTATGTCTATCCTTCTGGTTTCTTTTTAATTTTAAAAATTTGGCCTAGTAGCAGATAGATGGCTTTAGTAAAGAATTTAACAGATGCCTTCTTTACCCCGAACTAATTGAAATTAAGAAATATAATCTACAAGTGACTTGACAAGTAATTGAATCTATAATTGCGATTTCATCTTTTGTATAATGCGTTTAATTTTGTGTTTACTTGCGATACTTTAATTCTAAGTGGATAATTTTTCTACATATAAAGCAAACTTTAAGGTTATTTCTGTTAATTTGGCTAATTTCGTGTGAAGTTGGTCTGTGTCACCGTTTTTCACTAGCGAGATTTATCGGCTACTAGACCATATTTTAGAAAGTTGAAAAAAACAACCTAGTTAAGCTAAATTTTAAAAATAAATCTGTATAATATTAAAATTGTGTTTCTTTGCATGTTTTAATTAAATGAACCTCTAAAATGCACTAATTTGATCACGTTAATTTAATTGGAGTAAAGTATCTCTAAATAATGCTTAAAACTTATACCCGACCTCACAAACGTAACACGAAACGGTTATTCTGTTGGTGTAAAAAGCTATACTTTTAATAACAATTCCACACGAATCCAGTACCAATTTAACCGACTTTTCTTAAAACAATAGAATACGATTAAATTATAAAAGGAGCCAAGCCACGTGCGCTCCGTCAGCATTTAATTAAAGCAATCAACCTGGCAAATAGCGTTTGGCGCAAAATGCACCAATGAAGCAAGCACCCCACAAAAAACAAACATGTTTTACTCGATGTTGCATCAATTATTCAACTCAGGCATATTCAAAGCACTGTCAATTTACACTATACAATGTTCAAGAGCACTTTAGTCTTGTTAACCTGAGTGCTGCTGGTAGACAGAGCTGCACTCAGAAAATAAAGATAAAATTTAGATACATGTTGTTGCAGTAATTAAGCTTTTGTACTACAAAACACAACAAACGTTATATTACACTGAAGTTAAGGGTAAGTAATACACAACATAATGTATTATAAAAATTATACAACATACATTTTGTTTAAGTTGTTTTAACACCTTATGTTGTGGTAATTAATATCAAACAATCCATACAAACCACCTTAGTTGTAAATACTTTACTAATGTCATGAAGTTACAACAACAAAATGTATTAATTTATAAAACTAAGTTGTATTTTGCTACGCATTTTAAAGTATGTCATATTTGGTTTTAAATTATTTTTGTACTTTAAAAATGGTATGTTTAACTACAATTATGGTATTTTTTAACTAAAAAGGACCTAATTGCGCATGTTTCACCCCCCGCTGTGAAAGCTTGGCTAGCTGTACAAACAAGCTTAAGCTTGGCATTATAATAAGAGAACTTCCCTTGGTTAAAACTATAGCAGAGTACCGTGAATAAGTGTTAAAATTAAGTGACTATAAAGTTAATAATGGATCAGACTCAAGGAGGTAAGTACATTAAGAATGCATCAATAATACTAATAAAATTCACCAAAAATATCAATCTTCTAACATAAAAAAATCGCGTTTTGAACGGTTTTAAATCGTATTTCCGCCATTTTAGCAGTTCCTTTTATTGTTATTGAAATGCAATAACAAGATTCTCATTTATATAAATAGCAACTTTTTTAATAAATTGATCCTGTTTAAAATGGTGTAAAAAGTATTAAGACAAGTAGTACTCATTTTTTGTTAGTTAGAACCTTGTAATGCTAGGCTCGAAAAATAACTATGCCCATCACTTCATTTTATGTAAAGCATGTCCCTCATTTATCATATTTTTAGGTGACCTGGATCTGGATTTAGGTAGAGGTCAACTCAAGGTTGATGCCTCTTAATTGGGCCCATTGTACATGCCTCCAACGAGACTTGAGACAATTCCAGCCTCAGGTTCGGATCTTTTACGTGCACGAGTATACGCACACGGAACCACCGGCTTTACTTCGCTTTCGAACGAAGGTGTCCTGAGATACAAATATCTCTCCACTAAACGTGACCGGCATCATTTTTAGGTGACATTTTTTTATTGGACAACGAAAATAATCCTAACGAACATCTTTCCATGGTAGTCACACATAGCCGAATATAATATAAATAATATTACATTCTTAAGAATATGCCATACATTATGTGATATGTGTTTTACTATTTATAAGAAATTTATGAACTTTGTAGTTTAAATTTGTTCTTATTTTTTAATAATTTAAAAAATTATTTGTGATATTATGAGTCATACTATTTATAAGAAATGTACATTTTGTTTGTAGTTTAAATTTGTTTTTGTGTTAAATAATTAAAAATAATGTAACGCAGGAAAGTGCCGTATTTAAAGTTTTTAATATGATATTAAGTATTATCTGTCCTACTAGTTTTATAGTTTGTTTTTAAATAATTTAATAGTTTTTTTGTTGTTGTGGTACCATTTTATACCAAAAGTTACTGAATACATATATTACTTTTCATATATACTGATTTTTATTTCATTCCATAAAGTTTGCTTTAGTATACCTAACAAAAAAAAGAGTTCTATAAAATACAACAACAATTATTATTTTTAACAATTTTTATTGTTTTGTTCTAAGAAAACATTTTATTAAAATATACAACCCTAAATAGTAAAAAATACAACAACGCAAAGTAATATGCTTCATACTTTGTGGTATTGGATATAATCTGGTCTCTAGCAAAATACAACAACAGTCAGTAGTTCTAACAACTTTGATTTTGTTTAAATAAATGTATGTTGCAGTATTAATAAAAATAACAATAATACGTCATGTTGTTGTATAACAAACTACAACATATTGCAAGGCCAAATGGAACTTTACATTATCGTATGTAATACTGCTGTTGTTGTATCTATTTACAACAACATTTTCTGCGTGTGGATCAGGATAAATATTTGCAACAGAGGTATACAGCAGTAGAGATTTACATAAAAGAGATCGGTCACTTGACTCTTGAAAGGAATCTGTAATTAAAATACTCCCAAAATGACAAACTAACATCTAGTTTCTCTTGAGAAATTCGGGAAAAGTTTGGTACCCTGTCATTTTTTGTCTCTGTTATTTTAGGGTTATGTGATAACATAACTTGCTTTCATTTCACATGGATTTAAGGATCCCTCGAATCAAAATCCAATTCTCCACCAATCATGTTGTCTCCGTAAGTCACAGAGTGATTGTTCGAGAATGGATCATGATTCAATGGATCCATGTAAAAAGATAGCCTCAATGATTTTGTGATGATGTTTATATCCCTGATATAAAATGGTGGAATCTATGATTCACAACGATCCTGGGCGGAAGCAAGTTATATAAAATGTCCATTCTTATTTCTTAAGATTATGCACCTACCAAACCTGAGGGGATTGACAGCTGTTTCGCCCTATTTGGATTTATCAGATCACGTATCAGGGATAGTCGATGCATAACCTTAAGAAACTAAGATACTTGTATATTTCAACAAATATCGAAAGAAGGACATGTGGTATTACCGCCATCTGCCGAGGTAAAAGTGAATCACAGGTAGGCAATCTGCACACGTCTAGCAAAGCTGGCACAAATTCGCAGGTCAGCGCAGTTAATATTATATCAATATCAAAAAACAAACACAAACCAGGATCATGGAGTGTCTATGGTTTCTTTGCCTGCCTTTATTAATTTCTCAGCGGTGCAGCTTTGTCAAATTTTTTACAATAGCCGCGGACTGTTGGTCATTCCGGAATTTATTCTGACAGAAGCAACAGTCCGCAGAAGCATTTTGATAGTTTTAAAAAGTGGCGAAAAGAAAATATACAACCTAACCTGAAAAATATTATTATTTGGGTTATGGGAGAATTATCAACTGATAATAGTGTCAAGGTCAATATTTGCCTTAAACATAACCAAAGTTATTTTGTGAAAAAACATATGTTTAGTTGTGGCGATTTTGAATCTTTGCAAACAAATGTGCGAGTGCGCGCAGTCAAGAAAACCTTTATTGTATTTTAATGAAAAGATAGAAGTTTTTATCTGTCAATTAGATGTCCGATCTTTAAAATACAGGGTCTCTAAATCGTTGGGCTCCTTTATTTTTTTATATTAAGCATTTTCATAAAAACTCCATTAGCTGTGTTTACTAATGTTGCGTTATCATTTTGTTAAACTCAACAACCTCGTTTAATTAACGTGTGCTACACCATACTAAATTACTTGTTGCCTTCTTAACCCTAAGTAGACAGACAGTGTGGCTTACCTTGATTCATCTTCTGGATGAGGTATAAATTTGATGCACTCCCTTTTCGTGAAAGTGGCTTCGATCCAGCTTCGCACAGGGGTCTGTAATACAAAAGCATAATTTAAGGATGTATAGGACTATAATCGGAGTAAAAAGTATGGCGATTTTTAAGTTAAATTACGGCATTTTTAGCGGCAGTACAATGAAAAAAACTATTATAAGTAGTACTTACAGCTTTTATCTATGCATTAAATTAATTTCCTTGTTATTTTACAAGATTTTAGGATATTTTCAGTTTTTATAAAATACTTTTGACGCAGAAAAATGACGTGATTGAATTCTAACAAAATAAAAATTTTACAATTTTTTTGAGCCTAATAATGGTTTGTGTTACCTAAAAAGTGTTTAAATGCTCTTAAAAAGTGCATTTATGTAAATAAAGCACCAAAAATTATGCAAATTTGTGGTAAAAGTCCAAAAATAAACATGTATTTTTTAGTTGGAAATCGTGGCAACACCGCGTAAGTTGGTAATCTTGTCCGTTGACGTCTCAAATTATTCAAAAATTTGAAACTGTCAGAAAATGTTGTGTATTAAATCGAAAATTTAGAAAATCTAAGCAAAAAAATAGTAATATAGCATAAAATTATTTCAAATGTTTTGTAAAAACAACTACCTACATTGTTTGCAATACAAATCTTACTAAAATCCAACAACAATCTCTTAACTTATATAAGTGTCGAAGTTGTGCCCCAAATCAAAATTAGAGGAAGAATATTAATGCACCTATGATTGAAGTTATCATTTGATTTCAAAAATTTAAGGTAGGTACAGTACGTAATTATAATATCTTTACACTTGGGCAATCCATTTCTACATCAAATACTTAAGTGCAGGGCTATAATCTGCGTTTTTGCCGTCCTGTTTAACTGCAACTTTTTTTAAACATGTTTGAATAGTGAACCGCAACCGCATAATTGTGGGCTCTCATTTAAAACAATGAGTTTTTAAAACGAACGCGGCAGAAACGCTCTGATGAAAACGCACGCGGCAGAAACGCTCCGATGAAAACGCACAGTGATGGCCATGCACTAAGCTACTTACATTTCTAGTTTAAATTTACTTTAAAGTTCGTATTAGCTAAAAGGAAGTTTATTAAAAGGTAAAATTGTAATGGGGCTTAATCTTATTTTAATAAGGGTTAAAATTGAAGAATTAAAACTAAAAAATATTTTGTTGCAGTGCTGTGTTGATGTGGATTTACCTCGGAATCACTACCTTCTTACGCAAGAAAATTATATTAATTGACTTGAAATGTACAACAAGATAAATACAATCTTTAATTACATAATTTGTTACATTTTTTTTTAAATATAATGGTGTTTTTCATCTTTTGTACTTATTCGGTTGCGGTTCGCTATATAAATCTTTAAAAAAACGCTCAAGAGGACGGCAAAAACGCAATATGTGGCCCTGCACTAAGCCTAAAACATATTTAACGCCGAAAAGCCAACTATGTACTAGGAGAATTTCTACAGAATAAAATTTAAGAAACCTGTTTTAATGAACGTCTTAGTTGCTTTGTTTTACCCCAAAAACTTTCCTAATAAAATCATAAAACTTGCCCCCAACGCGTTAAACTAAAAATTTAACTGGCTTAAAATCTACGGTTTTCATTTAGGCACGCAATTAAAAAAAAATATATATTTTTGACCCTCTCTCGGTTCATTTACAGCCTAATGCTAGAAAATAATTCTGTAGTAGATTGAAAAAGTTTAGACTCTCCCCCTAATTGAGACTAATAAAACCCAAGGACTCTAAATGTAATTATTGTAGAGGCTATCGAGCATAGAATAAAAATATACCGTGTTTGTGTTCACCTCCACAGCGTTGCCATATTTTCTAGTTAAATAATTTTTAGGGTGTAAATATTCTAAATTATAATTAATATCTCGAAAGCAAGTCCGATGACCCCAAAATTTTTTTTTACTATTATCTTTTTACGACCTTCAGCTATGCGTATACAAATTTAGAAAAAAAGTTCATTATTTTTTCTACTTTTTTTTTGCTAAAGTATCCAAAATCTTGTAACATGTTAACATAAAATAATGCTAAACTATGTTATATTACAATTATTTTTGATGTTTTATGATTAAAATTGTTAGTTATTAATCCATCTATCCAAATTAACCGAAACTATAACGAAATTCCTTAGGATTTCTAAAAAATTAACAAAAAACATTATAAACTTTAACCCGTGTTTTTTCTGAAACGGGTTAGTAAACCGAATTAAAAAATTTAGTGAAGCTTTATATTGATAATAGAAACCTTGTGTGCAATTTTCATCAATTTCTCATTATTTTTGCAAACCATCCAGTACATCCTTAACATGACACATAACTTGTCCTTTTTGGCTTATTATCATTAATCGCGGTCTATTTGTCAAGATTTTAACGTTCGTTATAACAATTAAATTGAATTTTGTGCGTTGATTGACTCTAATTGAATTTCCATATTAATTGATTTAAAAAATTGAATGTAAAGAGATTTTGTAAAAATTCAATGAATCATTTTTTGCCACATAAAAACTTTTTTGTTTAAAAATCCAACGCAAATAGAACACGATTTTTATCCCAATGTTTAAAGCGTAAAGCTTTTTCTTTTATTATACGCCGAAAGTGAAAAACCCTGTTGCATTTTACAATAAAATAGTTAACAATTCCAAATTTACCCATAACAATAACATTGATTATTTTACACTATACACATTTTTAGTAACTATATACATAACTACTATTTTATTATTGATAAAAGCTTATCAAATCAAAATAAATAAAATACAAAACAGAAATGCATGTGCAGGCTATGAATTTTGCATTTTACCATGTACCTACTTTACTCTGGGTCAATAAACATTTTAATTTAATACATTAGGGATGCAGATTATTTAATAATTTCACCTAAATAAACATTCAAACGAGCATTCAAAGTTTCTAACTACTCTACGAACGACATATAGACTTACTGCAGTGAATTATTGTTTCAGGAATTCAATTTCAGGATAAATTTGTTGCTTTATTTAAATAGTTTCCGCTAGTAAGTGAAGAACAAGCACATAACTTTATTTCTTAAATGCGACGTTTACAAAGAACCAGTAATTTAAAAGACAAGAACGTTAACTAGCGGAAGATATACAGAAATTTTTAATTGTATTTACCTACGAGCGTGCGGTAAAGTGCACTTTACCGCACGCATTTGCGTGTGGAAAGTGTCACTTTACCGCACGCTGTTACTTTACCGCACGCCGTGCGGTAAAGTACTTTACCGCACGCATAATAAGTGTTTATTTATTTTTTTTTGCTCGTAGGTAAAACGTTGTACCTAACACGTGCGGAAAGTTTCTTTACCGCCCTTGATGGCATGACCGAACTCCGCTTCGCGTCGTTCGTTCAACTGCCATCGCGTGCGGTAAAGTACAACTTTCCGCACTTGTTAGGTAAACTACTATTACACCAAACCCCTTCAAATAAAAGCGTTGTACAGCTATTTACGATTACAAATTATCATATTCCATTATCAATCTTGTGTCCTATTTTAGTTGACAGCGCAAAAATTAACTACTGAATCTGTATGAGACTTATTATTTTACCAGCATTTGCAAAATTTTAGATTCTTTTAAATTGGGTTTTAGAACAGTAATTAAAATCTGAAAAACTAATAACGTACACCTTTTTTACCCAGTGTTAAACAACTTATTGATGACTCAAATTACAATCTAAATATTCTCTATAAAAGGGTTACAGTCTTTTAACAGGCTTCAATATTCATTACGAGTTAGTAGATAACTAATTCTATTATTACAAAACACAGACGTCTATGAGTTATTGTTTGTTTTTTTTTTTGCGATAACTGATGTTTAGGCTGATAAAGGCAATAAGACAAAGGACAAGAAAAGGATAGTAACAAAAGCACTTACGGACGATAACGGGGATGCGACTGGCCATAAAAAAGTGGATAATGAGGTCACTAAAGAGTCAAACAAGCCATTGGGTTGCTGAAAATATCACTAGAGTTAGAACTAGCCTACAAACTACCTGATTTTTAAGAAAATTTTGAGATTCATGAAAACCCGGCAGCATGAAAACATAAGCGTTCATGGAAATAATTCTGATTAAATTAAGTTTTGCATACATGAATTTTAAAATCTTATTTGTGTAAGATTTCTCAACAGATTAACCTGTGCTTTCTCTCACAGAGCCTAAAACTAAGATTAGGGCTTGTTAAGGTAAATTGGAATGTTTAGGCTGAGTTAGTTTCTAACCTCCAGTAAGATGCCTTAAGCCTTTGAAGTGTCAAAGCTTTTATTTATAAGAAAATTTCGTCTCATTTCCATCACTTACTTTTGTAGTAGTGTCTTTAATGTTTTATGTGTTTATTTTCTATAAAGCGATGCAGTAAATATTACCCAACTTTCATTAAAGTACGGGTAGTTACATTTATTTCATTGCTCGTATAAGTACGTTTTTCTACTTCCACCTTTAAAATGACATTTATCGCGCGACTTTATTAAACCTAAAACAATCCTATATGTCTTGCAAGCCGTGGGTAAAATGGCACTTTGCCTACAGAGTGAAGTTGCAACAAGCTCTTTACCCACGGGCCAAAGTTAGTTATAAACGTTTTTATTCGTTAAATAAAATTACTCGTTTATTAAACTTGATACGAAAACTATTATTTTGACTTGTCTGTCTGCGAGAAGTATAATAATGTACTGGACATAAAAAGTTACATATGTTAAAATGAATGAAGCTTTAAAATATATGCGATATGCGGCGAAGCTTTACATTTGATTATAGCCAGTCATAATTATTCTAAATTAAAATCGCCTTAGGTACTTACATACATACCATACATTAATATAACCAAATGTTTTGATTGCCGACATTAAATTTGTTAACAATAATACTGGTTTGATGCATGTTTATTAATGAACTAAGAGTTTTGTTTTTATTAAACAATTGAAAGAAATACTTTGATCCAGAGCACACTAAGTTGAGATAAAAGCGACCTATTTTATTTTAAATCCATCTTATGACTGAGATTATAAGGTTATGTTTGATGATCGTGAGAAAGTTGGCAGGAGTTGCATTTTTTAAATATATTTCGTCCTTGTCGTTGTTACTATACACACTTCGCAAATAAAATCAAAGCATAAATATTTATTTAGACCAAAAATAAAAACATTTCACCAAATGTATAGATTTAAATCCATTAATTATTCAATTGCATGAACAGAAAAATAATTAACAAATAAAAATATATTCAATATTTTAACATATAAATTAGCTTCTTTTTATGACAAAATAAATTTGTAGCATGTTCTGCATGTTTAAAAATTTTCAATTCGTTTTAGCTTTTTCCATAACGAAATTGCGTGTCCTATATGTATACTTACATATTATTAAAATATAGCCTCATTGTGTGAATTTGAGCTAGGGAGATTATGATAACTGCCATTATGCACAAAAACTTGTGTGGTTTGGTTAAAATAAAATGTGTAATTTAGTAATTTATAAACAAACGAGAAAATAAATACGAAACAGCTGATATATTTATATTAGGGTCAATTTGGATATAACGCATGTAGAAAAATTTATTTATTTGTCTTTGAAATAAATAGCGATATTATTTATAAGGATCTTTGAAGAATAAATCTATAACCGTCTTTCGGTTAACATTAAAAAACTAAAAAAGTGCATTTCGATCTCCCATAAAAGAAGAGCATAATACAATTTTTGGGAAACGAAACGATGCGGAATTTTTTTTAACTAGAATTTGAGTGCAGACATAAAAGCGTCTAATAATGTCGAAGATTAAAAAACATGCTCCGTTAAACAAAAACGTATATAAAATGGTGGAATCTAAGATTCACTTTCGACCCTAAAGGCGGGACGCCAAGTTATAAAAGAAGTCCTTCTTTATTTCTCAAAGGTATGCACCCACCAAACCTGAAGTGATTGACAGCTGTTTCGCCCTATATTGGGGCTCATCAGAATCACGTATCAGGGATAGCCGATGCATAACTTCAAGAAACTAAGATACTTGTGTATTTCAACAAATATCGAAAGAAGGACTTGGAGATGTTACCGCCATCTGCCGAAGCAGAAGTGACTCACACCAAGGCAGCCCAGTCATGTCCTGCTTGTGCAGGCACTATGAGTAGGTCAGCTTGGTGATAATAGGTGGCTAAAGCCGCCAGTGTCCAAGGTAAACAACAGCCGCGTGAACGGTCAAGATCTGATATAAAATGGTGAAATCTAAGATTCACTTTCGACCCTAAAGGCGGGACGCCAAGTTATAAAAGAAGTCCTTCTTTATTTCTCAAAGGTATGCACCCACCAAACCTGAAGTGATTGACAGCTGTTTCGCCCTATATTGGGGCTCATCAGAATCACGTATCAGGGATAGCCGATGAATAACTTCAAGAAACTAAGGTACTTGTGTATTTCAACAAATATTTCAATATAATATATTTTATAAAAACGTATAGCCAAATAACCGAAATAAAATGCACTTTTCCGAACCGAAAAACGCTCCGAGATAATCAAGTTCTGTTTGTGGCATGTTAATGGAAATTAAAATAAGCGATTTTGCCCCCATTTAACCGACGTTGTATCTCTTAATGTAAGCGAGATTCCAATGGTGGCTCTCGAATTCATCAGCGTGTATAACGAGACAGAAGTTTGTAGTCTTACAAAATATTAATGAAGGTTTAATTGTAATTGTGAAACATTTAAATTCTTGTTTGATAATTAAAACTTATTAAACATTATCAACGAAGCAGACTTTGTTGAGCCTTATTTATCAAGGTAGTTCCTTCCGGTGCGGTGACAACAAAGAAAGTTGCACGAGCGAAAAGTAAAAGACCCTGTGGCTTGTTTTCGACAACCAGATTTTATCTATAGCTAGCTTAATTAAATGCACCCTTTATTGTGACCCATGACCTGAGGAAAGTTGGATTTTAATTTTTCTAAAAACAGCTACCACTTTGATTGAAGTTTACGAAATTCTAGAAGAGGTTATGAATAAAACAGATTAATGCGAAATTCTAGAAGAGGTTATGAATCAAACAGATTTTCTTGTGGTAAATACTTGTAATCACAAATATCACTGCAGCACACGTACCCAATTAACAAACAAAATAACACCTTTAAAATGACACTTATCGCACGACTTGAGTAAACCTAAAACAATCCTTTAGCTATGTGAGTAAAATGAGCCGTGAGTAAAATGGCACTTTATCACGGGGTAAAGTTGCAACAAGCTCTTTACCCACGGGCCGAAATTAGCGTTACTCGCAAAAAATGACAGATGCCATTCTTTGTATTTATTTTAATTTGTCAAAAACGTATAATTTGGTGCCTTCTTTTTATAAAAATGGATTCTAATTAAAGTTACAGTAAAAAATTAAGTACCTATATGTTTACTATTCTTAAAAATTAAAGCCATTGCAAATGTTGTTAGTGTTAGTTTTTACGGATGTCAACAAGTCTGCTAGAAAACGCGTTGAAGCTAAAACCGTGAGTTGTTTTGGGGTATTTTTATAATTTTAAACAGTATTTAGTGTAGCAGTGGTAAGATTTGGATTTGACACAACCGTTTATTGAATATAACAACATGTATCTTCATTTCAACTTCTAAAAAATGTTTTTTCTAACCTAACTTTTATTCAAGTCGAGTTTTGGTTGATTTTGGGGTCGTAGAAAAAGCATAGTTCGTAAGACGTTCTATAAGCGTCTTTATTCACTTGTTTATAAAACTTTATACAAAAACTATTATTTAAATATTCCTACTTTGTTAGCACATGGAACTATAAGAATAAAACACAAAAATAACGTAAAAGGTGCAAAAATAAAGTGTAGGCTAAAAAAAAACATGATAAATGCATGAATTTATAAAGTTTTTAACCAGAAAATTTATTACTATAATTAAAATTCGGCGATGGTTGCTGTATCGGCTAAATTATTACCCTATAAGAAATAAATTTCATTTCGGAATTAGGTTCTTTACTAAACGTGTAAGCTTTTTGTATTAATTTACTTCTGTTTAAGATTTTGCAAAATTGTTTAATTTCTTATTTATAATGCGTAACAACCAAATTTGTTAACATTATCATTGTCATTAAACAATTTCATTATAAGTGCCTTACAATCTGTGGTCACTAACTTATTTAAATCCAGACAAATTTTATTTACGTATTCTTTAGCTCAAGGTGTTTTAAGTTCTGTTTGAAATTCTGAGCAAACAAATAGGCTTTTATTTAGACTTTTAGGCCTTCATTACATATAATCGCATTCTTCTCTTACCTCTTTTTCCTGCTCCTGCTGCTTCTTTAATAAAAGCGAGGCATTTAACTCCTGCAAACTATCCCCCAGTTTTCGCGTCAACGAAATAATATTACTCCTCGAAAGCGTCATTCTGGCACAAAACGTCCCATTTAAGAACAAAGAAAACGCTCACGTTAATAACACACGTTTTAAAGTCATCTTGACTACTGAACTTAACAAATTCACTCAATTTGTAAAAACAAACAAAACAATCTAGTATAAATTTATTTAACTTATTAATTTTGACGTTATCACATAAGAAGTAGAATGCTGGTGCTACCATTACAATCAAGTGGTTTGAAGAGAACTTTAATTATAATGTCAGTAGCGTTTTATTGTTAAGATAATTTAACTTTAATCAAGACTTTATATTGTATTGGTAAGTGTACAATTATTGTTTCGGCCCGGATCAAATTAATAAACCTCAATTAGTCGTCTCTAATCACTTATTGTGCGCTTCACATACAGTTAAATATAGTTAAAAAACAACAAGTCTTTTAACAGTTTTAACCATTTTAGTCATTTGGTAATAAAAAATAATGCTTATGTATGTTAACAAAGTTGCCTTAAAAATACTTTTTAAATAAATCTCTAGTTTGAAAAAAACACAAAATTCACGATAAAAATTAGTACTAGATTAGTATTAGAAAAAAGAGTACATAGTTTTTTTCAAGCAGAAACGTAAAAAAGCTACCACTGTAGAGTTTTCAGTAGGCCATCCTATAGTCAGTACATATTACGATATAAAAACGTAAACCAATAAAATTTTAAAAAAGGACAAATTACACTGGCGTTTTACATAACAAAAAAAATATTTATTTTAATCCTGAATTTAAAAAATTAACTAATTTGAGCATGATTGTAGAATTTTTCAATATGTGTATACGAGTTTATCCCATTTATGTTTTTTAACGATACACCTAATTTGATTAAATTCGTAAACCAACAGAGTCAATTTTTTTAAAATTGATTTTATGGTTATCAAATAATAAAAATACATCAAGAAATATCTGCGGTGAGTGAAATAGCACTCTGAAACTTTTAATACTTGAAAAAGCTTTCCAAGTAAATAAAAAGACCAAATAAAACATTTTTCTTGGTAAATACGATATAATATGTATTAGACACATCAAGTTCTCAAGCTTCTCAAATGCTAGAATATGAAACAGAACGCCAATAGGTAAATCTTCTGAATTCGCTTTTGATATCAAATATTCATTCCATAATTTAGAAGCCAGACGCTGCATCAACTTGGCTTCCACGGCAAAAACTTTTTAATTTTTAAAACCATCTTATAAAAGCAAAACAAAACGAATTCAAATAATTTATTAACTTGAAACCAATTCGTTTTATTTGAGGCCCAAGACGGTTTATAAATACAAATGTTAAATAAGTCTAGTTTTGTTTTGGGTGTTATTTTAATTGCATGAAGGGTGTAGTTAACTTTTTAAGGTAGTTTTGTAAGTGCACTGAGAACGTGTGCAATAAAAAGCTTATGAGCTTTAGATTGCTCTCGAAAAGGTGGTAAACGATAAAACTTGGCATTTTTAGTGACTTATTCTCATTCCATTGTGTCCTAATTCGATCATGTATGTAGTCTAGAGGGACGTACATGTAATACATCAAATTCTAGGCATTTATTCTAAAATCTATTCAGCAACTAACAATCGAGCTTTATCAGGCATAACATTGATGTAAAAGTAAAAAATGCTATTGTGCTATTTCTAAAAAGATGTGTAATACACTTGTTCCATTTGTTATTTATTTCTTTTGTTAGTGATTTTATAAAAGGTAACGCGTATAATTTGGTAAATAAAGTCAGTTTTCAAAATGTAAGTAAGGACGGATTAAACTTAGAACATACAAGATCTCCAACCAAGAGCAGAACCGGAAGCTTTCAGTAAACTTTTCTTAGTGTTGGAGATCCTAAATTGATTTAGGGTTTTACTGGGCTTAATTTTGGTTAACTGTATTTATAAAAAAAATCCCAAACCTATTGTGTACCGTTCTTAAGAAAAGTTTACTCTACTGGAAGATTCTCTTCTGGAAGATTCTGGTCTACATTTTTCTAACCAAATGACATTTTATATTGCACGGAACAAGTGCAGCTTCAGCATAAATTTATTAACTTCTATGACTCTACAAGTGCAATCGTGTTGAAATAAAATTTCCCACATTTTTGTTTCTTTTAACATTTAAACGAATTTTCAAAAAACCTTGTCGGAACAATTTAAAAAATCCATCAGTCGTAACGGTAGCAAAATATAAAAACGTGAGAAACCAAGTCAAGTGTGAAAAAATCGTTGGTGCATCTAATACGAGAGATTAATTAGCGAGATCTTTAAAAAATTTGCAATAATATAGACGTAAAAGCACGTTTAAAAACATGAGCAAAAATACAAAAAAGAATGGAAAAAAGGAATTGCAATAATTCTTAATTTTCGGTACTTCGAAGGAATAATGACGTCTTCGCCAAAATAAGCTATTCACATTGTCTAAATATCAGATTTTTTGCACTAGTAGATCAAAAACAATTTTTTTTAAACATGATTTTTTTGTCGATGGCGTTTACGTCGTTATTGCTTAAACATGCAATGTGTAAAAAAATGTAATGTAAATAATTCCTCGTAAAACCATCAAACTTACTTTTGCTCTGGGTTTATCCAAATAAGCATATGAATGCTGTAAAATACAACTTTACATAAAATTTCTCATAAATACTAAAATAGGAAAATTTATTACAAGATAAAGAAACCATAAACAATTGGGTATGAAGCTTTAAATTTTTATTAACCCGCGAGATGTTCTATTATATCCTATACTTCTGGAAAACTGATCGCTCGTGCACGATTACATAATAAAAGTTGCTGGGCGTACTTCAAAACAAACTTTACAAAATAAACTGATTTTTTTTTCATTTAGGTTTAAAATAATTGATTAGATTCCGTTGGCTCTTTTTAAAGATGCTTGGAAATAAAAACAAATATTTTGTATAACTTTCAAGATAATTTTTGAATTATAAAAGTTTCGAAATAAGTAACAAACTTTGCACGAGAATTTAACTATTTTCTTTTGAAGCATGTACAATCTTGGAATCTTTCTATCTTTTGGATAAGCTGTTGGATTCTTGTCTTTACAAGGAATCTATGATGAAAGAATTATTTAAATAATACACTTTGAGCGTCTAAGTACAAAGTCGTTTTTATTTAAAATTTATAGATAAAGTTTTACACTGAAGATCAGAATTATCTAACTTTGCAATACCGAATAACGATTATCATTTGTCACCCTTATTAATCCAAATTTAATAGCGCAGCACTCACAAATTATAACATATAAAGTTAGTTCATAATGTTTCATTAGCAGTTCTCCTAAGTCCCTAAATCCAATATCGAATCATTTGAATCATGTCTTTCGTTAATTAACAATCGGTGTCCTAATCGAATTCTATTCGTTCCTATATGTGAACACAGGTATTTAATTCACTCGAATTAAATCAAAATAATTCTACGTTTGTTGTTAAATAATAACAATTAATAGTATCACGTGGATTTAAGATTTTTCTCAGAAATTCAATTATAGGTGTTGGGAAACTCATAATCTACATATTTTAATTGAATAAATTAAAATATCATCAAATATCTCCCTATCCACTATGCAAATGGTAAATTCACTTTTAAAAAAATACAGGTAGATTTACAGGGAACGACTTATAGATACTATCAAAGATGATTGTTAACTTTTAGGGTGACGAAAGATAATCCTAACTGGTTTATGTAAAACATGTAGTTTTCGAAATATGAGAGCGAAATTATTTCTCTGAACATCTTCAAGGTAAGTAAGTAGGTATTTTGCATATAAATAAATACAAATACAAAAGTTCTTACCGATTTGGCATGTAATTTGGACTTTTTCATGCTGGCTTCGGGTAATTTCACTGGACACTATTTCTACCATTGTTTACTTAACCCAGATATGGAAAAAAATCTGCAAAAAAGGTACTTAAATTAATTTTCCCACCTACCCCATAACTTTTTTAATTACATATTATTGCTTTGCATTTTACATCTACTTTTTAACGAAAATTACAAGGTTTGATAGCTGGAAAATGTAATAATGAAAATAACAATTTCGTAGAGGCATTTAAAGCGTCATCAACCTACGGAGAAGAACAAAAAAGTTTTGTTTGCAAAACAAAACATAGACTTTTGCACCTGCATCCAAAGTAGAAATCTGACAATTTGCTACTTTTGGCCCTAGTGGAAAAAACTGAATAATGTAATTTGTAATGCTAATCAGGGTAGGTTCTAGAAAATATGATAATATTTAAGCCATAAGTTAAAATTGTCAGACGTGTGTTTTGTTGTACTTAACCTCAAAAATACAACACGGTCTATTTTAGATTATTTTAAAGCATAAGTAAGACCATAAAAATCCCTCAGTTTGGGACCGAAATAGATACACAAATTAAACAATGTTATCATTGTTGTTGACCTAATGCAATGTTGGTTAAGGTTTTAAAATTACCAATCAATTTAGCAAATAAATACCAAACTAATAACACATGATGTGTTTGTTTTTAAAACAGCAATGTCATGCGTTGCTTGATTATTGTTTACATTTAATTAGCTAACATAAAGGCTGGTCTTATTGATAAAATAAAAATTACCTTTGCATTCGAAGGAAATAAAAATATTAAGGAAAAAGCGCACTACTCGAGCTTTTGAACAACATTCCCAACCAAAATTTCGGAACTGACTACATTTCGTAACTTTTCGCAGGCACAATTCGCATGTCGGCTGTTTTCGATATGACGCTTGCACCTTTTTCATTCATGCGCACTAGAGTCTAATAACACGTGCTTTTAAAATTTTCCAATTTTTATTGCGGAATGATAAATGTTAAGTTATTTAAATTAGGCTAAATTGGTAAAGTAATCTCGGAATTTTATTTAAGCTTTTACAAATTTTATTGCAGTTAAAATTTAAATACGCGCTTTGAATTGCAAATTAAAGTAAAGTGAGCTGTGATTTTCAGTTTATTGCCGAACTTTATTAACTCCACTTATCTAAATAACGAATAAAACTAGAGTGATTTTGTAAATATATAAATAAATACAAGGAGGAAAAGGTATACTGGGCGGAAAAGCATAAAAATAAATAATTTTAAACGCGCACTCATAAAAGTCCCCAATCTAAAACCTAGGGCGACCTCTATTAACAAACAACCCAAGCGAAAGCTTTTAAAGGAATCCCCTAGGTGGCTAAGTTTGATAATTTAAAAGTATTGTAAAACAAAAATGTTATTTCAACATTTTTATGATAAGAACTTTTCCCAATCTCATACGCATTATTAAAAGTAAATTAAAAAAATGGCAACAATACAAAGTTCAAAAAATGCTCTTAGAAAAGAAATAAAACATCGAATTCTTCAATTATCAGAAATAGACAAAAAGTGTCAAAGCAAGTTTATAATTGAAAAGGTATGTTCTAAGACTAATTTTTTTGTGAAGATAAATCCAAAGAGTTATTTTTTTTAGTTGTTTAGTTTGGCAATTTTCAAAAATAGCAAACGGATTTCTGTATATTTAAGTACAGAAAACGAAGTGAACACAGAACCTATTGTACGAAAAATATTCGAAGAGAAAAAAGAATGTTTTGTCCCTCGGTAAGTTCAAAATTATTTTAAGTATAATCCATTTGCAGGTCTATTGACCTTTAAGTGAACTTTGAATATAAATATGATAGGCAAAAAATCGTAAACGTACCCTACAATAAGTATCTTTTTTAGATACACAAAAACAGAAATGCAAATGGTAAAATTACATTCGATGGAAGACTGGGATACTCTTCCACTAACCCCCTGGAAAATTAAGCAACCATCTTTAAAAGATGATCGTGAAAATGCAATGACGACTGGGGGACTTGATCTGATAATCCTTCCTGGCGTTGGCTTTACGAAAAACCGGGATAGATTGGGTCATGGTGGAGGATACTACGATAGATATTTGCTAGAAATAAATAAAATTAAACCAACTAGTACTGTCGCAATATGTTTTAAAGAGCAAGTCTTAAACGAGATTCCTACGCATGAACACGATCAAAAGGTTGATTTAGTTTTATATGGGGAAGAATAAACATTTTTTCAAATTTACCGTTAAGCCAATAAAAAAAACCCTTGAAAACCATATTGAACTTTTTTATTTAGCTCGGTTTTGGTTTCCTTTTTTCTGAAAGATTAATTAGCAAAATTTTTATTCAAATATTTTAAACAAAATATTAAAAACCAAACACCAAACAAAAATTTTCTAGTTCTATTCTGGTTTTATTGTTTTTATAATCGACCTAAAAAATTTCCTATTAATAAGTGTCTACATAGAAATCTAATTAATCTCGCCATAAGATAAAAAGAGCATGATGATAATTTTTGTAAAACGAAACGATTTTTTTTAAAGGCATTTGATTGCTGACAAAAAAGTCTGAACAATGTCCATCAAGTTTTAAAAGCATCCTCTAAAAAACACTTTTTTAGTTTTTTAAAAGTATAACTAAAAAACGGTTAGAGATTATCAAATTCTGCTTGCGACCCTAATGGACATTAAAATAGAGAGCTTTGACCCCACATAGCCGACCTTTCATCTCTTAAGATAAGCGAGATCAAAGTGGTGGTCTTCGAAACGCCCTGTAGAAATAATAGCTTAGTTTCTGTTTATAAGTATCGCTTCAAGAAACGATAAGAAATACTACCAGTCACCAATAAGTAAAGAAGAACCAAGAAAAAGATAATATTAAAATAAACAAGATATTTTAATTACTTACGGAAGACTTGCAAATTAAGTCAGTCTAAAAGTTCTATAGAAAACGCATGCCAAAATGCGTGCCGTTGTTTTATTTTTAAGTCTAATAGTTTTAAATTCATGTTACTGTGCAAATATTTTAGGCTTTTTCTTCTTTCCTTCAATAAGTCATCAGGTTACTTTTCAAGCAATATGGAAAGAATTATCTTTACGAGGCCACAACCTAACCGTTATTACGCCAAATCCAATAAACGATTCAAAATTAACGAACCTTACAGAAATTAATTTAAATTATACGTACGAAATCATGCAAAAATATTACTTAGGTGACATTGCATCGAAAGACAAACATCCTCTCCAAATAATGAAGGGTTTGTTTGAGTTAAGTGAAGTTTTAGCTGATGCTGAATTAGGGGATAAGAATGTTCAAAATGTACTGTCTTTGGATAAAGACAGCTTTGACTTAATTTTGGTAGAAGCTCATATTCCATTTACTTACGCATTGACTGCAAAATTTAACGCGCCCCTAATTGCTATTTCGTCCTTCGGAGTGCATATTCATACGCATGATTACATCGGTAACCCCACTTATCCAGTTTTGACTCCAGATTTGGTTTTACCGTACACAGGAAATTTAAACTTTTGGCAACGTTTGAATAGTTTTTGGTACAGCGTACTTTACAGGTTGTATTACTATTATTTTAAAATAGCAGATTTTGATGTGATTGTAAAACAACACTTTGGAAAAGATACTCCAAATGTTGGAGATTTGCATAAGAATATTAGCATGCTCTTTTTACACGTTAATCCAGTTCTGTATTCAGTGCGACCAAATCTTCCAAATGTAGTGGAAATTTCGGGATTGCATCTTAAGAAACCCAAACAATTGCCTAAGGTAGGTAAAAAGTCTTGTGGTGGGTGTGGGAATGTTGAATCTACTAAAACATCTGCCAAAATATTTTAAAATTTGGCGAATGCGCCATTTCTGGCATCCCTTTCATAATTCTATTTGATCGATTTAATTGCTTATTATTATTTATTTTGTTACTTTACAAAGGACCTCCATTAGCTCTATTACATTTTAGAACTTACAGAAGCTTTTGGACAATGCCAAACAAGGAGCGGTCTACTTCAGTTTAGGCTCCAACGTTAAAAGTGTAAATTTAACCAAATCTCTGAGGAATAATATAATTGAAGCTTTAGCCGAGCTACCGTACACAGTGCTTTGGAAATGGGAAACTGACCACTTACCTGGACAACCTAAAAATGTTCACATCAGGAAATGGTTGCCGCAAATGGACGTTTTAGGTATACAAATGTTATAGCTCATTTTAAAATTCAAGGGCGTATATTTTATTTGTTTTATGGTAGCTCATCAAAATGTAAAAGCATTCGTCACTCAAGGCGGATTACAATCTGTCGAAGAGGCCATTTACACTGCTGTTCCTTTGGTTGGAATGCCCTTTTTGGGGGACCAACCTAGGAATGTTCAGAAGTTGCAAGACTTTGGTGTTGCAATAAGTGTAGACCCGAACACTTTAACAAAGGATCAACTAAAATCAGCTATTATAGAAGTTGTCGAAAATAAAAAGTAGTTACCTAGACATATCATATTTCTGTTAATTTAAACCCATTATTTCAGGTACAAGTTAAAGATGCTGGAAGCTCGTTCAATAGTCCAAGATCAGCCTGTTTCTGGTTTGGAAAAGGCAGTTTGGTGGTCGGAGTATGTGATTCGCCATAAAGGAGCAAAACATTTGCGAAGTCCTGCTTTGGATCTTCCTCTTTACCAATATTTTTTACTAGATGTTGTGGCAATTAGTTTAGTGGGTCTATTTTTTATTTTGTATATTTTGTATAAAGCGATATTAGGTGTAATGTCATCAAACAAAATAGTTAAACATAAACTTTCCTAGATTTAGGCAATTCAAACTGTTTTAGTTTTTGAACCTTATTTTGCATTTGTTTACCAAGTTTGGTGTGAATCCAACATGATTAAATATTACTCTTGGCCATTAAGAAAGCGGAGGAATTTTTTTGGAGGAATAATTCTTGCAGGAACCTTTTTAAAATTTTATTTAGTACCTACCTATTTATAAAATTTGGTGCGTATCCATCGTGATCGGGATTTTTGGAGAGATTTTCGCCAACCCTTACCTCTTATTAGTGTGCATTTTGCGGATTTAGCTTCCTGAAGAGATTTTCTAACCCATATAAAAAATGTGGCTGTTGTGTATTTTTTGCAAGGTAAAAATCTATTATGGCCTATACTTATAGGTAGGTAACGAATGTTACCTGTACTAAAAATTCTGCAAAGGTGGCCACTGTTTGAGTCTCCCCTACCTAGGTATAATTTAATCTTAATAAAGAAAATATTTATATTTTTGTTTATGTTTCGGTACTTATCTTACTCTTAGGGCGCGTATTTTCGCCCGATGCGGGACTCTGCCGGAAGAAAATATGCTCTGCCATGTCGTATTATCGATTGCAGCAGACCCTGCCAAGAGTCATATTTTCTGCGGTCAAAATAGATGGCAGAGAATGCGGGAGACGCTATTTGCGCGCGATTTTTTAAAAACTTAACCCTAACGGCTTAAATTCTAACCTAATCTATCCGTACTGTAATTTAATTAATTAATTACATAGAAATATAATTAATTACGAAGTAAAATAACCTATAAATAGTAAATTTAATGAAATATACAAAAAGTACAAATGTAACAAAAGATAGGTTATGTTTATAATTCTTCTTTTTTCTATTTTTAGGAAGATATCGTATTTTTAATCCCTGCCGGCAGAATCTCTCTCTTTTTTTAGGAAGATAGCGAAAATATGCGCCCTTATTAAAACAATATTTGAATTTAAAATGAATTATTTTAATAAATAAATTATAGTCTATATACAATAATAATATGTTAATTTGTTTATAGTACACACTCATTCAGTGCTTATTTATCTTTATTTTTTGGTCAAGGGACTTAAGTGCAGAATGTAGGACGTTTCAATTATTTTTTTTTATTTTCAATTAAACACTAGTATAGAGAGATCGTACCGATGCCATGTATCTCCATGCCCAAAATCTAAAAGATAACTATATCGCATGTCATGTTCAAGGCCTATAAACTTTAATAAATAATTCCCACAATGATTTTATTCAGTCAAACACTGATAGTTTCGCTCTTGAACAAAATGCATCTTAAGTTTTTAATAGTGATTTTTGCATTTGGCGTGTGTGGTGTTCAAAGTGCAAGAATTTTGGGCTTTTTCCCCATTCCATCAATAAGTCATCAAGTGATATTCCAACCAATATGGAAAGAATTATCTCTTCGGGGACATGAGGTAACTGTCCTTACGCCGAACCCTTTAAAGGATCCAAAGTTGGTGAATCTTACTGAAATCGATGTAAATTACATGTACGATCATTTTGATATTCAAAATATTATGTCAAAAGATAAAACGGCATTTCAAAGTACTCGAGATGTGTTATTATATAATCTTAACAACATTATACCAAAAGAAGTGATGGATCCGGAATTTCAAAAAGTGCTAAAGAGGGGTAAGAATTATTTTGATCTTATTTTGGTGGAGGCGCACAACCGTATTAATGTTGGACTTGGAGGTGTTTTTAACGCTCCCATAATAGTGGTGTCGTCCTTAAATGCATTAGTTCATGATCACGATGCTCTGGGAAATCCTACGCATCCAGTTTTATATCCCGAGATGATGTTGGGTTATGACCAACACCAAAGCTTCTTCCAACGTTGGAATAGTTTTTTCTTCAACATTGCGTACCGCATAAGTATGAAATATGATCAGCTTCCAAAAGCAAACGTTATAGCAAAGAAACTATTTGGAAATATTCCTGATTTGGAGGAACTTTCCAAAAATATAAGCATGATGTTTTTGAACATTAATCCAGTTTTGTTCCCTGTTCGCCCTAATGTTCCTGGAGTTATTGAAATGTGTCAGATGAATATAAAACCTATTAAACAATTATCAAAAGTAGGTATTATTTTAATCTAGTCTTATTAAATAGTTTTATGCAATCTTTTATAAATCTAAATTTTAAAATTTAATTAATTAGTTTGGTAGGTAATACATATTGTAAGTATGTTATTTTCTAGGATTTGCAAAAGCTTTTGGATGATTCAAAAAACGGAGTTGTGTACTTTAGTTTGGGAACTAACGTCAAAAGTGTGAACCTTACCGAATCTCTAAGAAACAGTATTATTGGAGCTTTAAGCGAACTCCCGTACACCATTCTGTGGAAATGGGAAGCTGATCATTTACCTAGACAATCCAAAAATATCCATACAAGAAAATGGTTTCCCCAACTCGACGTTTTGGGTAGCTAATATTTTTAAAGTTGTAACTTTTACACATTTTTAACGTTTATTTTTGTT
Organism: Cartodere bifasciata; assembly: GCA_963920755.1. Taxonomy (NCBI): domain Eukaryota; kingdom Metazoa; phylum Arthropoda; class Insecta; order Coleoptera; family Latridiidae; genus Cartodere; species Cartodere bifasciata. Next base: position 8,366,937 of record OY987197.1, on the reverse strand, counting down.
AGCTCATCCAAATTTAAAAGCATTTGTCACTCAAGGAGGTTTGCAGTCTATTGAAGAAGCCATTTCTTCTGGGGTTCCACTTGTTGGAATGCCCATGATTGCGGATCAACCTATGAATGTTAAGAAGGTTGTAAATGCTGGCCTTGGCGTTTCTGTAGACTCGAATACTTTAACGAAGGAAAAACTTAAAAATGCCATTGTTGAAGTGATTGAAAACAAAAAGTAAGTCGGTGCAAAATTTCATTTTTGTTTTGTTATCTATTTGCAAAAAAGGAAACGCGCATTATTTTAAAAGGCAATAGGCATAATGTTTTAGAATGCCTAAAGACTTTCGGAATTGTTGTAGGAAGTTTTTTTATTTTAGATATAAAGCTAAAATGGAGGAAGCTAAATCCATTTTGCAGGATCAACCCATGACGGGATTACAAAAAGCTGTTTGGTGGTCCGAATATGTAATCAGACACAAGGGTGCAAGGCATTTGCGAAGTCCTGCTTTGGATCTTCCTTTGTATCAATATTTATTAATTGATGTTGTAGCTGCTAGTTTGTTTGTGATATTTTTAATTTTCTACGTTATTTACAAAATATTTACTTTACTATTTGTACAAAAAGAAAAAAAATTTAAAAAGAAAATAAAATAAAGATTTGCCCTATTAACATTATTATTATTTTAGAGAATAAAATTCAAGGAAATGGTTTGGCTTCTTGTCCATTTTCATTTTCGTCTTTTACTAGGAAAATATCGGGTCATAACTATTACAATTAAAAGGCTAAAATTAGGTTGACCTTGTTTTTAAATTGGCCAAATCAGCGGCTGCAAAACGGAACATTCAATTTTGTGCGATAATATGTACGGACCACAAAATTAAAATAAAAGTGGTGTTGGTTAAAAAAATGTAAACATGAAAACGTGTCAAGGTATCTCAATGCCCAAATAATTAAAAGATAACACCTAAACAACACCCATTCATATCGCTTGTCCCAATTATACAGGGTCTTTAAACTGTTTTAACAAGGAAGTTTTTACAATAATCTAATTCCCTCAACTACATTGAAGACAATGTGTCTTAAGTTAATAGTACTAGTTTTTGCATTTGCCGCGGGTCATGTTCAAAGTGCAAGAATTTTGGGCTTCTTCCCTGTTCCATAAGTCATCAATCAATATTTCAACCAATATATATATATATATGGAGAGAATTATCTCTTCGGAGTGCATATTCATACGCATGATTACATCGGTAACCACACTCATCCTGTTTTGACTCCAGATTTGGTTTTACCGTACACAGGAAATTTAAACTTTTGGCAACGTTTTAATAGTTTTTGGTACAGCATACTTTACAGGTTCTCTTATTATTTTTTTAAAATAGCCGAGTTTGATATGATTGTGAAGAAACACTTTGGAAAAGATACTTCAAATCTTGGGGATTTGCATAAGAATATCAGCATGCACTTTTTACACGTTAATTCAGTTCTGTATTCAGTGCGACCAAATTTTTCACACTAGTGGGAATTTCTGGATTGCATCTTAAGAAACCAAAAGAATTACCTATGGTAAGTGAAGTCTTGTGGCGGATGTGGGAATGTTGGATCTACTAAAATATCTGCCAAAATATTTTAGGATTTGGCGAATGCGCCGGTCTGGCATTTCTATTTGATCGACATAATTATTGTCTATTATTATTTTGTTTATCTACGAAGTACCTACATTGTTCCTATTACATTTTAGGACTTACAAAAGTTTTTGGACAATGCCAAACAAGGAGCGGTCTACTTCAGTTTGGGCTCCAACGTTAAAAGTGTAAATTTAACCGAATTTCTAAGGAATAATTTAATTAAAGCTTTAGCCGAGTTACCGTACACAGTGCTTTGGAAATGGGAAGCTGACCACTTACCTGGACAACCTAAAAATGTTCACATCAGGAAATGGTTGCCGCAAATGGACGTTTTAGGTATACAAATGTTATAGCTCATTTTAAAATTTAAGGGCGTATATTTTATTTGTTTTATGGTAGCTCATCAAAATGTAAAACCATTCGTCACTCAAGGCGGATTACAATCTGTTGAAGAGGCCATATCTACTGGAGTACCATTGGTTGGGATGTTATTTTTGGGGGACCAACCTATGAATGTTCAAAAGTTGCAAGACTTTGCTGTTGCAATAAGTGTAGACCCGAGCACTTTAACAAAGGATCAACTAAAATCAGCTATTATAGAAGTTGCCGAAAATAAAAAGTAGTTACCTAGACATATCATATTTCTGTTAAATTAAACCCATTATTTCAGGTACAAGTTAAAGATGCTGGAAGCTCGTTCAATAGTCCAAGATCAGCCTGTTTCTGGTTTGAAAAAGGCAGTTTGGTGGTCGGAGTATGTGATACGCCATAAAGGAGCAAAACATTTGCGAAGTCCTGCTTTGGATCTTCCTCTTTACCAATATTTTTTACTAGATGTTGTGGCAATTAGTTTAGTGGGTCTATTTTTTATTTTGTATATTTTGTATAAAGCGATATTAGGTGTAATGTCATCAAACAAAATAGTTAAACATAAACTTTCCTAGATTTAGGCAATTCAAACTAGTTTTAATTTTTAAATCCTATTTTGCATTTGTTTACCAAGTTTGGTGTGAATCCAACATGATTAATATTACTCTTGGCCATTAAGAAAGCGAAGAAATTTTTTTGAAGGAATAATTCTTGCAAAGACCTTTTTAAAATCTTATTTAGTACCTACCTATTTATAAAATTTGGTGCATATCCATCGTGATATAAAGTTGAAAATTTAAGGGGGCTTTTTGGAGAGATTTTTGCTAACCCTTAACTCTTATTTGTGTGCATTTTGCGGATTTAGCTTTTATTTCTGAAGAGATGTTCTAACACATATAAAAAATCTGGCTGTTGTGTATTTTCTGCAAGATAATTATATTTGGGTACCTTAACTTTTATTAAAACAATATTTAAATTTAAAATGAGTTATTTTAATAAATGAATAATAGTCTATCCACAATAATAATATTTTAATCATTTGTTTTTAGTACACTCAGTGCTTATTTATCTTTATTTATTTTCTTGGTCAAGGGACTTAAGTGCAGAATGTAGGACGTTTCAATTATTTTTTTTTTATTTATAGGTACTTGTAGTGTAGACCAGATTAATTAAATAGCATACACATTTAAACATATATTTTTTACTCACATTTATAAACCCAGATACTGGTAGTATAATTTTTGTTGTCTTAGAACTTTTATTACTTGCAATTAAACACTACCTAAGTATAGTGAGATCGTACCGATGTATTTATCTCCATGCCCAAAATCTAAAAGATAACTATATCGCATGTCATGTTCAAGGCCTATAAATTTTAATAAATAGTTCCCACAATGATTTTATTCATTCAAACACTGATAGTTTCGCTCTTGAATAAAATGCATCTTAAGTTTTTATTAGTGATTTTTGCATTTGGCGCGTGTGGTGTTCAAAGTGCGAGAATTTTGGGGTTCTTTCCCATTCCATCAATAAGTCATCAAGTGGTGTTCCAACCAATATGGAAAGAATTATCTCTTCGGGGACATGAGCTTACTGTTCTTACACCAAACCCTTTAAAGGATCCAAAGTTGGTGAATCTTACTGAAATCGATGTAAATTACATGTACGATTATTTTGATATTCAAAATATTATGTCGAAAGATAAAACGGCATTTCAAAGTACTCGAGACGTTTTATTATATATTCTTAACAACATTATACCAAAAGAAGTGATGGATCCAGAATTTCAAAAGGTATTAAAGCGGGATAAGGATTATTTTGATCTTATTTTGGTTGAGGCGCACAACCGTATTAATGTTGGACTTGGAGGTGTTTTTAACGCTCCCATAATAGTGGTGTCGTCCTTAAATGCATTAGTTCATGATCACGACGCTCTGGGAAATCCTTCGCATCCAGTTTTATACCCCGAGATGATGTTGGGTTATGACCAACACCAAAACTTCTTCCAACGTTGGAATAGTTTTTTCTTCAACATTGCGTACCGCATAAGTATGAAATATGATCAGCTTCCAAAAGCAAACGTTATGGCAAAGAAACTATTTGGAAATATTCCTGATTTGGAGGAACTTTCCAAAAATATAAGCATGATGTTTCTGAACATTAATCCAGTTTTGTTTCCTGTTCGCCCTAATGTTCCTGGAGTTATTGAAATGTGTCAGATGAATATAAAACCTATTAAACGATTACCAAAAGTAGGTACCTCTTTAATCTAATCTTATAAAAAGTTTTATGTAATCTTTTATTAATCTACATTTTAAAATTACTACATATTTTACGTTATCTTCTAGGATTTGCAAAAGCTTTTGGATGATTCCAAAAACGGAGTTGTGTACTTCAGTTTGGGAACTAACGTCAAAAGTGTGAACCTTACCGAATCCCTAAGAAACAGTATTATTGGAGCTTTAAGCGAACTCCCGTACACCATTCTGTGGAAATGGGAAGCTGATCATTTACCTGGACAATCCCAAAATATCCATATAAGAAAATGGTTGCCCCAACTCGACGTTTTGGGTAGCTAATATTTTTAAAGTTGTAACTTACACATTTTAAACGCTTATTTTTTTTAGCCCATCCAAATTTAAAAGCATTTGTCACTCAAGGAGGTTTGCAGTCTATTGAAGAAGCCATTTCTTCTGGGGTTCCACTTGTTGGAATGCCCATGATTGCGGATCAACCTATGAATGTTAAGAAGGTTGTAAATGCTGGCCTTGGCGTTTCTGTAGACTCGAATACTTTAACGAAGGAAAAACTTAAAAATGCCATTGTTGAAGTGATTGAAAACAAAAAGTAAGTCGGTGCAAAATTCAATTTTTGTTTATCTATTTGCAAAAAAGGATGCGCGCATTATTTTAAAAGGCAATAGGCATAATGTTTTAGAATGCTTAAAGACTTTCGGAATTGTTGTAAGAAGTTTTTTTATTTTAGATATAAAACTAAAATGGAGGAAGCTAAATCCATTTTGCAGGATCAACCCATGGCAGGATTAGAAAAAGCTGTTTGGTGGTCCGAATATGTAATCAGACACAAGGGTGCAAGGCATTTGCGAAGTCCTGCTTTGGATCTTCCTTTGTATCAATATTTATTAATTGATGTTGTAGCTGCTAGTTTGTTTGTGATATTTTTAGTTTTGTACGTTATTTACAAAATTTTTGCTTTATTATTTTTACAAAAAGAAAAAAAAGTTAAGAAGAAAATAAATTAGAGATTTGCCCTATTAATATTGTTATTATTTTGGAGAATACAATTCAAGAATATGGATTGACTTCTTGTCCATTTTCATTCTCGTCGTTTACTAGAAAAATATCGGGTCATAACTATTACAATTAAAGTGCTAAAATTGGCTTGACCTAGTTTTTAAATTGGCCAAATCAGCGACTGTAAAACTAAGCTTTCTGTATTGGGCGATGAAGGATATGTCCGGACCCCAAAATTAAAATAAAAGTAGTGTTAGTTAAATAAAATGTAAACATGAAAACGTGTCAAGGTATCTCAATGCCCAAATAATTAAAAGATAACACCTAAATAACACCCATCCATATCGCTTGTCCCAATTATCCAAGGCCCATAAACTTTTTTAACAAGGAAGTTTTTACAATAATCTAATTCCCTCAAATACATTGAAGACAATGTATCTTAAGTTAATAGTACTTGTTTTTGCATTTGGCGCGTGTCATGTTCAAAGTGCAAGAATTTTGGGTTTCTTCCCTATTTCATCAATTAGTCATCAATCAATATTTCAACCAATATGGAGAGAATTATCCCTTAGAGGACATGAGGTAACTGTTCTCACGCCAAGCCCCTTAAAGGATCCGAAGTTGAAAAATCTTACAGAAATCGATGTAAATTGTATGAAACTTTTGATATTCAAAAGATTATGTCAAAAGATAGAACGGCACTGCAAATTACTCGTGCCGCTTTATCATACGTACTTAACGATTTTGTGATTGAAGAAGTAATGCATCCAGAATTTCAAAAAGTATTAAAGCGAGATAAAGATTATTTTGATCTTATTTTGGTGGAGGCGCACAATCGTGTTAACATTGGACTTGGTGGTGTTTTTAACGCTCCCATAATATTGGTGTCATCCTTAAGCGCATTTGCTCATGATCATGACGCTCTGGGAAATCCAACGCATCCAGTTTTGTATCCCGATATGATGTTGGGATATGATCAGCACCAAAACTTCTTTCAACGTTGGAATAGTTTTTTTTTTAACATTGCGCACCGCATACATATAAAATATGACTATTTTCCAAGAGAAAATTTTGTTGCAAAGCAACTCTTTGGAAATATTCCTGACTTGGAGGAACTTTCCAAGAATATTAGCCTGATGTTCGTGAATGTTAATCCAGTTTTGTTTCCTGCTCGCCCTAATGTTCCTACGGTAATTGAGTTGTGTCAGATGATTTTAAAACCTATTAAGCCATTACCAAAAGTATGTATACACCTTATAATCCTAGTTATCTTGTTGTCAGCGATTGTTTTGTAGGACCTAAAAAAACTTTTGGATGATTCAGAAAATGGCGTTGTGTTCTTTAGTTTGGGCACCAACGTCAAGAGCGTAAACCTTAGCGAATCTCTAAGAAACAATATCGTTGATGCTTTAAGCGAACTACCGTACACTGTTCTGTTAAAATGGGAAACCGACTATTTACCTGGACAACCCCAAAATGTCCACATAAGAAAGTGGTTCCCTCAACTTGACATTTTAGGTATGCAAAAAATAATCTTTGAGCTGTTTTTACTTTTTTATATTTATTTAAATTAGCTCATCAAAACGTGAAAGCATTTGTGGCTCAAGGAGGTTTGCAGTCCATTGAAGAAGCCAATTCTTCTGGGGTTCCTCTTGTTGGAATGCCCATGATTGCAGATCAACCTATGAACGTCAAGAAAATTGTAAATGCTGGCCTTGGTGTTGCTGTGGATTCGAATACTTTAACAAAAGCAAAACTTAAAAGTGCTATTATTGAAGTGATTGAAAACAAAAAGTAAGGCTGTCCTAAATATACACCTCCTTACAAGTCAAGCGCAAAAATCATTTCCTTTGGAATTTTTCAAATTTTAGGTACAAAGCTAAAATGGAGGAAGCTAAATCCATTTTGCAGGATCAACCCATGACAGGAATAGAGAAAGCTGTTTGGTGGTCCGAATATGTAATTCGACACAAGGGTGCAAGACACTTACGAAGTCCGGCTTTGGATCTTCCTTTGTATCAATATTTATTGATTGATGTTATAGCTGCTAGTCTTTTTGTGATATTTTTAGTTTTTTACCTTATCTACAAAATTTTTGGTTTTATATTTTTACGACAAGAAAAAAAAATTAAGAAAAAAAGAAACTGAAATGAATCTATTCTATTTTTTTATCAGTCCTATGCCTACATAGGGAAATAAATGAAAATGATTATTATTGTTATTATTATACTGCCAATATACTCTTATCATCTTATCAAATAATCTGCCTGGTAGATTATAGTTAAATTGTTCAAAAATAATAAAGAAAATTGCTAAAATACAAGATTCACTTTCGCAAATAAAGAGTTAAATAGACAAAGCAATTGTTGTTAGATTTTATACCGTATAATTTTACCAGTAATTTGCACTACTCTTTAAAAATAGTGACTCAGCAGTATTTCTAAATTGTATGCCTGATAAAGTAGGTACTTAATTTAAAATAGGCTATTAGTGTATTAAATAGTTTATTATAGTTAATCATTTATAATAAAAGGAAGTCAAAGGTCATCACACTTATTATAGCGTTTTCCTTAAAAACAGATTTTTAAATAAATATCTACTTATAAAATGTACATTTTTTAATTTTCTAATTTACTTTTTTTTTTTACAAGAGGGTAAATATTATAAGTGGCTTAGTACGAGTCACCTGTTGTTTTACCTAAAGAAATTGTCTAGTTTAATGTTGTCATCAGCCAAGTTAAGGTTGATTTTGAAGATTACATAACTATTAAATCAGTTACAATTTCTATACACAATATTAATATTCTTATAAAATCTATCTGTGAAAATCTATAATTTCATGGATGTATTATTGATGACTCTATTTTAAAACATTCGTTCTCGCATTTGTAAAATTCAATTTTACACATATTATATTTAATACAAATAAAACACAGCGTTTAAAATTTGACAAAAAGATTATGTAAATAAATAGTGCATAATTCTTCGGCCCCCCTTTTTAAAATGTAAAATTTTTGTATAAAAAGAAATCAAAATGATACAACAAGCATCAGATATTGACAAGTGCAATAATCAAACAACCTAATCAAAATGTTCACTCTCGTAGGATTTTTCATTTGCTCTTGTAAGTACAAACCTCAATAATAAATTAATCCTTCCACAGTACTCCAAACTAAACTTACCTATGTTTTCTTAATTTAACAGTTGTTGCTGCCCAAGCTTCACATGAGCATTTTACCATTCCGGAACCATCATACAGTTACCAAGGAGCTGGTGGTTATCAAGGAGGACACGGTGGTAGCTCTTATGGTTATGGAGGAAGCGATGGAGGTCATGGAGGTCACTCTGGAGCTCAACTGACGGCTTTGGCCCAAACTTCCGCCCTTCAAGCCAAGCAAGCAGCAAACAACCAACACAATGCTGGATCTGTTGCTGCTTTTGAAGCTAAGAACAATCTGGCCCAACAAGCTACTGGTGTAAGTTTAAAAGAGTCATTATGAAAGTACACTGTTCTTCTTATAAGGACCCTGAATAAAACATAACTTGTTCTTGTTTAAGGCTGCTTCTGCCGCACAAGCCGCCCTTGTTGGCAAACAAGCTCACGTAGAAAGCCTGAAGCAACAACTCCAAAAAGCCGAGGCTCGTCTTCAAGGCGAGGTCGCCCAATACTACCAAGTCCAAAAGGTTTCCGAAGAAGCCCAATTCGGAGCTAAACAAGCCCAGCAACAAGTCGCCGCTCTTCATGCTGCTTTTGTTTCTGCTCAAGAACAAGCAAAGTCCGCTACCTCTTCAGCTGTAGGTGCCGCCGCTGCTGCTGCTAACCAACACGACATGATTGAGGAAGCCCAAAGGAAGATCGCGGATTTGCAAGCTCAACTTCACGCTGCTTTGAGTGATTTGTCTAACACCGCTGCTGCCGCTGAGAAGGCCTCCTCTGCTGCTGAAGCTGCCCAACACAATGCTCAAGCTGCCGCCGCTTCGATTGGCGAACATGGTGGATATGGGAATAAGATTGGTTCTGGGTCCGGTTACAGCAAATGGTAAATCCAATTGTTTTAATTTTTTTAAATAAATTTTCTAAGATTTTATTCTTTTGTTTGATTTTTATAATACCTATGTAATAAACAAAAATACCGCAAGAGCAAGCAACCAAACATTTGTATTTGACAAAATGAATGATGTGGAGTAAAAATATCATCTGTGTGATATCATGCAATATCAATTCAATAAAATAGAAATTAAACATCACACCACAATAAGTAATGAAAAGCATTCAATGCGTCCAGTTTTTTTTTATCAAAAATGTATTCACTGGCTTAACCCACTTGCTTAATTTTCGTGCTCCCGTTTAATTTATTTTGTTGTTTCCTGCTGGTCATAAAAAGTTAATTTTCTTTTGATAAGAATGGTTTAAATTTTTAGTGCTTTATAGTTGAAAAAATGTTTTAAAAAGGCATAAAAGTCGGTTTTAAAATTTATATTTGGTTTAATTTAACAGATCACAGAGTCAAAACGAAAAAAAAAAAACATAATTATTGTTGTTAAACTGTTAAAGGTAAAACGCATAAAAAACGATTAAACTTATCATAGAGTGGCGGTTTTCTAACAAGGAAGATAAAGATACTGCCGATGCAACTTATTGGTCCATTTGAACCATAAATCTAAAAGGGACCAATAAAGTGCATCCGTAGAATTCTCCTTTTCCGGAAGGGTTTAAAAAAACGCACCCTATTTATTCTAAAATGTAGTTAACATTATTTTAGGGATTTTTATTGAAAGTTTAAAATAACAATACCCCCTACAAGGTTAAATGGCCAATGGAAAGTACTAACATTATCAATTTGGAAATTTAAATTATTGTTAAAATGAAATGTGGTATTACTATCTTTTTGTTTGTTTTTAAATTATTAATAATGTTTATTAATGCAGGTAAATTTACACAACTCAAATATAGATTCGGTAATAGTAATAGTGCGTATGTAATAGTAGAAGCGCAGAAGTTAAAACATAGGCAACGCATGTGTCAACACATAGATGCTTATGCAAAATCTATATGTTGACTACGTTTTAACTTATGCGCTATTCGCACTATTTCTGTTACCGAATCTACTTTTGACCCGTTAATGTTGCCAAAAAGATAAGTCGAGATAAGTGGACAACCTTTAATTTTTAATGTTTTTAATAAAAAAAACAGAAGTTGGTAGTAGCATTTTGCTGCATTTTTCAAACCAACATTGTTTTTTTTTTCATTTATTTTTGAAGGGTAAAATTATGATTGTAGCTCCAGGTGGACTGTGGCTAAATTGTCCATCTGTTAGAGGATATTTTGGTTGTGATGTATGCTTATGTCCAACAAATATTTGGAAAATACCATGTGCTAAATTGGAATGTGTTAAGGATTTCATAAGCTAGTCAAAGTGTATTAAAAACAAAACAACGCTGTATTATTTTAAATTGCTCTTGGATTTGGTATGGTGGCTTAAATAAAAGTGTTGTTAAAAAAATAAAGTTTTTTTTTATTAATAAATAAACTTTTAATGTAATAAAAATTGGAACAAAAAAGTAGGTTAGTCAAAAAATCTAAAAGCGTCCAGTGTATTGAATTCCTCCATAGGTTTGCGGCCTAGAAGCTCCACCAGGTCCACCAAAATGTCTATCGTAGCTACCCACAGCATCAACCCTACTGTTCTTGTTTCGCCAAATGTTACCGCGCGCTTGAGCAGAAACGTCACTTCCAAATCCTTTGGTATGGGAGGCCTGAACTCCTACACTTGATCCTGCAAGTGATAAAGTACATTTATATTCTGATGACAAATTTTCATTAGGTATTATTGTATTGATGTGCAACGCATTGGGAAGTGATTTTAATAGTTTAAGGTAATTTATTCAAGACGTGCAAGGCATTAAGTAGAATTCAATACTCTTTTGCTATACATTAAGGCCGATTTATACCACGTAACTTTCACTTTACTTCCGCTTTACTTCGGCGTAACTTAATCGAAAATTAAATAAAATACATGGGAATGTATTGGCAAATTTATAGTTCACTTTAGTGCTACTTTTCTGATTCATTTAGCTTAAAGTCGTATAAAGTCGTACTAACTCGAGACCCGAGCTTGGCCATCATGCGCAAAATTTGCAAAAATGAGATATTCGCCCTTATTGTCAAGGGTAGTGATTCCAGAATATCGCTTCGTATACGATACCTGTTAGGTCTTCTTATGTAGGTTTTACAAAGCGATATTCCGTTATTACAGCCCAGGTAGGCGATTCTGATTTCACGATTCGATAGTTCTATCTTCTTCCCTCTAACTATTTTGTACATAAGTCTGCCTTTATATTTGTGTCGAATCGAGAAATCAGAATAGCACTGCAGGTATAAATTGTCAGAAGTCGCGAGTTCAGACGCATGCGCTTTACTGATCCCAATTTCACGTAACTTTGCAATCTGTAAATTAGGCAAATTTGTAAAGTTAAGTGGAAGTAAAGTTACGCCGAAGTAAAGTAAAAGTTACGTGGTATAAATCGCCCTTTACAAACGAAAAGATAGATGTCATGCTTATTATACAAAGCAGTTTTTTGAGCATACAAATTGGCTCCAGTAATTAATTTTTTTTAACCTAGTAACTTTTAGAGCAAAATATGGTTTTAAATAAAAATATTAAATACCTGAGGGACGATGTTCGTAGCCAGCGTTGCCATTAATAGTGTGGGGACCATGCCGAGGAATATTAGCACTACCCCCAGCTGTGAATTGATGATCACCATTTTGCCACCGTCCCTGTTGTCCTATGGAGCCGCCATTTGAACCAACTCCCCATGTCGTTTTAGTTTCTCTAAGAAAAAAATAAAAAATAAAAATTGTTTCTAGGATCAAAAATTCTGTGGAGCATGTAATATTTCTTACACGTTAGATAGGTAAAGGAATCGATTTAAAAAATTTAAAGAAAGAATTAAAATGAAAATGAAGAATAAGTAAAATAATTACCAAAAAAAATTTAAAAATGTTTTTAAATAATGTTTACCTTTTTTCTCGATGCTCTAAGGGTTCTTGGGGTCTTCCTTGAACATGAGATGCAAATTCCACCACCACAAACAATGAACACAAAGCTACTGCGGCAAATTTCATGTTTATGCAATTTTCTCGTTTTGAATCTTTACTAATTAATAAACTTGTTGCAAATGATAACTTTCATTCATATGCCTCTGCATTTTATACAAGATTTTAGTCGCGTTGTAAATCCCAGGTCGTTAACGTTTGTGTTGATAAGCGGCGTTTACGCGAGTTGTTGGAAATTCTATTAAATACTTTTTGTTGTATTTATGTTTTGACCGGGGATTTTTTACTATACCGGGAATTATGTACCATTTTGCAATAAGTAATATAGCAATATTATTTTTTATACTCTTTCTAAGAATTAGGAAAAATAGTCCATTGTAAAACAAATATTCGAAATTTTTACAAGCGCGGATTTAGGTAATTTTGTCAGGGGGGTTAATAAGGTAGGGTCTTTTTCCTAATGAGCGCCACAGGTGATTTTTTTTTGAAATATATACTATTTTTAGCAGAAATTTAGGAGTCTTGGGGGGGGGGGTAATTATCCCCATTCCCCCTCCTATAAATCCGCGCTTGAATTTTTAAATTAGAAAAAAAAAAAATTATGAAGACAAGACAATAAACTTATTAGGTGTGTGGTATAATTATAAACGAGGGGCGTTTCACTAGGGGAATTGCTGTACACAATTAGGGGAATTTTTTAGGAATTGGAGGAATTTTTGGGGAATTGCGGGAATTTTTTGGGAATTGGGGGAATTTTTTAGGAATTGGAGGAATTTTTTGGGAAATTAGAGGTATTTTTTGGAAAATAAAAGCAATTTTTTTAAGAAATTCCTAGGCAGTATACAAAGCTTACGGTCTAATTAAATTTATTGTGGTAGCACCAGTTAGGCAATGAACGAGTTCATTAAACTTTTAAAAATTGGTAGCAAAGGTATTTTGAAAAATACCATTTTTACAAGATTTTTTTTTACCCGGGCACTACTCGAATAACTTTTATTCCTCTTGGAAATAAAATCCATTTGTTTTTGTCTTTTATATCCGAGTATAGTGATCGGTTAGTAATTCAGAACAAAGCCCATCGGCCATCGCTTCCGACTCTTCCACAGGTAGAATGTGACAATATTCTTATTCTTTAAATAAGCATCACCACATTCTAACAGTAAGAGAGTGCTATGTAAAGTACGTTTATGCGGCTCCAGATGGTCACCCTATTCCCAAGTAAACCGACCGTGAAGATGTACCTCAACGGGAAGGGTCAATATTCAAGATTGGAAATAATTACTTCCAAAAGTAATCGATTGCATTTTTTTAAATATTTAATCTAATTTTGATCATTGCTTCCAGTAATCGATTATTCTTTATTTAAACATTTGAAATTTTCCGCCAAAACTTTTTAATGTTTTTGAATTTCGCGCCATAATTAACAATAAATTTAAATTTCGCGCCATAAATTTGAAATTTGCCGCCCAAACTTTTCAACATTTTTGAATTTCGCGCCAAAATTAACAGTAAATTTAAATTTGGCGCCAAAAATTTGAAATTTCCCGCCAAAACCTATTAATGTTTTTTAATTCATTGCCAAAAATAACCATAAGTTTAAATTTTGCGTCAATAATTCTGAAAATTTAAAATGTAATGCATTTTTAAAGGTTTTTTTAAGAGAAATTCTGGGGAATTTTTTCGGGAAATTGGAGGAATTTTTTAGGAATTGGAGGAATTTTTTGGGAATTGGGGAAATTTTTTGGGAATTGGTGGAATTGTTTAGGAATTGGGGGAATTTTTTAGGAATTGGGGGAATTTTTTGGAAATTGGGGGAATTTTTGGAATTTTTTGGGAATTTTTTACAAAGAATTCCTCTTGGGGGAAGTGGTGTACACTATTTGGGTATGTGTATTCCCCCTCGATTATAAATTAGAAAGTATAAATTATTCTAAAAAATGGAGTAGGTATCTATCTCTTCAATTATTAATAGTAACTAAAAATGGGTAAAACCTCGGGTAGAACTCAAAACATGTAAAAAAGGAAAACGAATTTATTATTTATCAATATAAATAACAAAAAACTACAAAAAATGCAAACTACTGACCGCCTAAAGCCAGCTCTAGAAGCACCAATAAATTGTAACGATCAATGCAACGACTTCCTGCGTAGTTATTCTAGCGCTAGTGTATGGTAAATTCTTACAGTGAATATATACAACACACCCAATGGAAAAATTTGCAAAGATTTAGTCTGCACACGTCAGAAAATATTGTATAAGAAGGACAGCACAGTCCAATTGTACCAATTTATTGTTATGTCTAGGGCGAGCATAAGACGCTCCAATAAATTGTAACGATCAATTACAACGACTTTCTGTCGTACAGTACAGGGCATGGCAAATTCTTACATTAAGTGTATTCTACATAAACATTGTAAAAATTTGCAATGGTTTTGCTCTTGTCAGAAAAAATTGTGCAAGGAGGATTGCACAGTCCAATTCTACCAGTTCAGCGTTATGTGCGGGGTGGGCCAATTAGTTCTTAAAACGCATGCGGCAGAAACGCTCCCGTCAAAACGCACAGTTTTTTTTTTTATTTTTTTTTTTAGGTTTTGAAAACATCCTGTTTTACCACCAAGCAATATAAAATTATTCAGTGAGGTTCTTATTGCCCCCCCCCCCTATCTTAACTTTTGAACGGTTCAATATTCTATTTAAAAATTTTTAATTTGTTTATAAAAACTGTTATTAAAAAAAAAGTTTTTGCCAAAAATGTAGGTTGAGAGGTTTTTGGAAAAAATATGCAATGGTAAGGAGGATAAACCCTTATTTAAATTGTCATATTTTTGTAAATATGCATATCTGATTTCGAAAAAACCCGATTTAAAATTTGTTACTTCCCAATTATAGATTGTAGGTAATTTGCCCTGTCTACATTTTTGTAAAAAAATGTTTTATTTAATAAAAAACCAAAATGACGACAAAAAAAAAAGGTTAATGAAAGAAAGCAAAATTTGGGATTTATAAATATAATAAAGATAACAGAATTACAAAATATGCAATAATAAAATAAAACAAATACCAAATATAAATATACGTCTCGCGTATTATGTATAGAGAGCAAGGGAATTCCCAACTTCTCGCCTTGAGTCTATCTTCTTTGTATTTTATTTTTTTAACTCAATCACAGTGTCGATTAAAATTTTGGAATTTACAATAATCTTAAACCTTTTTTGTATAAAAAGGCACATGTACAACATTTAGCATTCTCATTCTCAACCAGTTTCTTATTCAGTAAGCTTCAAAGAAGTGCTAATAAAAATGAAGTTCGCTACAGTAGTTTTGTGTGTCATGCTCGTAGTGGTTAATTTTGTTTCTTCCATTCACGGAAGTGCATACATGTCTCAAGTGCATCGCGAAAGACGGTAAGCACAAATGGTTCTTTAAATATTTCAGACACATTCCGACAAAAGAATGCTATTTTTTGAAGTCTTATTCAAATAATAAAACCTCTTCCTTTAAATGTAAAAGCAGGACTTGTTTAAATTGTAAAAACAATCTGTCTGTCCTAAAAAAATGGCAATCAACAGAAGCTTTTTTTACATGGAACTAAGTAATTGGTTTTTCTTTTAAGGTTTTCATTTTAATGCATAGTTTCTAAAATACACTTTTTTACATACAGACAAACCAAAACAACATGGGGAGTAGGTCCAAATGGTGGTACTATAGGACAACAAGGACAATGGCAAAATGACAGACACCGTGTCACGGGGGGAGCCAATGCACAAATTCCTTTCCATGGAGGACCTCACACAATTGGCGGCAACGTTGGTTACGAGCATCGTCCCTCAGGTATACATATTTATTATTTTCCAGAACATACATTGATCAATCAAATAAATGTAGACCTATAAAGCGCATACGTGATGAATTGCCGCGGCTGAGGCTGTGCACTTTTGAACTTATCGATAAAGTAATTTTTCTCAGAAGATGTAATACCTTTTAAGAGCTATATATTGAAAGAAAAACTGTCAGACTGTGGAGTATAATAATATTTAAAAAGCTAACGTTTTGTAGGGTCAAAATGATTGCTTATATAGTACCATCGCTTAGTACCCTACAAAATAAATTATACTTGATAATAATCTTGCAAAATTGTTAATAAAAAAATGGTCCTGAATGGTAACCGCACCTACAAAAAAATCATATTCTTTTATTATGCATGTTGATTTTGTCATGAAACATGTTTTAAATCTTTTTCTGTTGCAGGATCAAATGTAGGCGTGCAAGCGTCTCACACTAAAGGATTTGGTACCGACGTTGCTGCCCAAGGACGAGGAAATATTTGGCGAAACCAGAACAGTAGATTGGATGCTGTGGGCAGCTATGGTAGACATTTTGGCGGACCTGGTGGAGCTTCCAGGCCACAAACCTATGGAGGAATTCAATACACTGGTCGTTTCTAATTTATGTTTATGCTATTTATTTTAATACCCTTTTTACAATAAAGTATTTTTTTTATTTATTCAAAATATCCTTGAAATCAATCAAAAAGTTGATCTCCAATCGCAGCAATATGGTCCAAAATATAGTCGCAATTAGCTTTAGTAAGGCCAGAATTCTGAGACACAAACCTAAAGAAATTAGGCAGCTCCTTTAAAGGTTGGTAACTTATCATTACAGATCCATGTTTTACCATTATAGCCTTGATTTGTGGCGCCACCTGCAAAAATATTGATCTTTTATTAAATGTGGGAGAACAGATCAGAGGACAACCGACGCGTCAGGCGGCAGCGGGCGACGGCGGTGTCCTGGGAAGAGGGCTATGCATAACTAACCTACCATAAATTTTATTTTATGGGTTCCGAATTTGGCAAGACTTGGTTTTAAGCCTCTTAATAAAATTGGTTAAGTATGGCTACTAGGCTGCCATAAAATAGCAATTGGTAATATCGTAATTGAGACGGAACATAAAAAATGTAACATTCTTCCTGAGGATATAAAACGTATACCACATGCAACAACAAAAGGCTTTATAAAGATAACAAACATCATTCTTTGTTTTCTAAGGATCAATTTTTTATTTATACCAGTGATCCCCTAAATAAAATGTGAAATTATATGTGGAGAGGATACTTTAACAATTTTTAATTTAGCTGTAGGCATACTGGTTAGGGTGGGCCGAAAAACAGATTTTTTTAAATTTTAGGTAGGGCTAGTAAAAAATCGATTTCTTGGGTTAATTGTGTACCCCTCAGAAAAAATTACATTTTTAAACAAATATTTCACCGGGCCCCAAGACCAAAAATGTTGTAATTAATAAAAAATTGCTAAAAATTTTATTTTTTACAATTCACTTTGAAGTAATGCAAATACATTTTCTTATAGTAACAGCATATACTATAAAAAAAAAACGAAATTATTTTGACCAAATTTGACCGTGCCCCCAAAGGACAAAAAATTGTAAATTTTGGTTTATTCTTTTTATGCGAGAAAAGAAGTTTTTTAAGTATTATAGCATATTTCTTTGCAACAGGCAATGTATTTTGCCTAAAATTATTCAGATCTCAAAGATAAGTCAAAATTTTTCATTTTGAATTTACACTATTTGTACCTAAAGTAAGTGATTTTGGCATCTCATGGGGGCCGGCTAAATATTTTTTTAAAAATCTAATTTTTTTATAGGAGTATACTATTGACCCAAGGAATCATTTTTTCACTAGCCATACCCAAAATTCAAAAAAAAGTGTTTTCCGGCCCACCCTAATACTGGTAAAAAATTGTGAAATATAAGATTCAAAACGATCCTTAGCGGAACTGCCAGTTATAAAAGATGCCTTTTCTTGTTTCTTAAGGTATGTACCTACCAAATCTGTGATTGACAGCTGTTTCGCCCTATTGTGGCTCATCAGAATCATGTATCAGAGAATAGTCAATGTAAACCGCAAGAAACTTAGTATATTTTCACAAGTACCAACGAAAAGATTAGTGCGGTTACTGCCATCTGCCGAGACAGAAGTGACTTTCGCACAGACAGGAAGGTATCGTATATAGCTAAGACATTTCGTCAACAGATCAGCCTGGTGCAATTTCGCACGGTTGAAGCGCTCAAAGTAAACAACTACTCCATTACATTACACCGTAATTTTTATATTTTAAAAGTAATTTACCAATTCTATAAGATAAAAAACTAAAAGATATATGCGGTTTCTAGACGTATAAATCATTTAATATTAAAAAAGAGTCCAATAATTTTAATTTATATTGTTTTCGGACTATAACTTTTCAATTATTACAAAGTTTCTAACAATGTGGCCAAAAAAACAGTGAAGCATTAAGCCATTTCAAATTGAAAACTTGAACTTTTTTTGTTGTTAGAAGAATCCAGCACAAAATTAACAAAACTTTCCGATTTCAAGTATGGCACACGTAATAATTGTTTTATATCCAGAACCTGACAACATAGAATGCAATGTAACAACATGTGGTGTTGAATTTACTCAGGACTATGAACTTTTGATTATTTGAAAATGTGATAGTTCTATACATGCGAGGCAAAAGTCCGCCCCCCCCACCTTAACTTTTAAACGGTTTGAGATATTGATTTAAAAAAAATCTTGACAAATTAGCACTAAAAAAACTACCTTTTGACGAAATAAGTTTTTCAAAAAATAATAACCCCCACATAGGGGGACTATCTACTTAATTTTTTTAAATGTAAAGAGGGGTCAAGTGACCCCTCATTTGAAAGCTATTTTTATTTCCAAGACAATGACGTTTACTAATTTTAAATTGATTTAGTAGTTCTATTGTACTGTGCGTTTTAAAATAAAGCACATAAATCCTGTTTTACGTAATAAATGCAACAATAAAAGACTTAAGTGACTCTAAAGTAAGTAGGGGTGTATGTTTTCTTTTTATTTAAAAATATTAATAATTTTTTTTTGTTAGTATGTTTTATAACAAATGTTTTAAAATAACCCACCAAAATTATTTTTTTTTCAAAAAAACGAAGTAAAATAGGGTTAAAAAATATAATTAATTAAAAAAAAATTATTTAGAAGCATAAGGTTTTGTTTTTTTGTATTTTATGTTGGGAGACAGGGTATAACCCATTTTAACAAAAAAATATTACATATTCTTTTTAATTAAAGAAAAACATGCACCCTTACCTAATTTCCAATCGTTTTATTTTTTCGCTGTTGCATTTATTAAGAAAATCGTTCTTTTTATTGAGAAGTTCCTAGCCAAAAAAATAATAAATATATCTTAAGTTGGTAAACACCATTGTGTTAGAAATAAAAATATCTTTCAAATGAGGGGTCACTTGACCCCTCTTTACATTAAAAAAAACTAAGTTCATAGTCCCCCCATCTGGGGGTTATTATTTTTGAATAATCCAAATTTGTCAAAAGGTAGTTTTTTTTGTGTAAATTAACCTAAAAATTTTTGGAAATCAATATCTCCAACCGTTCAAAAGTTAAGGCCAGGGGGGGGGGACTTTTGCCTATCACTGTATATTGAAGCGCTTTTCAATTAAATAATGTTGTAGTTATCGAATTAATAGTGTGTTTTTGTAATTAATGATGATATAATATTTTCCTTTTCCACCAGGTAGATTGCATTGTACGCACATGTGTATTATTTTAAATAGATTGTGTACAAACATCTGGGGTAAAGAGGGTGATTTAAGAGGAAATGTGCGGACCGTTTGTATAGAAACATTTCCTGAATAAATTATAGATTATCTCCAGTGCTCTAGCATCTATAACAGCAAAGGTTCCTAACTAGAAGTTTCAGAAGCTAGTTTTCTCATGGGAGTACCTGGAAATGTTCCTATTTAACTTTACATAAAACATTACATGTGCTGCAGGACGAGCGTACTACGTTTTTACATAAATTACCTACACTATAGCAAGTCACCGCAACCAAAGTCTCCGCGGAAACTTGTAGGAAATGTCGGATTTTTCTACTTGATACGACTGCTTTGGGAAATGTTTCGGTAGGTATACTAAGTTTACGACCCTTGCATTGCAAATCGAAATGTTTTCATAAAGCAAATCTTTACGGGATTACAATCAGGTGTTGCCAACTGGGAATATAAATGCCCAAATAAACTCTTGTTTATTTTATATTATTCTCTTAACTTAGTTCCTGCATAGTAAATATTTATTTATTTTAAAATTATTCATTTGCAAAGGCAAAAAAAAACATTGGTAGTAAAATATTAAAATTTGAAAACAAGAATAGTTAAGAAGCAACTAAGAAATGCATAATCTAATAGTCGCTTTAAGTACTTATAATTAATAGCATAATGCTAAAATAGCAAAACTTACCTTGTGTAATTCCTTTGAATATTCCGAAATTCGATCAGCTTTTCCCCGAAGAAATTTAGGCAAGTACCAAAAGCAAACATTCATGTATTGTCTCTTTGATACCAAGATAAAGTCGTGGCGTAACTCTATTTGGTTTTCGAAATATTCAGCTAGACCCATTAACGTTTCAATGTGATTAGCAAATCCGGAGCTCCCCTACAAATTTCCAATAATTGTTTAATTATTGTAATGCAATGCAAGTCAAGATTTTTTGTAATATGTAATAGTTATAAGCGAGATCCCATCAATGGCGGCTCTTGAATTAGCAACACCTTGAAGCCTCCTGAAGGTCTATTATTCCAAAAATGCAAAAATTAGGCTTCACTAAAATAATTGTCTAATTAAGTAATACCTACTTAACTAAAGTAAGCGATTGAATATAAAATGAATTACATTTAATTAAGTTTATTAAATTATTTATTAATTAAATTACCCTAATGCAAATACCTAAAAATTAACCAGCACCTAACGAATAAAACTCGCTGGTTTTATAAAATACGATATTTAAATTATACCTATTTTTATTATGCATTATTTCCTAACGAACGCATTTTGTTATAATAACCAATATTGCAATATTTAATTATTGTGAACAACATCCGTTAAAATGTTGGTATGTGATAAAAAATGTATATCAAGTTTTAAAATCAAACTCTACTTTTGTTTGTTTTTTAATACACCTAACTGGTTATTTTTTTTATTAAAATAATATATTCTTAGAATACCAATGTAAATACGTACTTACTTTGGCTTTCCACATAAACCAGAATTTAAAAACATCACATTTTCTTCCACATTGCAAATATTTGTCCCCAGGATCATACTTTCTGTCGTAATATTTATCTTTTTGAAATAGATACTCTGCACCCTTCGAGTGACATGCATGTAAAAGTCCCTCAGCTTTTATGAACAGCATGGAGCATTGCTGTGGCACAGCTAACAGTTTATGGGGGTTAATTACGATGGAGTCTGCCCTTTCTAGACCGTTTAGTTTAGCCCTGCAGATAAAGATGTCCATTATCTTTTTGTATGAGCAGCATGGACAATATCTATGACCAAGCCACACATTATATACGTGTGCTGCTTTTTAAATTACTAAATAAATGCGACTAATACAATTTAAAACAAAACTTAATTGGATACCTTAATTTAGCCCAATTTAGATCAAACATAAATTAACTTTGCGTTCACTTTATTCAGGGTATTCAGAGATTTAACAATAGTAGGTAATATGGGTGTTTTTTTTTGTGTTAACTAACAAATTAGGGTACACAACTATGAATGCCGCATTTTTAGTTTGTTTATAATAAAAATTTGTATACCTTTAAAAGCCTAATCTATAACGAGTAAAATAAAAAATCATACAACACATATTGTCAGGTGTGGGAAATTTACTAAAAAGCAGCTTATGTTGTTGGATTTTTAAAATAACTGCTGTAACTATAAATAAACAGCTAACAGCAGTAAAGATTATGTTGTGATTTTGGTTTTTGGTGTTATTACAAAATAATAGGTTTGACCCCAATAATACTGCAAAAAATAAACTTTTATTTAAATTCTGTATCGACCAATTCTGTTTTAACTTTTTAATTGAGGTGATTTGAAACCCTAAACATGGTCATACTCCCACGCTTTATGCTTTTGTTTTTAGTAAAATAGAGATTGTAGTTTAGGAAAACATACCTATATTTTTGGGAGAAAATTAATCCTCCGCCCCACGCAGCGTCTATGTGCAACCAAATACCATGCCTTTTGCAAATATCAGCAATCTCGTTGATTGGATCAAAAGCACCCCTCACAGTAGTTCCTACAAGACAGAATGAGCAACGTCAACTGCTTTAATTCGACTTAATTTAATTATTATTAATCAAGGAAAGAGGGAGAGAACATTCACGTTAAGGTAATAATATTAGGAAAGTAAGTAGGCTCTGATCCAGGACAAAGCGCTAACTAGGTAAACTAGATCAAAAGTTAAAAGTTAAAATCTGGAATCTCTCCTTCGTAGTGAAGTGTGGTTTCCTTTGTCAAACAATAATCAAAGACAAGTAGTTACAAATATTTGAAACTACTTAGCCTTGTTAGCATTTGCCCTGTTGCTACAACTATTCAAAATTAAGTAGACCAAACATTTGAATTGAATAAAACAAATCTGACCTATCTAGTTCTACTAACTCACCTAAAGTGGCGATGACCATCAAGGGGTGTGCCTTTACTTCCTTTGAGTTGTTTATTTGAGCTTCCAAATCCGTTGTAATCATTTCCCCAATATCATTTGTTTTAATCAAAATAACATTTTCTTCCCCAACACCAACAAAAGATGCAAATTTGCATGATGAATAATGGCATTCTTCAGATGTGAAAATATGACAAGCTGGCAAAATCGAAGTCCCTTTAGCCTGGTTTAATTGAAAAATTAATTACTCGGTTTTCATATTTTACAATTACGTGCTTACTTTGACCTCCGGAAAACTGCGGAAACGTGCGAGATTTATGGCAGTTCCGTTGGCAGTTGAGCCTCCGGGGCAAAACATGCCGTCCTTCCAATCCGGACCAATCATTTTACACACTTCGTCAATAACTTTACTCTCCATTAAGGTAAAAACGGGCGCAACCTCATACGTGTATACGCTGGCATTCAGGGCGTCTGTCAGCCACTGTCCCGCCAAGCCATAGGGGTCCAGACTGCGATACCAAAAATAAGGCAAACATAATTTGATTTATAGAACACTTACCCGGAAAATAATTGATTTATAAAATATGGATGGCCAGTTTTGACACTATACTTAATAGTATCTTTTAGCAACAACAGCAATTTTTCATGCGCCACTCCACTTTGTCCCAAAGAAAAATCGAACATTGTTTCCAAATCTTCCGGAGACTGCCAAAGTAGAACTTTGTCTAGTTTAGTTGTAAACACCACATGTTTGAAAAGCAAATCGACCGCATCCTGCAGAAAATCTTGATGCTTTTCGCGAACTGGAATAGGATGAAAATCATTCATCATGATTATTTAAGCAAAACTAAATTTTATTATGGATACCATATGGTTTTATATGCCTACTTTGTCCAGTTTAATTTAATAATTTGTTTCCTAGTTTAATTAACTTTTGATTGCTATTTTAAATTAATGTTTATTCACAACGCCACTCGTGGTTTGTTTCCTATGCATAGGACCCCTTGTAAATCATTTATAAATGAGTATATTTTAGTATAAATAGCTAACTTAGTTTATGAATTACTTACCTTGGGTTATGATAATAATTTAAAATTAAGGACATAAATTTGTGTCTTAGCTTGAAACTGCTTTATGGCACAACATTACAAGCTCAGGCCACTGGAGCATTACCCTAAACCAAAATTTTAATATATAACAGGTATGTAGGTACTTGATTTCTTAAATATTTTTTTTGTCTATTAATTTAAACTAGATTACTAATATCAAATTTGTGGAATCAACGAAAGGGTTGGTAAATGGGATAATCAAGTAAGCGGGTGGAAATAACCCTGTGCAAATACGTTTTTTGTGTAAAATTAAAATATAAATATGGTTTTGTCAATAAAGCTTTAGTGGTTTTAATTAACTGTTTAAAAGCACCGCAACTGCGGAGGAAAAAAAAACATAATTTAATTATGCTCTTTCATTTATATGAAAATATTATTTGCTTTTGTTCTTTTACATTTATTTTATATAACTAAATAGGAAGTGTTAAACTATACTCTAGGCCCTTAAGATAAAAGGCTTTTCTGCCACAATCGTTATAGAATGCTTATGCTAATGGTGAAGAATGGAAACTATAAAGTTTAAACACCTAATAAGTTGCGAAATTTATGCTTTGAAATTTCAATTATAAAGTTAAAATTTAGCCTCTTAAACTGAGGATAGTTTTAGATTGAATGTGAGAGAAATTCTTAATTAAATACAAAGTAGAGCTTTAGGAGTTGAGAAGTATTTAAAGCATTATTTTACTTCTTACAGACAAGTTTGGATCATTGGATGAACATGTTTTGTTGGAAAATTCGTAATTAGAGTATTGCAGTCAAAACACAAAAGATGCTTGCATTGGTTTAAATATCTTTAAAAAAACGGTAAATTTTAACAAATACCTTATTTTTTGCGTAGTACCAACTTTTGTAGAAACAGAAACATTTCCATGGAGTACTAAGATAACTTTTTACAAGTTAGGGTATACATTTTTGATTTGTTTTGTTTTACTTTTTGTGCTCAAGATGAATACTTTTACAACACACATCGTTCTTTATATTGTTTTCCAATCGATTAGGCAGTATTGTTACATTGTTTTAAAAATGAATACAAAATATACCTCTATAGTGCACTAAAACATGCTCTAATGATCAAAAACCCACTTCATCAATCAAGCGTCGTTATGAGCCTGCTTTTAGGCACTCTAACTGTCTGGTATTCATAACGAAATTAAAATATATGGAAGTATTTCGTGACACAATTTAATGCTACTTATTTACTGAGTGTTGTGCAACTTTTCTAGCATTTTTACAATAATTAAACGCTTCTGCTTCACTGCTTTTCGTGACTTGACACAATTACGAATATTTCCCACCGTGTTTTTTAGCAATAAAAACATGTTCGTAGGCGTAATTTAATTGGTTGACTTACAGCACCCCATAAAATAAAATTACTAAAAAAACTTTAGAGTTTCTTTGCCAAAATAAAATACCTTGAATCCTTGAAAAATTAACTACCTAGTTTACTGAAACTTTAGCTCCTTAATACTGATTAAGGGGCTATACATTTATGTCCAGTGCAAAACAATGTAACAGTGTGTCTTAAACGAAAGCATCAACACCACGTCATAAGATTTAATAAGTTTATATTAATATGTAGAATATGGCGAATGCGCCGGGTCAGCATTTATACGTTCGGGCCTTGTTTAGCGTTGACTGCCAAAATCAAAAACCTGCTGCGAAGTTTCCAGTGGGCTATTCGGTAATACCTACTTACCACATTAAACAAAATTTAAACCCGCGCATAGCTATATTGTATAAGGAAATATGGTTATACCTTTACAAATTTCTTGAACTAGATAAATTGCTAAAGGAAACCAAACTAAGTGAATGAAAAGAAATTCTACCCGTATAATCAACTCAAAACCAAATGGTATTTAAATTATTATTTCATGACCAAGTTTTAAAATTTACTTTTCACCTATTGAGGTTTATAATTATGTTTGAAGTTCGTAATGGGTTCTTAAATAAAAACAGCTTTTCTTTTATGTTATTGTTTCAGAATAATATGCTTCTAACAGTAATGGTTTTGTGAATTATTTCACAAAAGGGTGTTTGTGCTATTATTTTGTTGTAAAGATTTAATACATCGTTTCTATTGTACTGAAAGCATAGGGTTTAGCATACACATACACATGTATGAGCAAGAGAAAAGCAAATGAAAATTCAGCACCAAGCACTTGTGTTGCTTCTATTTACTTCTGTTTTAAGTGCTGTAAAATAAAAGTAGGTACCCTTTATTAATAGCGTCCCGTTTACATTATTCGAGCAGATACAAGCAATGAAAAAGTAAAGTTACTGGGCTTGGCAAATATTAAAGTTGTCGGAGAGTTTACGCAGAAGAGGAGGAGAACCAGTATTTGCTCTACACTGTGTAATGTTCCGTACATGCAACATTAACTAAATCGGATGTAAGCTGATAAGATAGCGCCAAAGTGGGGCAAATTTGAATACTATTAATATTTCATGCCATAACTTTAATTGCCTAAAACTCTTACTTTCTGTATTCAAGACAGCATTGTCGCAACAAGGCATGTAAGCATTGGAGGAAAACAGCTGAAAATTTGCGATTAGGCCACCTAAAAGCACAAATAAAACTTCCGATAAGCTGGTTGCGCGATTCCGCAGCACTGGGAAGAAAATATCGCACTTTATATTTTCTATTCGCTCCACTGAGGTTATTTGATAAATTTTCACGCCTAAGCAACCACACATATGCTTCTCTAAGCTTTTAAACTCAAATGCTACATATATTCTTCTTAAATATAGAATAGAAATAAAGGCAAACGATTAAATAAAATGGGTTCACATAAATATAATAATAAATATTGTTTAACTCTAGATGGATGTGTTGTTTAAATCGGATAATTTTAATTTTTTGTTTTAAATTCCCTTCGAAAATCATTTGAAATATTTGGAATGGTATAACAATTCAATTCTTAAGCTAAATAAAAATTTAAGTCTTTTTTTTTACGCATATTCAGTAGCCCCCATCAGTCATTAAATGACTGTGATTACAATCTCAAATGGTTCGATTTTTAAGAAAAGGAAACTGTAGTATATCTTTTCAGTTCCAATGCCCATTAATTTTCCAACAATGTCTGTCCACTGAGTCAAAGATCTACGACTGACGTTGCCTTTTTGCGACTTCTCTCTGACCACCAACATTTAAACAATGTATGTTTAAGGCATTAAATAAGAATTGTTAGTAACTACATTGACGTAGAATTTATTATTGTGTCTAATATTTAAATTTGTAAGCACTAATGTTTCCTAAATTGGCAAAATCCGCCTGGTAATCGAGGCAATTTAAATTTTAGAGGAAAATAAAAAGAGAAATTATATAACGCGTTTCATTTTCTTTATGGCTCAATTAGAGAGGATATATTAGCAGTATGAATATGAAGAGGCAAAATAAAACAATTATATTATAATTAATATGCTGAAGCGAGGACGCTGCCGCCGCGCCCGCCTGCAGGATTACGTCTTAGCCGCATCAGAGGAAGTTCGCAGGATGTGCAGGAGTAAAATCCTCCTTCAGGAAGTTCATGATTGTTTGACAAATGAGCTCTATGTTGACGTCATTATCTCTGGAGGCTCATCCATAACCATGGAAGATTGTAGTGTGACAGAGTAGACATAGAGCAATAAAAATAAAACATTGCTACATGAAGAAGTTTTGCTTTCATGGGATTAAATCCATTCTTCTTTAAAATGATTAATTGCCCTCTTAAAGGTGTAGATTAGATTCAGTTTATCCAGCTTAACTATAACCAGGCATGATTAAAATATGCCGACAACAGATTTGTCTCTCACTCGCACAATATTATTATCGTTTCCTAGAACTCTGTTTATTCCCTTGGGGTTACATTACGGTTGCAGTGTTTTGCATATAACGGTTGCTCTCGGATATCCTTTTCGCCTATGAATATTTTATAACAAATCTCCTACATTTGCATTTCGACGTTTTAGAATATATTAGATAGTTGGGATTTAAACTTTTTTTCAGACGAATGCTTTAAAATATAGAGTAATTGTAGGAAGTAAATTGCCGGAGCAAATATAATTTTAACTAAGACAATTTATAGGAATTAAAAGAAGCTTTGTGTTTTCTGTGGAATCTAGAAAGAGAATTGCTGCATTTACAACTTTAAGTCTTTGTAAAGTCGCATCTGATATTCATATCTCTTTGTTACCATCACAAAGATTCGCTAAGGACATACCTATTATAATGCCAAAACTTTTAATGAAGTTGCATTTTTTATAAATTATTATAGCACATACCTTCCTTACCCCAGACATCACCAGTTTTTTTTAATATCTATTTTTTTTACCTATAATAAATTTAATAAATACGATTTAAATTTTAAAAATCTAAAGGATGTTAAATAATGGGTCCAGAAATTTAACAATTCCGATATTTTTCCATAAACACAATTTTTTAAATATCACGGTGTTTCTTAAAATTTGCATAATATTGCTTCAATATAAGATAGCCTCGTCATGTTAGATGTAGCATTTTAGCATAGCATAAAATGACCCAAAAAAGCAAAGAAAGCTGGCATAAAATGTGCAAAATAATGCTTGTCCAAACATTCATGTACAAGCATTTTGGTTCTAAAAGAAATTCTTAAAAGGACCACAGACACACTTAGCTTTTGCATTTGACGAGTGATGTGGTTTTACCAAACAGCTTTTAAGTTACTCGGCAAGCGAACGGACGAATGGATGAACAAACCAACTTTTCGTGTGTTGGCTTAGAATTGCAAACAGGTAGCTATACAAATGACGCTGTGAATCCTTTTAGGACGCAGTGAGAGGAATATAATGGACTAGGGACGCCAGAAAGCAGATTTGGCAAGTACCTTAAAAATATGCATGTGAGCTATTTTTAATGCTTGAGTAACAACAAGTTATTTTTATGAAGTTCTAATTACCATCAAGGAGCAATAAACTTGGAAGAGTTCCAAAAGGTGAGACATAAAACTGCAGTACCTTGAACCATTAAAGAGTTTGTTCAAAGTGAAAAAAATATGAATAATTAATGTCTCATCTTTCGTAACCATTTTATTCTCACTTTATTTTAAAGGTCTTAGAGATTAAGTAATTTGTTAATTTTAGAGGTAATTAATGGGGATGATTTAAAAATTGAGGGGCGGCGGCAGCGTCACCATCATCAACTCGCTGGGTGCATCATCAATAAGTCCTCTGAAAGTCGTAGCGTGCCGTGGTGCGTCGTGTGGATTCGCCCGTAGCAGCCAGAGAGCGCTGCCGTCAATAGCGTGAAAGAATCCTTGCCGTAAGGACGAATCCTTGCGGAGCTCCTGCTGCAGCGTCGAGAGATTTGAATTTTAAAACGGTTTGCGACAAAGCGACGCCAATTCAATTTTGCGTAATTGACAAACACCGCGTTCGGGCAACTTTAAATAATTTTAAAACAACACAGGCTTTAAAGTGTTTATTTAGACTCTTTGCAAGAAACATTGAATGTTTTAAAAGTCAAGTGTTTTGGTGAACTTTAAATAAGTTGTTGTGCGTCGCGAGTAGCATTAAATCCAGGAGTTGCTTGATGACATTTTAAGGTTCGTAGACCCACACTTACGTGCAAATTTTAGATTAAATCTCAGTCAACTCTATTATAATATTTTGAAAGTTCAATACCATGTTTGATATTATTTGTTAACCTTTATTTTGTTTAAATTTTATGCTATTGCGCCACTGCGTTCATTTAAGAATAATTTATTAAAACACCCAGAGAATGTGCACCATCACGGCAATACTTCAGCACAAGTTTTGAAAACTCTGAAAGAAACTACTTCAGCAAATGATACTTCACACGTTTTGTCTTTTGTTTTGGAGAGACATGAAGTCAGGAATATTATGTTGAAGTTCTAGCTTTCTTCTGTGCGATTTTGAAAAGCATTGTTATTACGTGTATGAATAGACAATAATTGAGCTACTCAAAGAAAGGATGCAGTCGCTAGTTTTGTATTCACATTATTTCCAAGTGGGTAGTACAGTAAAGTTCCTCAAATATTATTCAAGGGACAACATCAAAACTTTGTTTCGCTTTATAATTAATAATAATATTTATTTTCATTTGTCAATCTTGAAGCAAAGTTTTGAACATTTGTTTGGACCAAAATAATAAGTATATTTTTGTTACCATGGAATAATCCATGCATTGCATTGTATGGGCTCATATAGGAACTAATCCATTGTGAACGGTACAGTTTAAATGCATTGTTCAAGCTCTTTCACGCTACAACATCATTGTTACATACATTGCAAGGCAATTATTTTCAGTGGAAGTCGAACTTTGGTAAATTTTTTAATAAAAAAAACATTTTGTGTTAAATATTTGTATTATAAGTTAATCCTTTTTCCCTTATATCTGTAGCAGATAGTAAGGTGACCCCAATTTGGCTCATAAACACGTCAGAATGTTGTTGGGGCTTATAGAAAAACTGTACAAAGTTTTGCAACACTGTTTAAGAAAATAGACAGTATTTCCCATAATTAGCGCATCACATTGTATGGTGGGCATGTTTAGCAATCCACAAAAAATCTTTAAAAAAATGTATCTAATGGAGATATGAGACCCTAAAGTGCGAAACTTTAAACCTTTTACCTTGAAAACAGCACATATTAACGAAAAAAATGGCTGAATACAAAGGCACAATTCCAAAACTATTTTTTAAATTTGTTTATCTTTTAAATGGTCAAGTTTTTTAATCAATTTAGTTTTACGAACTGAAGCTGACAACAGTGTCAATAAAATCTGATGCAAAAAGGTATGATCAAGAATCATAGATCGATTTTTAAATGCACTTTTCTTAACATAGTTGCCTTTATTAAACTTTAATCGTACTTTCCTTAGGGATTAAAAAAATAATTTTTTTTAACAATTTTATAAAGGTTCCTTTGGCATGCCATACAGGTGCGGCAATTTGGACACTCTGTGTAAAAAATTGATCCTTAAGTCCTGTTCTGACTAGGCAAATTCAGTGGATCAATTTCAGTAGATCCACTGAAGTTGAACGTGTGAACCTTGTCATTTCGTTTTAGTTAAACGACTTTCATTGTTGTTTCAGGGGATCCAATTGATCAACTGAAGTTGCTTAGTGAAAACGCAGATTTAAAATTCTTGTTCATACGTTTTAAAATGAAATTTTGTGATATTTCTTTATCTGATTAATTTTCCAGTTATCATTCTTTACAACAGGTAAAGGTAAGTTTAAAAACAGCTTTAATTCTTGTACTGTCTATCTAGGCTAGCAAGTCAAGCGTAGCTTTCAATTTTGCTTCTTAGTAATTTTACTATAAAACTAATAAGAAAGCAACAGCGTCTTTTTAAATTTTGTACGTTACTTAAATTGGCAATGTTTTAAAATTTCCGCAAAGTCTTATGTACCAACATTAGAACATAAATTAATTTTAGTCAAAAAGCTTCCGACATTTCTTTTGACATTGATAAATTGACTTATATCAGAAACATTTTTATGCTTTCGCTTGGGAAGGATGTAGACAATAAAATTGTAAGATTTTATACGCTTAATATTATACCCGAGCTTTATTGGAAAACCCTGTTTTTACTCATTCAAATACCTACCTTTAAAATAAAGTTGTTTAAAAAATGACGAATAATTTAGGATATTGACAAGAGCTAAAAATATCCCTAATTATGTTTTTGTTTGAGAACCATTTGAAATCATAAAAAGCGTAGGTTACGTTAAAAAGAAACAGAACAAATAAACAACAATAAAAACTATTCTTTAAATTAGGGGCCATTTGCGGTTGAGTTAAGCAAAAACTTAGGTTGCTTTAAAAACATTTCATTCCAAGTCAACGATGCAAATTGGTGAAATTCAATGGTATACAGAAAATTAACCCAACATTTACATACTACACTTTGAGCTAATCAAATTAAATCTGTATCTAGAATGTAGGAAATAATTTTCCATTCAGTCAGCAAACACAAAATAAATTTTCTTTCCTACTGGTTAGTAGTGGATCAAGCAAAACAGTGGTGGTGTCTAAACGATCCAGTCTAGTTTTCATAATGTAAATAAATAGGTATTCATCCTTGCACCCCTTTCTAACAGTGGCGTATTTAGTACCCCCGCAGACCCCGCAATGCGGGGGGCCCCGGGCATTTAGGATTTTTTAGGGGCCCCGAACTAAAAAAAATAACTACAAAAATGGTGTTTTAGCGTTTAAAATCTGTAAAAATTTAAAAAAATTTGCCTGCGGCGCCATTTTTAGGGCCTCATAATTTTTTTGCGGGGGGGCCCCTCAAATTTTAAATACGCCACTGCTTTCTAACGACTTGCCGGGATGAGATAAGAGATGCTTTTTTGTTAGCTTAGGTGTAATTTGTCGGGCTTACGGTAGCTTCATTTTATCCCAGAATAGAGAAGCTCCAAGGTAATATGATGTAGATCTACTACGATGGTGTTATATATTCACCTAAGTAATTTACGTCATTCGTCCTTCTTGCTAGCTGCTTTTAACTAATATTTGTACTTGTAATTGGTTAATTAGAGAGAAGTAGCAAAAACGTCTTTCCTACTCCCTTTTAAAGTGTAAGCTTTGTTAGCAGTTGTGATAGTGCTGTTATGCACACAATGGAAATTTTTTACAATGGATCAGGATCAGTATATTTACCAGGTAGCATCAACCAAATTAAAAAAATATTCTCTGTTTATTGAGCTTATTAATACATTCTATACAGACAATTTCTTTCACAGAACATGAAATTTTTAATAAATTATTTTAAATTAATTATTTTTAATAAACATTCTTGAAGTTCTGTACAGAAATATTATAAAAGTCCTTTCTTATTCCAAGTATATTTGCTTGCTTATAGGTGATTCTACATAAAGAACCCGGATTTATAATATGAATTTATGAGCAATAGATTTAAATACGCAATACGACATTATAATACAAAAAACGTCATAAAATCCACAAATTTTGTTATTCAAGGTATTTGAATAGTTTGGCGAATGCGCCGAGCAGGCATCCATTCAGCATCTGGCGTCACACATAATAAATTCATGATTAGGTGATTCGTGCATACATTCCATTACCCTGTATTTTTGCAGTTAGTTTTCATTTGGTTGACATTAACGGTATATCAATTTAGGACTTTATGCACATATTTTACGGTCCTCTCCTAGTTCACGTAGAAGTTAACAAGAGCGGGTTAGATCAATGAATGGATTAGATTAGTTAGTGGGATAGATCATTTAAAAAAATAAACTTCGCGGATAGGTCTTTTTTTATGACCATTTTTTTATTTTTATATAATTGCTACACATTCTATATGATAATCTTCGCAGTAGATGATTAAAAAGGTCCATTTATTATTTTATTAGCAGAGAACTTAAAACTTATTTTTTTTTGTAAACGGGTGGGGATACAAAAAATTTTTTACATGCGTTTATATAGGGAAAAATACAATCTTTAATTTAATTATGAATTTTTTTTCGTAAAATTGATATTAACCGAAATATGATTTTTTTTTCAACATTAGGGGGGGTTTCTACCCTTTATTTATTATTTGATTTCTTTTAAAAACAATAGGATTCTTTCCTCAAACGACATTGATTTCTTCACCAAATCGCAAGTCATTTGAAAATACCGTTCCTCAGTAATCGTGATAGCAAGTTTTGTTACAGACGGACAACAAAAAAAAAGTCTTAAGCAAAAAATTTTGCTCTAGGATGAATATTAACCATTTTAGAGAAGACTCGACCAAACGCAATATACTCTTCGACTTTGTCTGCGAAGAGTATAATAATATATGTTAAACAGGGAAATTTAAAATAGCATCGTAAAGTAAAGGGTGTAGCATTTCCTAATCATTAACTTTTAATGACTTTTTTATCATGGTAGGGTACATATAATACTTTTAAAGAAGTCATAAAGGTAAGCACTTTTAATATACTTAAAATTAATATACAGTTTCTAAATAAACTAGCTAGGTATACAATGGATTGATTATATATGCTTCTGTAGTTCGGATCAAAATAAAATTATCATTATCATATAACGTAAAAGCGTATTATCGGGGACATGAAATTTTAAACGATCAATTTCTACATTATAATTTAAATAGGTAGTTTAAATATCTCAAGTTTGATTCTTAGTAGACGTTATAGCGCGGACAAACTTTTCTGATGTTTTAGCATTATTAAAGCCTTTTTTTTTGTTCTAAAACTAAATTATATATGGACAATAGGTACAATTTAAATTATATAAAATTAAATTCTTTAAAGAAACAACATTTTTCCAGAGGCGTGATATCCGATAAGTTCATTGTTAGTTCTTATCTTTCGTGGCATTACTGAAACTTAGAATATGGCGAATGCGCCGGGTGAGCAATTCTTTATTTCTTTTTTATACAATTATTTTTAGTCAGTTGTAAAAGGTTTCGTTTTGGATTAAAATTCTGCACGTAATTGCAGATTAAAGATAAAAAGGATACCCATTCATAATGCAATTTAAATAGTTTAAGGTATAAGACTGATGATCATTTAAATAAATCTACCTAATACCAGATTACTAACTGAATTCCATTCATTTAGATTTTGGATTACCGTATCCAAGCTTAACATAGTGCGGCTTACATTCAATAAGAATAATCAAGTTTACATTTTTAAAAAGAATTTACTTTAGGCAAAATCAGGAGGATTGTGAATCAAAATAAAAACAAATGCAATTAATAGGCCCTCTTTTTTTATTGCAGGTTAATTGAACCATTTTATTAATCAGTAAATTGTAATTCCCCAAATCAAAATTACCATCATGTTAACTAAGAATGGTAGATGTATGTTAAATATGAAATGTACGTTTACTAACAAAAAAATCATGCAAATCTTTAAAAAATAAATGTTTGTGATGAAGTCTATTGAATTTTGGGATTAAAAATTCAACAACACGTATGATGCAAATTAACGTCATACGTGAGTTACATGAATACGTAATTGGTATAGGCTGTGTCACGACTCACGACAATTAACGGCTCCCTTATTTGTACACATTAATTCAGGAAACTTGGTTTTACTAATTATCACCTCTATGAGGAAATGAGAACTTGGTTTCTAGATGAGCATTTCAAATAATTTATTTCATGTTAAGGTAGGCGACTGTAAATTGCTACATCTAATTAAAATTGTACGCATTTAGAGTTATGGCTCTGCGTTAATTTACTCAACCAAATGGATAAATATTAATTTAAATTTATTTGAGGGTAATGGAATACGTTTTCCAGAAAAATAAATGTTTTGGGAAAATAAGAAACTGAAGATGTTGTTTCAGCATGAAGCAACAAAAATATTTAAATTTTTTTTTTGTACACTAAATATGCAAATAATTTTAACAGAACCATAAACAAAAAAAATATTGTTCAATACTACTTTTTAGCATCTAATACAGGGTTTATAGATCAGTTTGTATTGTTTACTGCTTATCTAGTATCATTTATTTTAAGGAATAAACGTGTGCAAATGCCATACCTACTTGTTCATAAAAATAACTTTAACTTTGTCTCTTGATATTGTTTATCTGAACTATTTTATCTTATATCAAGTGAGCAAATAAAAATATCTTTGATTCAGTTTTTAAATGAAAGTGATTGAAATAAGTGAAAAAATACTTGGATTGGGTTAAATTTGTGTTTGTTTAACTTTCAGATATAAGGTTATAGGTACTAAAAGTTTTATAAACATGTACCTTTTGTAAAAGTTATACACCAAGGAAATACTAAACAGCAAACATGAAACAATAATATATACAAAGTGATCTATAAACCTACAATAAGCATCGACGTGGTGTATTAAAAGTATAAGGACTATTTAAAGAAAGACTATTTTGGTCCGAAGACCAAAATAGTCGATGTTTTATGTAAAATAGAAAAATAAACTAATAAACATAATTTGAGTAAAAAAAACACTTTTGGGACTGCAGACAGTAGGGTTACTTTACGCATTTAAAAACAAAAATTTAAATTAAAAAAAATATGCGCTGTCAAAATGTTTATAGAACAACAACGGCAGCTACTTAAAAAATAAACGTATAAGGCAGCAAACGATGCCCGCGAGTATATCAAAAATTCGCGAAATATCTATTTTAAAATAAAATTAAAAGTAAACAGAGGCATACGACGAAGATTTCCCTGGTGAGGCATTTTTCCATCTCTCAAGACTTTATGCCTAGGTACCTTTCTACAGCACTTTTAACAGAATGATGCCGATCTAACAAACATAGGTCAGATTATAAGACGCACTACGAAAAATTCCAAACTGAGTATAAATAATGACTGCTTCGGGACGTCCATTATGGAACATAACAAATTTTCAGCTGGCTAGATCTAGGATCTTAAGTTTATTTCTTAAACAAATAAATCGATAAATTAAAAAAACCCTTTTAGTCCGTGACCTACCATGAACCTGTATTTTCTCTTTAGATTTTAATGCATTTACCATTAACTTTTTATCTCTTTTCTCATGTTTTTTTTATGTTACTAAGTAAATTTTTATAGGAATTATGCAAGGTAACTGTGAAAAAATATTCTTAAAAGGGATAGAAAATACATTTAAAATTTATAAGTAAACCTATTACAAGAGCAAATTTAATAGAGCGTTTAAACACCTTTTTGCTTCAAATGGGTTTTCTGGTTTTATCAGGTTTGGCCTCGTTAAAAAATTAAAATTTTAATTGCTTTTTAAAAATATAAATAATAAAATGTACCTCCTTGGATTGAATTTCTATATTAAATTATCATAGAAATTAAAGATCAACCTAGGCATAAAAACAATACTTTAAATTAGGTTATATTTGGGTATTTATTACACAAATTCAGACAACTTGAGAAACCTTTATAGATCCGCCCTGTCTGTGGATTTTTTTTTAAATTTAGATTCAATTTAAAAAAATTATTTTAATGTAAAATAAAACTGGCTGACGCAAAAGCTTTTTATGTGACAATTCCCTGGATCCAGTTGTATTTCAAAGACCGTTTTGG
This sequence comes from Cartodere bifasciata, assembly GCA_963920755.1. Classification (NCBI taxonomy): domain Eukaryota; kingdom Metazoa; phylum Arthropoda; class Insecta; order Coleoptera; family Latridiidae; genus Cartodere; species Cartodere bifasciata. Next base: position 8,329,992 of record OY987197.1, on the reverse strand, counting down.
GAACTCGATACTTTGGAAATGATCTCTTCTTAACTTTATGAAGTTTTAAGCTACACGCTTTATTTAAAATCCAAAGACAATTAGATTAGTTAATTTTAAAAACAACTTGGTACATTGGTAAAAATATTTAGTATGATTCCAAACTTTGTTTTTAAATATGGAAATATTTATGTGAAACATGTTAAATAAAGGAGAAGGATGTTCTTTGCATAATAAATGGGATATTAATTTTTTAATGCTGCTGTTACAAAATTACATTTTAGGAAACAGTAAGTTATGAAAAGGGCTTTTAATTTAAACTTAAAGCTATCATCATTAATATTTCTGTCTGCAGCAGCCTCACATTGTTAATACCTATACATAATGCTTAGCGGTAGTGTCTAAAGATCATTTTGCTTTGTTTTCTTAACAGGGTATAAAGTAACATTTGGCTTGACGCAAAATTTACCCAAACAAAGATCGACGGATTTACGAGCCCTTTTAGGTTTCCTGTCTGAAGCCACAAAGTTTTGATACGTGTACTTTGTAGCTCCTATAATTAATTTTGTGTAAGAGAAAGAGACATTTGGAAACAATGATGGATTTATAAACTTATTTTGAGAGTTCTTCTTTAGCTAACCTATATTTTATCGATTTCCATGGTGGCAGAAAATATGCATCATAATAAAGTAATTATTTTTCAATGGCGCAAACTGATAGATAAATCAAAGGCATATAATGCTAATTATTAGAGCATATTGTTTCACGTATAATGAATCAGCTCATGTAGAAGTGTTTTAACGGTTTGTTAGCTAATCCTAGTCACAAAGGAACGAGTTTGTTCAGACAACATATCCTTACGGCATATGCTCCACATTTTATATTCTAAGCTATACTTTATATATGCAGTGATGACTTGCAAACATAGCGAAAATACATACTTAATACCTCTCCCAACTATGTTTGAGGAACATATTGATGAATTGCATAAAATTTTCGCTATTATGCCAAAGTCTTATTTGTATAATAAGTGCTAAGTGGTGTTAAAGCCTTTTGTAATTCCTTGAAAAGTATAAATTGATGTCAGGTGTGGGGGAGATAGCACCGCAATAATATTTTATTTAATGGAGTTTCATCATAGTTTCTGAGCATTATAAGGAGGTCCGCTTTGCATATTTTATTCCATTTCCAAAATGCTCCAACTCCTTGAGATTGGCTGCCATCCAGAAAGTAGAAGTGGCCGGAATTGCTTTTACGTTAAGTTTAAATTTATAGCAACCTACGTTCAAATTTTCACACTACCACGATTTACATCTTTACGGGTGTAGTCATACGTACCAATGTTGTACAGACGCATTGCTCTGGATACCATTTCTTATTTCTATCTGATGAATTTGCATATTTTTTTTCAAATTCTTTGTTAAAAAAATCGACTATGTCCAGTACCTATCACCAAAAAGTATAAACTTTTACAAAGAAAGTCTTTGAATTTTGTTTTCATCAAAGTGACACTTAAATCGTTGATTCTTAATTAACGCTAAAATATGGAATTGATAAAACACAAAAGAGCATTTGTCTTTTGCGAGATGTTTTTTAGCCTTGTTTGTAAAAATTAATTAAAAGTAAGAAATTGTCAATTTTGTTACATAAAATCTTTAAATAGGGACTTCTTTATATAAATTTAAAGCTAACCTGAGCATAATTTGAAAGCCAAATAGGTATAGTGTTTTTCAATTTAAATCTTAGAGACAATAAACCTCCTGGTAAACTTGTTTTGTTCAAGGATGAATCGATTGGTACACAATTTAAGCCACAAGAGATAAATTTATTAGCAAATCAAAATCCCAATATAAACACAGACTTAATCAACTTTCAAACACAACATCCACTTTTAGATTCTATAACCAATTGAAAATTCTTAATAACACTGGAAAAACAGTAGCGAAATTAATTAATTTTCCTTTTCCAAAGAAAATAAATTGAAATGCTTACACTGCCTTAAATCATTTCCAAATAGAGTGCCATTAAGCTAAAGAAGAAAAATCCTTTAACGATTATAAGTTTTAGAGCGCTTTAAATCAATGTCAGCAAATAAGTAAATTTCGTTAAGCTCTGAGGGTGCTAATAGAGAAGAGCGTTTGTCATTGAGATGGCTTTTTAAGATGGGGAGTTTAAATATTCAGTTTTGCATCCATTTTAAATTATTTGCAAGAATAAAAAATACGTACCTAAATATTTTAAGAAAAAAATACCAAAAAGCCTAAACAAAAAGAAGAAATTAAGCAGATGTTTTCCCTGTGCCATTATTTTTTGTGGTTGAGCACCACTGATTGCAACATATTTTTTAAAGCGCAGAAAAGGTCCAAAACTTCCTAATTAAAAAGCTTCTTCGCCTCAGTGATTATTGTTAATTTCATAGATTTGTCTTTCTCGTGAATTCTAGTTAAGTAAATGTTCCACGGAATAGTATTTAGGAAAGTAATGTACAAAGCACACTGAATAAATTTTGTTAATTAGTCAAAGACCACTTGCAAAAAGAAAACAGTTTTACTTAATTTCACGTTATTTTTTTGTATTTAAATGAAATTTGTTTTAACTAGGGGAAGTAACTTGCGTATTTAAATTGTCTATTGTCCTATTGTTGTTCTTTTTCAACAAAATTACACATTTGCTTTCTAAATTTAGTATTTACATTTTAATTTTTGGTTCATGTTTTCTTATTTAACAATGTACTTAACTTTGTTTATAATGTTAAATTAAAAATAATAACATTTTACAGGCGCGGTAGTATAGAGCAAAATAAAAAGAATGGAAGCCAAACAATCGATATAATATTAAAGCCGTGATTCGTTTAATCATGAAAACAAAAGTCATCATTGTTTTTGTTTTACTTTATGCTTTTAAGTAATCCCATTTAATTTGTACGCTTTAATCGCTTTTAAATGTAATTTAAAATAAATTTTAACAAATATTGAAAAAAAGTCATTTTCTATACTTATACTACAAAAATCATGCCTGACTTAGCACTTGTGGTTTTAAATTTGAGATAAAGAAAATAGTAAAATAAAACGACCTTAAAAAAACTCTTCTATTTTGTTTTTGTAGTATTGCACTAAATTTATTACTTAACTTTGTGTTAGATATTTCCTAATTTTACAAAATTCACGCATTCTTTGAAAATGCCAAACTTTTAAACTAAAAAATCGATGCTAATGCAATTTAACAAAAAACTTGCATTAGCACGATTGCGAAGAATCGCAAAGCAAGCACTTCTTTCTTTTCTTTAGGGCTTGGGCAGCATTATATTGTTTAAATTACGAGTTCCATTTTCTGTTTAGAAGCTACTTTATGCTTCCTAATTCTAATTCATACGGATCTACAACTTATTTTTACACCACGGACGGAAGCAAAAAGCAAGCTAAATTACATTACAAAAAGCTGTTGGGGTTTTCTACAAAACATTGTTTAGTTAGCTTGAGTTTAAAATAAACCAATTTCATTAAAAATATAATCTTTTTGTAGCATACCAAACATGACTAAAACGGTGATGGTAACATGCTTATGGTTGCTGCTAGGTCAATTTATATTTATTTTTAGGCCAAACATTTCTCTGTAATCATTTGGGTGCGGCTTGGGTTCTGGTCGTTACATTTAAATGTCATTATTTCAACATTTATTACATTATAATATTAATAACAATGCCCTCAATGGCCAAACAGACTTCATTACATATTTATGTTGAAAATTACCTTTTTGTCGAAATTCAGTAGATCCCTTGGGCAGGAAAGTTTATATTGACTACCGACCTTTATTAGTAATAAACTAATAAAATAATAAATATAGTTCTCGAACTAATGATTGGTTTATGAAAATAGAAGCGAGAACCGATGATCCAAAACATTGTTTATTGTTGAAGAGTTGTTCCTTATTACTGCTTTGTTCCTTATTTCTGCTTTTTTATTGATAAAGGATAAGTACCTACTTATTTTGATTGAAGTATAATTTATTGGGGAAAACTTTGTAGGAGAGTAAAGGATCAAACATGGATCCAGTAATAGTAATAGCGTGTAACGTTTGTGCATAAGCATCTATGTGTTGATACACGCGTTGGCTATGTTTTAACTTCTGCGCTATTACTATAACATACGGACTATTACTATTACCCGATCTATTGATCCTTAAGCATAGATTGAGGGATCAAAAGTTGTCGATTTGTCAAATTATTATTAGTTTGTTGCTGGAACAATGATAAATTTAACCAATGACATGACGTGCTTATGGATGCTTTTAATCTGCCAAATTATTTAATAACTAAATTTTTAGCTTTAAACTTCTGAAATGCATAACTTCTCGAAAAGTCATAGCTTTTCCATTTAGACATGGCCAAATCTAAAAATGGAAAACTCAAATTAAATAAATTATAAAAGACTGCATGAAAAGCACTATTTTTAAGTAATTAAAACTTTTATAGAACAGATTCAAGTGTTCTGTAATGACTGGTTGTCGTACAATTTTAGTTTCCTTAGCTTTTAATTTTCTAATAAGGAAAATAATTAAATTCATTTGAAATAATTGTGGCTATAAAGATTAAAATGGGAAATAATAAAGGGTAACAAATAATTTAATTAGATTTTTCAATAGATCAGGTCAAGCCAATTATTAGAATTAATAGCATGAAATTCCATTGTTAAATATTTAAACAAAATAATGAAACAATCCATTATCTTTTCTATTTAAGTTAAATAGAAAAATTTAATTCAATTTAAAAGCTAAATGTTAATTGAATTTCTATCCGACATAAAGAGAACATTAACATTTCTTTAACACAGGTAGGAAGGTCTTTACAGACATTAATTCAATCGTCAATTAATCTTTTTATAACACATTCTAGGGATTCTAGCTATTATGATTGATGAAATAATCTCAACAAAACCTTAATTGAATTATATAAATCCATAATAGCTTTATGATACGGATTCTATTAATTCCTAAACCGATATTTATTTTTGCTTTTATGTGATTTAAAAGCAAAAGCATTTTAATGGTTTTTGTTGTCATCACAATTTTACACCCGTGACCCGACACTTTAACAATGTATATATTCGTTGGTGTTTATTTTCAAATTACATACACAGAATTCATTAAAATTAAAAAAAAATTAAATCATTTCTCTATAGTATGTCCTACACTCGGTCTCTACATTGGCTCTATTTTATTTTACTCTTCATTAAAATAGGATGCTTCTGTTTTGATATATTTTATTAAACAAAAATTAGACCTAGGTAAAGTATTTTAAAATCTTTATTATTCTATTACCCACTTTGTTTTTTCCGAAAAATAGATTTATCAGTTAACGAAGCCTAATGATTTATATCAATAGAATAATACAAATTGTCTTTTATTAAAGAAATTAGGAAATATTCAAAATACATAAAACATGAAATAAAAATTATAATGAATGCAAAAGTAATCATAAAAGTTTGCTTTAATGTCTTTAAGTTATCAATATAAAAGACGAGAAGAATTTGACCTATTTCCAAGTTTTGTCGAATTATTTATTCAATTTTTCTTTTTCAAAACATCCAAAACGTTTATGTAAACTCACGATGGCTACTGGCGAAATATGCTTTACTTAAAAATATTAAATCGGCTTGCCGGTAATAACCTTTTTCCGTTATTATGCGAAAACTTGTAATATAACAATGTCCTAACACATGATTACTGTTGGAAAGTTTAAATAGCTGTGGGAGCAGAAGCACTCCTAGGATAGTTTCAAGTCGCCTGTAGTCTAGGAGCTTAATAGAAAGAGAAGTTCCTAGAGATGCTTTTGGTTGAATATAACGTCAATATAGGTCAGCTTATGTACCCTACTTCAAATAAATTAGGCTCTAATGGTAATGTTCTTAACGCTCAATAAATTAAAATAATAAAATTACGTTTCTTTGATGTTCTTTACCTAATACTTCCAAAAGAAAAATTATTAAAAATTAAGTAGACGCAATTAGTTCCCGCAAGGCTTGCTTATGAGGAATCGCATTTTTTGCCGTAGGTAATTTGTTTAAAAAGCCAATTTCTGTGACAAGCAGTAAGAAGATGATGTTCTGAATTTTAAGTGGGAGCGGCAAGCAAATGGTGGTGTCGTGCACCGTTAACAGAATAACAATTCTTTTAAACATTAGATGTTTTTTTACCTATTTTATACCTACCGAACTATAAAAGGTCAGGCAATAGATTGTAACGAAATACGTAGTCGATATTACGTAAACATTAAAACATACATACAAAATCACTTAAGCATTAAAACATGATTTTTACACAAGAAAGATGTAACTCCACAACATTTCATCATTTTTGACACAACAGAATTTGTTGCCACAAAAATTAAACTTTATGTTTTTTCATTGGGCTATAATATTGGTTGGTTTATTTATGCGTGGGGTTTAAATAAACTGATTTTTTTGTTTCCTTGAATCTGATAAATGCTTTTTCGTGCAAATCGACAAAACGTAAAAGTAAATAATAAAATTTGTTTAAATTTTCCCTAGAGCTTTCTAAAGGAATGGTTATAATTAAATTTTGTGTTATCTGTGATATTGGTATAGCAAAATTGAACTGCGATACATCAGAAATTCAATAAAAATCGCAGGAAGGCAATTGAAAAGCCTAAGGTTAAATTTTCAATTCAAGTCTTACATAAAAGAAATATGAAACATGCTAGTAGCGACTACATTTTGTTGCAAATTAAATGTATTTCCGCGGTCCTATAAACCGTCAAGAGAAGTCAAAAGCATCTCATATCCTATTCAATGTAATTTTATCCAGTAACAAATATGTGACATAAAGCCGTGACACAATTGTTTTATAAGGTGCATTACATGAAGGATATGCCTTTTCTGCAATTTAACTCATTCCACGTCAAAGCTACGGCGGTTGTAATAAATGCGGTTTTGGTGGAGCTGCAAGACCTTCGAGCGTCACATTTAAACTTTTATAAATTGTTCCTTTATCCCTCCAAGTTATACTTTTCACTTTGAATGGGTAGAAATTTAATGGAGAATCTATGTAGACATTCCCAGAAAATCTCACAAAAGTTTCTGCAGTGAAGTAATCCTTCAGCAGGCAACTTTAATTTAATACAAATTTCAATAAAGAGCATCGTCCAACCAAAAAAAATTCCAACTAATTCTTGAGAATAACAAATGCGTGTGTCTTGTATGTAAACGCTTTCTATTAAAAGGAAACTTGGCATTATGTCCCTTCGCGGAAGTAATCTGAAACATCTTATAATTCAAGCCTAAAATATTAACTTTATTCTAGCTTTTATCACAAGGAAGCAGTACGTCTTAAAAGTTAACAAAGAAGCGGAACAATGGTGTCAAGCCTTTTGAGGCAGTTAATAAGAATATCGGTTGGCCTCAAGAAAAATGTGAATATCCGTTTGCATTATTATTTATCAAGTTATTTATCTTCAACAAGAAAATGTTTATGCTTGCATTTTGCAGGAAGAAAATACTACAATGAAATAAATTAATCGATATTTTATCGTTACCGACCTAAACTAATCTGCAGCCTATACAGTAAAGTAATTAGGTCTTTTTTAGAAAGTTTGGTTAACATTATGATACCAGATAATAAAATTTCAATAAAAAGAATGTATTTTATAGTAAGTGAACCAAAGATCGAGACACTATAAAGCTCGCTATAAAGATTCTCTTTAAAAATAAGTTGTTTTTGTTTTACAGACCGGACACATTAACTAATTTGTTCCTAAATCAATCTTAATTTATATCCATTACGAATGAGCCAGCGCTTTGTTTAAAGATGCCCTATTTTGAATAAATAGAAAAGAGAGATACAGTAGTATTAGCAAACTGGAATTTTGCCAAATGCATGAACTTTCCAGATCCTGATAGTTTTTCATGTAGTTTTAGATTAAACAAATAGAAACACGACAACTAGGGCAACCAAATATTTTTAAAACAAAACAAATACAATGTTGTTTTATCTCTAGAGACTAATAAACTTTCTATTATCGCCTAGCTTTAATTAGAGAGAGCTGATAATAAATTAAAGTTTACTTAAATATGCAACGTGCAAAATGTAAGCAAATTTTAGCACAAATCAGGTAATTGTTATAGTTATTAGGTGAGGAATAACGGTAGAACTAATCAGTTACAACATCAGTCCTTTCGGTCTTTATGGAAAAAAAGTTAAGCTTTTGCCAGTCTTTCCAGTTAAAATGGCAAATGCGCCGGGTGAACGCTACATGTTTTTGGTGTTTAAATAAAAAGTTTTTTAAACCAAATTTACAAAAAAGCTATAAGTACGTTTATCTCGTACTAAAACACATTTTATTGTATGGACTGTGTGGTAAAATAACTTTTTTTTTTTAATCCAAGGTTATTAAGTTTGACAGATATTGCCGCGTATTTTTAGTTTATTAAATTATTCCATAAAACTTTATAATGTATATTAAAACAGATATATAAATTTCATGAAGACGCCAAAGTTGAATATAACGCTTTAAGTAATGCCTGTCTTGTTGCTTTACATTCTCTAATGTAATAACCAACATAGTCTTAGCATAATTTTTAAAGAGACTTTATCTAAGCGTAGCGATCATAAACAATTGCCTTATTTTAATAGCAATTTATTTTCCTTCTATAAAAATTAGATAATGTAATAAAAACACAAGTTTTCTATGTCATATAACTTTTAGGAACTTAAACTCGTATACATGAATAAGTATTAAAAACTTTTGTTATTTTAAAAGGAATACCATTTCCTTAACTTTAGTTTATACTTTAGAAGAATGTTAGCAGCGAGAAAATATATAAGAGGGTTTTTATTTTAAAGATAAGCGTCGGATTCTTTCATACACTCTGAAAACCTAATAACATTCTTAATGGTGTACCAAATTCACTGGTTTCCACACATACATATAATGTAGCATCACTTAAAACAGCTAAATTAATTAAGAAAATCAAAGCTAAAAGCTTGGCTAGGCAACTACATGAAAGTCATTCATATTCAAAAAGGCGACGCGAATGCAGTCTGCTCGAGTGTTCGTGTCAGTGAATAGCCTTAGATAAGTATGGAGCTTCTCTTTAAATATTAAAATAGTAAAGCCTCTAGGAGAAAAGCCATCTCTCTATGGTAAAGCACAAGGAAAATTGCGTTTACTTTTGATATAACTCCCCAGATCTTATTGAGCGTAGAGCGACCTCAGTTGAGAATTCATAAGATGTTTTTTCCTTGCTTGCTACGATCAGGGCCTTGGATAGCCATGTCAATACAAATGCCGTTAGTCAGGGGCGCTTGTGGTAGAACTAAATTAATAACTGACTCACTTAGAAAAAAAAACAAACAAAAACAAACAAACCAAAGGCGACTTTATAGGCTTCGAAAAAACATAGAATCGTAAAATGAACAATGAAAACTTACGTCCACGTCCTTTACTTTCGTATTTTTTATTGAGGTAATAAAACTTAACAGTTTTGTTTTTAACCTAAATTAACGTGACGCATTTAGAAGAAATATAATAGGTTCGTGTTGTCCAGTCACACTCACAGTAGTGGTTCGGATTAATTTGTAAATTACACAGATTGTTTTGTTGTTTATGGTGGTGATCCTTTAATAACTTCGTTTAAATTTAACGTGTGTATGCTTTGGAATTTACTTTATACTTAGTTTAACTTAAGATATGGTTTGGAAAATTACCATCGCTAAAATGCGATTAACTCACGCTGACGATAAGTTATTTTGATCGATACATTATTCAAATTTATTATATTAAAAAACAGATGGTAGAGATGCAAGTATAATTCTTATTATTAAATCGAAGCTTCAAACAAATAAAAGTGTTATTATTGTTTTTACTACAGTAAAAACGAATGCGCAAGAAATAAGTGATACATTAAAATGAAAAATGAAAATAGTTTTTCCTGGTGGTAATCCATCCCAGAATATAAATGACTTTTATTTGCCATTGTCATCCTGTAAAATGACCTTTGTTGAATATGATACGTTATTAAATACGATAGTTTTGCGTTAAATTAATAAAAAAAGTTTAGGCACATAAGTTTAAGTACATTCCTTTATCGCAAAATAATAAGTTTAATCCAGCCACATCCTATCAGTAGCAATTGGATTTCCACCTGGGTCATGGGTCGATCTGATATTTTATAAATATGGACGTATAAAACTTTATTATTTTTTAAACTTCTGATTAAGGCGAGTTTTGGAGCACTTAATGCAATTCTGAAGAATAAAAATCCAATAAAATGTTTACTAAGCAACCAATCAATCAAACCTACCTATAGGTTTATCCTTTGGAAGTTATATTTTTAAACAAATATTTCCTTTAGTTAAAATAGAAGCAAAATGCAAACTTCCAAAACAGTAGTTAGCAAGTCAAGTTTCAAGGTGGTCTTTGCGGTGAACCAATACCGACAATACCCAAATAGAATGAGTAAATATAAAGTTTTATATTCCCTTATCACTTAACGGCATAGTTATCCGCAACCGCACCCTTAAGACTAATACCAAACATAAAGACGGACAATATAACATTGGTCGGCAAATTAAATTCCCTTTATTGTTTAGCAAGAACATTGATTAAGTCTGATCTTCTTGATTGAGCAAGCATCTCCTTATAAGTATTTCTCTGTTCTAGTCGAACCCTTGTTATTTAACATTGTCTTTACCACTATCCCAGATTTCTTGGCAATTTTGCTGGCGTCTTACATTTTGATTAGATCTTTCTTATTTAATTTTGAAGTGTTAGTCAAGGCTATAGATTTAATTTGTGTACCAAAAGATTTACTGTAACCCCGAAAAATAAACTAACTGACAACAAAAGTAGGTTATGAGTATAAGAAGTATATAAAGTTTGTAACAAATGTTGGTAATGTTTGAAATTAATAATAAAAATGACAAAGGTCCCACAAACAAATTTTCGTCTGGCATAAATGCCTAGTTCTGTTTATTGTTAGCAACTTCCTCGTATTTTCGAGGACATGACAGCCTTTACGTTGTATGTTTTCAAGTTTTAACGTATTCCCTTAAGGGTGGGTTGTGTGCGTTAAGATACATAAAATATCAAGACGTTGTCTCTTTTATGGGTCCGTTATTTTTGGTGTGGCATTTCAGAAATCTTGTTCCAAAGCTCCTTGTTTCCTACTGCATGATTGATTTAGACATAAATTTAGACGGTAACATACAGAATGTCCCAGAATTGCCGCAAAACCTGCATGGTACTTTATTGGGGTATGCCTAGGAATACATGGAAAATTGTTAAAAAAAATCTTTTCTTATCTCTGAGAAAATTACTGTTTAAAATTGAAAAATTTTTGGAACTCTGTTAGGAAAAGAGCATTTTAAAACCCTTATAATTCATAATCATACCCTTTTTGCAACAGATTTTATTGACATTTGTTGCTTATTCATTTTAAGAAAAATTTGTGAAATTAAATTTATTATAGAAATGTTAGGTATTTGACAATTTTAAAGATAAAAAACGAGTAAAATAGTTTAAGAAAAACTGTGCTTTTGTAACGTGCAATCCACAAAATTTGACGTCGACTCTGACTGTGAAACGTCAAAAATATGACAATCGACAATGTTTTAACAATAAAAAAAATTGAAATTTTCCAAATGCATAGCAAGAGTCGACGTCAAATTTTGTGGATCGCACGATATTAAGCTATACATATTTTTTGTTTTGGGTATATGAGATTTTTTTAAAAAAAATTTTGGAGATCCCTTGGCATGCCCGAACAATACAGGTGGTGCGCCAATTCTGGGAAATCTTGTATTTGAAATGCTAACTCTGTGTAAAAAGGTTGTAGTTGATTTAGCAAAGTAATTAATTGCCCAATTAATAAAACACCGAACCCTATCCAAAATAAACATAATGTTTTTACATTTAACAACAACAATGGGACAAATCTAGCCAAATCATGCTCAATTGTGTGTAACATTTATTTAAATAGAGACTCGTAATTCACTATTGCTTTAGTAATGAAACTGTAACAGTGTTTGCTTGTTGAAATTTGTTGAAATGCCCATCTGTCACCAACCGCTAAAACAAAAACTCATTGATTACCGTCGAACGTTGAACACCGATTTCGCGTTAGCAGTTTCTAGTGGAATGGGGAAAGTCTGCCGCGTGTCCAAAATTTCTTTGTCCCCATGATGCCAAGCAGATAGGCCCGATTTTAAGCCACGCAAAGCCTTTTACAGTACAATGCCCTTATTAAGAGCATTGTTCTCATTGATTTTTAAACTTTTCTTAAACTTTATTTTACTTGGAAGCGAAAACTTTACTATTTAATAATAATTGTTTATATATAGCCTTATATTTGTATGTAACAAAGTACCAGACGATAAATACACATTTTCCAGACAAAAGTTCTTGAATGGCTTTGTTTGCGAAGAGTGTTTAAAAATACCCACTGCTTTATTGAAGGTTTTAAGAAATAAACCATAATTAAATTTAGATTTGCTTTAAAATAATTACAGTTTCTCCTACAGAACATCCTACTTAAAAATGTAAGTACTAATGTCTGTTACACTGGGTGCAGAATACAAAATAGTAATGTTTATGAAGAAATTATGGTTAATATTACTTGCAGCTGGATCTGTCTTTGCTTTTAGCTCTGCAGAATGGAAAGGTAAAAAGAATAGTTATTTTAACCAATAGGTAAGTGTGGTAATAAAGGCGATTATAAACAAACTGTTTTATCAAGCCAGTAAAAAGCAAGCTTGTGAGTACATTAATCGCCATATGAACTGGTTACAATGCTTTTTTCCACATCGTACATACTTATACTTATACACAGGTACTATCCATGAGTTTATTTTTTAAAGCTTTTTTTCCTATTTAATTTTAGAAATATGCCTTCTTGACCAGGATCCAGCGGGAAAATGTTTGCGACAAGGAAGAGGTTGGCGCTTTGAGAAATACCTAGGAAAATGTGTTTACTTTACATATAGATGTTATGCTAACCCCAATAATTTTGTGAGAAAAGAAACTTGTGAAGAACAATGCATGAATTATTAAAATGTCGCAATAAAATTTTTAGTAATGAAGAACTTTTTTCTTGCAGAGTGTCACTTTTTGTCGCAAAGTAAAAAGCACTCAGTGTGGAAAAGTGACCCTTTGCGTAATAAAATAAGTGCGAAAAAGTACACTTTTATTTGCATAAGCATCTATGTGTTAAAAGTGTTAAAACACGCATTGCCTATGTTTTAACTTCTGCGCTATTACTATTCCATACGCACTATTCCTATTACCGAATCTAAGAATCTATATTTGATATGTGTAGTGTCCAAAAATAGGCGCAAAACGCAACTGTACGTTATTGGAGCATGTCGAGGGATCCCTAGAAAGATTTTAATCAAAATCCTTCTCTTACACCCTTAGAGATGAGGTCACAAAGTGCAAAACTTCGAACGCTCATACCTTGAAGATAACAGCATCTATTTACAAAGAAAATGGTATAATACAAAGCTACAGTCTCATACCATTTTATCATTTGTTTATTTCGTAAACTACACTGATGGATTTCTTAAAATAATTTTGCGGGAATTCTTGTAGGCATGTCTTAACAACATACTATCGCGTTTATGCGCCAATTTTTGGACATCCTGTATGTATTTCTTTGCAATAAATAATTTCATAATGTTATTCGTCATTTCCAACTCATTATGAAATAATATTAATACACTTTTTCGTTTAAATTCACGTTAAACCAAGCAATAAAAAAGCGTTTATAAATGTGTTCGCTTTTTTTATTATTTTGAATTAAACAATCAGTTCTGCACATGCACAATATTAATTAATTCTATTTTCAAAGCGTTTTGTAGATATGAGTACGGTATTTAATATTTTTACCTCTTTTTTTGTCTTTTATACCTTTTAATTCTTCTAGTATTTAAAACAGTTAAACTTCTAAAAGAGGTTTTACATTAAAACTTAAGTAGGAAGTTTATTAGTAGATGTAGTAGACTAAGTTCACTGTTTTAAACCCATTTGATTAACATGGTACATCCGGTGTAAATTTTGACCTTGAAAACGCCTGAGTGCGCATGCCCGGAGGCGTGTCCACGCCTCCCAAGTCAGGTAATTGGTTGAAAACCTAACCTCAAAGCCCCTCCCCCCAGCGGCAATCTTGAAAGCCCCCTCCCCCAAGGCCCTCATTGGATATTGAAATTTTAATGGCGTCCTGATAAGAGTGTAATTATCCAATGAGAGGGAGCACCTAGCCGCCGCCCTCCGATATTGACATTTTAATGGCGTCCTGATAAGAGTGTAATTATCCAATAAGAAGCTAGGCCTCGCCCCCCAAGCTTGCTTAGCCAATAAAGCAGCACACCGGCGCGCCATTTAAAATGCCATCACCCGCCGTTCAAAATGCAATGTCAAGTATCAGATTGTAGCTTAGAATTACTGGTGCCATCTAGCGTTGTGGGGAAACACTATATTGACACTAGCGCTCTCTGTTAGAAAGGTTACAAACTAAAAATCCAGCGACAGATTTCTGTAATATGTAGGTGTAGGTATCATTCTCTCGGCTAATATAAAGAGCGGGAAATTTAAAAGTTTGTATATGTTTTTAAAATTTGAAATTAGAAATAGCGGCAACAACAACTCAGAGTTAACTATGTATAGTATGGTGTGAGAGATGCGCAGCGCACCTTGGACCTGCGTGTAAATCTATGAATAATATCTTGCAAGTTGGATTTAAAGTTTTGTGTTGAATCCTACATTTTAGAATTATTAAAACAGCGAGAGAGTGTGTGTGTTGAACATGGCTACTAATACTATTACTTGTGAAGCACAGCAGCAGCAGTGTTATTGTAAATTACTGCGAGAGTCAGTACAAGAGAGCAGGGATATTTTTTATGATATGGCATGGCCAGCACATCAACCTGAAGAGAATCCATTCGAAGATGTAGAAGAAGAAGAAGTTGAAGGATATAAAACATGGCGGGAAAAGTATTTAAAAGCTGGTGACTTATGTGGGAGGTATCTAACTGGTGCAATTACATTAGAAATGTTGTATGCCCATCTGTATTCCATGGGAATTAATGGTCTACCGCAAGAGGATTACATACCAAACTACATATGCCTCAAATATAAAGAACAAGAAGAATAAGATCGAATGAGGTAGAAGAACAACAACAAAAACATTTGCGTTCCATATTTCAAATATTCAAAATATGTT
The DNA here is from genome assembly GCA_963920755.1 of Cartodere bifasciata. NCBI lineage: Eukaryota > Metazoa > Arthropoda > Insecta > Coleoptera > Latridiidae > Cartodere > Cartodere bifasciata. The sequence goes on along the minus strand of OY987197.1, from coordinate 8,314,783 downwards.
TTGGAGTTTTTAAATAAAATAAAGTTATTGCATAAAAATTTGTTATTATTTATTTCTTATTATTAATATACAATAAAACAACTTATAGTAAAAAATAAAACATACAATGAATATAATTAGAGTAAACACATGTCTAAATAAAAAACAAGAAATTTGAGTCCATTTTATACCACACAAATTGTTGAAAAGACAATCATATTAATTTGCTATGGCATCTAAACCATTACATGACCAATAGCCAAAGTATTGATATTATCCCCTGCTATAATTCGTTTATCGTCCTTACTGTCTAAACACTTCTTATTAATTGTAGTCGTATACAAAATATGGTTTTCTGATCGAATAGTGGCGAATGAAACATTCTGGGCATTGTTATTAAAAAGAGCTTCATAAAAATCATTAAAACTAATATTTTTTGATGCAGACTTGCTTATGCCTTTAATTTTTGGCGTTTTGTCTTCGCCCACAACCTGCATCGAATACATTTTTGCACGAAGACAAATAAAGGCGCTCAGAATTTGTCCATTTAGCTCGTCTTTCATTAAACCGGGGACCTTTTTGTTTGCTTGCACTATACCATACGGATTATTTACAGGATAATTAGATGTGTCATACAGATGTATATCTCGTTTAATAATATCATAAATATTTTTTTTGTTATTGGGTAGAGAGGTAAACTCATACACGAGCGAGTCGGTATCTTGATACAATAATTTACAATTGAAATCACGCGTGAGTGTTTTTAGCACATAGTTATAATGGAAATTATACATTAATAATTTGGAATGTTCCAAGATGGTGAAACCGGCATAAATTGGTCGTTTGATTAAAATTGATGTCTTTTTCAATTCAATACCTATAAGCTCGTCATTAAATATGCGACACGCGTGAAATTCAGGTCTAGCAATATATTTCCTAGCAGATTTCCAATTATTACATAAAACTATATTACGTTTATTTCTGTCTTGCTCCATAGTTTTGCCAAAGTTCGAATTTATCATGTTCTTGAAAAAATTCTTTTCAAACTCACTATTTGCAGCAGTACGCAAACGTGTATTTAATTCGATATAGTCTTTTAACCAGGGATACTGTTTAAATTCCAATATACGATGAATTTTTTTAAGAACAAGACCATGACTTAAACATTGAACCAAATTATTTATATGAATCACATAATTTTTCTTGCTGTTCAGCGTACATAAAAGTTTTTTAAATTTAGAATTTGGGGGCTCCTCATGCACCGGACAAAATGGGAAATCATTGTGCTCGATGTGTAAGGTAGCGGGATAGTCAATATCCACCTCTAGAACATAACCAAATTCACCATTCGACTCTTGAATAATAAATTGGGTAATGTCCTCTGCAGATAACCATCTAAAACCGCCGATAGGTAGATTTTGACATTGCGATAGCCCATACAAATTGTTTGCATCTAAATAAAGTAAAAATTTCTCTGGTTTGCTGGGGTCAAATGTTTCAGGATAAAACGGATTATTACATTTAGCGTAACGGTGAATACTTTGTACTATACCGCCCCTTATGCCGCGCTCAAAAAATAATAAGTGATCCATATCAGTTAGCAGTTCTAATTTAACTTTGGATAGTTTTAGAGCGGATGCAAAAGATAGTCCTGGACTTGTATAAAAACCGGCCGCATCTAGCCCATAATATTTCATTGAAAGACAACGAAAATTTTCAAAAACGTCAGCAAGTATTAAAACATCTGTTTTTAAATATAAGTCGCTGTATTCACCCAAGTTTTTGCAATTGAAGGTATTCCAAACTTGTATGGCGTGCTCATAATCTTCATTGGATACATGCTCGGCTTTTAATTTACTATAAAACAGTTCTTTTTTAGGTAGGCGAGAATCGTCAAGACGCTCCCACGAATCGGTATAATCATAAGGGTATATACCCTTTCTAGTAAGCATACTTAAATTTTGACAATTAGGGAAATTTGCAGATGTAATATGAAATTGATCTCTAGGTAAATCAGCAGCCAGTGTATCCAATGCAGCGGGCAAAAATCGTAAAGAATCTAAAAATATTACTTTTACCCCATTCATACGTACAGTAAATGAAATGTATGTTTCAAAGTTGAGCGGTAAAACATCCACTCTATATCGAGAGCCTAATTCAGTTATGATTAAATGTGAATCAAATTTTGAGAGATTATGGAAAAAAATTGACACGCTTTTATCCGACTGAGTTCTAAGATTACATGCATTACATAAAGCTGAAATATATTCCCCTGTATAGTGGTCGTGATGTCTTACTTTAGGATTTGATTCGGAAAAGAAGCAGTCACAAATCGGGCATTTTGTAACAGCTTCATGAGCAGTAAGCTGCTCAATATTCATATTTATATCGAGTACCTCATCACTGACCAAGACATTTTTAATTATATTGATTTCAGACTCTATTTGATCGTAAAACCATTTAGCGGGATTCTCTCCCCTATACAAATTAAATTTATTGTATGCATTATTAAAAGAGCATACTGTAGTGTATGCCACACTGAATGGTGTATGCATTTGAAAGGGGGCTATAAAAGAACCAGTACGATCTGGAATGCAGCCGCTAATTTTGCTAGTTAAACATTCAAAATCTGCGTAAATTACAAACGGTTTTTTAATTAATGCCTTATGAGTGTAAAACTGTAGTATATCATCGCCACTATTCGCCTCTGGTAACTTAATTCCAACAGCATCAAAATTCTTGCAATCAATCGAATGCTGTTGGAATTTTGCATTCGATTTAAAAGAATTCAAACAATTATCGCAAGTGAAACATTTATTAGTATCATATTTAGTAGTCTGTTTTTGAACTATTTTAGCCAAATTTTTAATTAGCGAATAGTGATTTTTATACCATAGCAAATTAATATGATTGTCTTTTTTACGTTTGCTATGGTATAAAATGGACTCAATCACATTATTTTTATTTAGACCAAACACATTTATAGAAATTGTAGGATTTAAACGTTCAAATTTAGGTAAATCAGATATTTTAACCGGCATTTCAATACCTTGCAATTTAAAAATAGCATACGGATCCTGGGGATAGGAGGCTGTGTCTTGTGGCCTTGTGGCGGATGGGTAGAAGTGAGCTAATAGGCACCATACAAAACATCTGCGGTCCATATTTCGAATATTCAAAATATGTTTGGATTTTTCCCATGGCTGAGGCAATGGTTTGTAGGCTGCAGCTGCCATCGGCGAAAATTTATTTATGGAAACCAATAAATGTTGCGTACGTAGATACGCCCACCCAGAGCCCCATTCAGAAAATTCATCCATCTAGAATGGCAAAATACACACAAAATTAGTTATGTAAATTAACTTAATAAATTAGAAATAGAATGAACAAGAAGAAAAACAAAACTTACGTTATTTATTATATAGCCATATAATGCCAATAGCACATCGTTGATATGGGCAGCGTCCAAAATAATCTTGTTGGGTGTGTTGAAGTATTTATAGTCCACTTCTTCGCTTATGGGCAAGATAAATTTGCAGCATAATGTTAGATTTATTTTGATGTTATAATGCTGTTTTAAAATGTTGCCCAGCCTCCGACGTAATGTTGCGGTAGCACCCATAAGAAAATCTCTAGGAAATTTATATCCCAAATTGACAATCACACCAGTTCTTATTCGCCCATTAAAGGCGTTAGCCATCTCGATCCAAACACATTTTGATGGGTCTTCCGCTTGCGATGTTGAAGTGCCAGCACCATGTTGCTCACGCTGCATAGTTGCAATTGTTGAGTTTAAGATTTTTAAATGTGACAGAACAGTTTCAAAATGTTTTTTTTCACTTAAACCCACATTTGGCTGTCGCAGCCGTTTGGAGATGAGTCGGATACTCTGTAAATTTTGTTTTTTTACAGTGGAACGTTCCATTGGTGTTTTGCTTATATAAAGCATCTCTTCCGATAATCGAATTATATCCATTATGTAACTAAAACAAAAAAAAAATCTTATACAGGGTGTTTCCGAAAGTAAGTTCAATAATGTCACACAAGACAAATAAAAATAAAACGAGAAATCTTCTATAAATATTTTTCATGAAATGAAATGGAAAAAAAACATAATAAAACAATAATTAAAAAAATCAACCTATTTTAGAATATATGTTGTTTATTGTAGAAATTATGCGTGTTTGATTTCAAACAGATTGGATGCAAAGCTGCTTCCGCCAAGTTTCTTCTTGCCGTGGTATTGGAGCACTAATTGAGCCTGAGTTATGTCAGCGATTTTCGATTCTGACATTAACATTCGTTTAGGTAGAAACACTCGACCTGCCTCCAACTGGACCACAGTACAAGGACCAAATTTGGTTTTAACGTTAAAAATATTATAAATTTGATATGAGGTGTTAATATCCAAGGTATGGGCTTGTATGATGTCACTATTTTCACCACCTGCACGCGTGCCCCCTTGAAGACCGACAAGATTGATCTCCTGCAACACCTTGTTAACTACTGAATCAGACGACATTGTACTTGTGTTTTAACAATAAAACTGAACGTTTGATATAAACAAATAAGTTTAAGTATAAATTTTGCATTTCAACACACTCTATTATCAGTATCACGCAGCAGCGGAAGCGACATCCGTTGTGGTTAACCTTATCACCCGTCGCACCTTATTATTTACCATACAGCATGTTTGTTTGTTTGATAATATTTGTACCTATACTACTGGGCAGAAGGGCCTATGCAAAATTTTAGATTTTTTTAGTTAGAGCTTTTTAATCGAAATTATTATATTTTTAATGTAAATAAGGACCATATTTTAATGAATTAAATAAACATTTAAATTTAGCATGTTTATAACAAGGACAAAGCAGTCGTCTAGATACTTTCTGTTTTTAGTATTTACAATAGAAATGCCTAAGGGAAACTTCTATTATAATTTTTGAATGTTTCGATAGGTTTGTTGGACTTTTTAACATGTCAAATTAGTCGGGCATTGCTAGTAAAACAATATTTGGGTCTTCGTTGGCAATTAGCTGGCCCGCTGCTAAATGGCGCGCCTGCAAAGCGTCTACTACACTTGGCTATTAATCAGGATAGGTACTTACCTATATGAATAATATTTATAATTGTGAGTTTTCACCCATCGTTGTTTATTTGTATAGATTCTTTGAAGGGGATAAATAAAAGAAACAAATAAATTGTATTTTATTTCTATTTTTTTATTCATTAATAGACAAGTTTGCACATTTATATACTAGTAAATTATAGGATAGCCTTCTTGTTTCATATTCCCAAATCAGTTTTTTCAATTCGTTAATTCTTCGAAGGTGTATATTCAAGCGGCGGCCCTGCTGCTCTTGTACTTTTCGTTGCCATTTACCATAATCAACTTTATTACGTATTGAGCCCACCATATTAAATGAGTGCCGTAACAATTCCACTTAGGGGAGTAAATTCAAAAATGCTGTCGTGTACAATTAAACAGTAAGCTTTTGTGTTGTCGGGAAATATTTCAGAACTTTCAAACTCGATTTTTACATCGACCGTTGACGATTTAATAGCTTCGTTTTGCCGTGAGCAATCAATCACAAAAACACATCGGGTCTTGAAGGCGTCATAATCCAGTAATGGGGCGCTATGTGTTTCACCAAAAAAGCTTTTTCGGAATGTGGTGTACATGTGATAGGCCTCTGTGTATTTATTATTATTAAAGTCCAAACGTAATGACTGGTACGGATAGCAAATACTGTTTAGATACACCTTCAAATCAATTATATTCAAATTGTCAAAATATGACACATCTTTTGTAGCAATATCTTTGCGATCAGTTTGAAAAGCAATAATAACATAGCGGGGCCGTTCTAAATTAGTCGAAGTTTTAACATTCCATACTTCTTTGCTTGTTTTACGTACGCTGGGCAGTTCTAGCAGCTGCCATTGTCTAAACGGCATCAAAACAGTTCGATTTTGGTTTATTCCATCCAAAAGACGTAATTTCCATTCATCATTAGGCTGGACATGCTTTACTTTAAGTTCAATATTTGTTAGATTTATTGACGCTGTTTTTGTACCAGTCGATGTATAACAATTGGCATCTGTACGGGCACGTACCAATCTTAATTTATGTTTTCCGCTAATAATCTTTGTATAGTCATTGAAGAAGCCCAATAAATAACTTAGTGGGATACGTAGAGAAAAATATTTCTTATTTGATGATAGAGTGGGCGGTGTAGGTACATTACTTTTATAATTCCAACCGGCAATTTGCAAAGCTCGGCTCTCTTCATCGTTGAATAGTAAAAATGATTTTAGGGTCAGTGTCGTACCCGGATCTCGAACTCTGTCAATTTCCTTGCCATTCAATTCATAGCTGATTGATTCGAAAAGGTAGGCGCCAAAATTTGATGATAAAGTGCATTCGCCAGTGCTGCCCTCCACATTGTTTACATTGAATTCACCTTCGATTAATAGAGCGCTATCATGGAAGGAGATCCACACGTCTTGTTGATTCAGTACAATTTCAATTTCATCCGAGAGATTATAAGACTTTGTATATGTGTAATATGAATGAAGTTCTTCGTTAACAATGGAATCATCGAAGCGAGGGCTTTGAAATAATTCTAACTTTTCCGACATTGTATCCCAAAGACTTTAAAAATTGTATATTTAACTTTGTTAAAGCCGGTATTGTGGATGTTTGCTTTTTGATCGCTTTGTTATTATTATAATAATTAGTCTGTGGTGTAGATGATGTCCACGATGACTGACCATTTCCGATTAGTAGCGGCATATTTATAAGGGTTTCAGTTCCAAACGTACAATAATCTCTTCACCTCGAAAATTTATAGGTTTTGCGTTCTGATCGAGAATATTCACAGAGATTTTATCAATTAGAAAGGTGTTTATAGGTAAAAATATCAGATTTTTCGGCTCGAGAATGATGAGATAACCTGGATCGGCTACTGGTGTGAATTCTCTCAGCGTATGCGAATGATGGTCACCATAATATGCTCCACTAATAATATTCGATTCAATTCGTATACTTAGCACTTTTACAATGTCCACTGGCATGTCTGATTGATGCAGTGTATTCGATTTATATATACTTGGAGAGAATCCCAAAAGACGGCCAATTGTGCCCGTCTTTGAAAAGTCCACATTATAGATGCATTTTAATTCAGATTGAAGCGTGTTATTATTTGAACGCAATGTAATTGCATTTGCATGCTGTGATGACGCATCTTTATTATTTGGTTTTAATGCGGTTTGTAGGTACCTTTCAATATCTTCAATGTCATAGCTACCCACGGGTATTTCTACGAGCATTTCTTTCCCGTCGCTAGACTGGTAGTAAAATTTATTGTTGTCTTTTTCAATATTTGGAATGCTATTGTATACGGTGAAACCGGTCAATGCTAGCCCATATTGTTTACTCTTGTCCAGTTCAATAGGAGGGTAAAAGTTTGATTCTAATGTGCTAGTGCGTCCTTTCAATGTAAAAGTTAGAGACATGTTTTTTTTCACTTAAAAATTTCAAACATAAATGTCCACAAATCACTGTATTGAATTCTTGTTCCCTGCCGTGGTTGTATCGAATGTCTTGATAGCTTTTCTTGAAATAAGCTAAAAGTTCTGGAGGCGGCTTTAAATAGCCAAATGAATCATAATAGTGCACAATTTTATTTGTACACTTCCATGCGACCCAATGGGTGCCCGGACCAGAACTTGTGTCCAAATTACAAATAGCTCTCTCATTCTGTAATGGGCCTCTTGCAGGCAAACGGTCAAGCATAAATACACCTCGAAAATGTGGAATCTTTAATTTTCTAGCATATTTTAGCAACTCAGTGTTGGACAATGCGTGATTTGGTATTAAAACGAAATTTTTTTTTTTCTGCAGCCTCCCCCTTGTACTTGTCTACCTTTCAGATAAAGCCCAAATCCTTTTTTATATGGTTTTATGTACATTCCATTGCCTACAGATTTGGCTTCCATCGCTTGATTGTGACGTTGTAGTTCACGCATTTCATCCTGCTTGGCCCTAATGTCTTTGGCTGTTTTAATAGCGGTAAACGCAGTGCCTGCAAGCGATCCCAATGCGGCAATTATAGGTATTAGTGGAAGAAATCCACCGGTTTTAGGTAGAGCTATAACTCTTGGCATGCGAATCTTATTTTTTCCACCGGCTTCTTTTACAGCCACTTTGGCAGCGTTTAACAAGTTATCCATATTAGTTTTCAAATCTACATTTTTATTAAGATGCTTTTTAACTTTTTTCAATACAGCACCATTAAATGATGAGCGCTTTTGTGTATTTCTGCTGCTCATGCCCATGCCTAATTTTCGTTTGGCTTTCATTGTGTTGGTTATGAACCAAGCTGAGGCTTTTTCACCGAATTTAGCGTCTTTTGATTTAACGCGATCCCAAGCGGCGTATTCTAGTTGTTTATCGGCTTTGTGGCGCTCGTTTAAGTCTGATGTGGTTGCGTATGCGATATCGTGCTCTTTACAAGCGCTATCCAAAGGATTAATGCCGGGATCTCCACGCTGCAATCTCTTGTGTAGCTTTGTACCAGGACCACCTATGTGTAAATTATTTTATTAATACTTGTGGCAATGTGTCGGCGTATTTTTTTTTTTTACTTACAATACTGATAAGAAGGCAAATGTAGCTCGATTGGAAGCTTATCAATTATTTTGTTTAATACACCTTCACCTTTAAAGTGCAACATTTAACTAAATTTCCATAAGGCGATGCTTTTGTATTTATAGCACATGGGAAAAAATACACAAATTTTTCATTTTAATTCTTTATTAAAAGCTGAACTTCAAAGTACATAATAAGAATAATAAAATGCTTATAGGTAAATTAATTATTGATGCAGAGTTGCCCGTATAAAAGTATTCAGTATCATAGGTTGAACGATTATTGAAAATAAATTTCACTTTATACATATCCCATTTGGAGACGTTGCCAATTTGCCATACAGCCAAGTTTCCAGTGTTCACTACATTATACGTGAGCCGTTGCCAGGTTGAGGGCCAAGAACAATTTTCTTGTGGGCAGACAAATGCTTCAGTAGTGCCGGAAGGATAGTTTACATATAAAGTATCATTATAGACATGTGATAGAACTATAAGGCTGGATACGCTGCTTAGTAGTAGTTTAATCATATTCTTTGGATGATGCAACCAGGACACTTTTCGATTGCGGGGGCTGGACCGTCTATGTGATCACAATGTGTAGGTAAATTATGATGTTTATAGCACGGTAGTTTGACTTGTAATTGCTCATTTTTTCGATAACTGTCTGGTAAATACTCCCATACTTTTAACAAATCGAATCGATTAGCGCGCATGATTAAATATTGTAGCGGGAAATATTTCAAATCATCCACATGAAATTCGCTGAGCGGTTGATGTAAACAGCCATGTAAATAAATTAACAAGTTTATTTTGTCCATGTCAGAGGCTGACGTTGTCGACTGCATGCTGCGTGGTTGGGCTTCTGCACAATACTGATTTTTTTTTTTTCCTATTCATTTACCCGTAAATTTGCTTCATAATCTCAAAGTCAGTTTGAATTTTTAATTCATTGAATAGCATCAACTCCTTCAAGCACAAAATTTTATTGGAAAACTTTATGGTGCAGATCATGCTATTTAAATTTTCAATAATGTCATAATGCGAATTGACCAGCGCACCAGAGAGCATGTTATTGTAAAAGTGCTTGAATGACATGTTTTCAAGCATTTCCGCTCGATAGTTGATGACATCCTTCAAGCGAAACAGTGTCATCATAGACTCTTCATCCAGAATTATGTCTTTTCCATCATTGGCATTCACCATAGCAGGATTATAACTAATTTGAATTAATTTGATGTTTCTAAAGTTGAAACTTTGAATGATACATTCTTGACTCATGTTTGGTGTTATGTCATCGCGCTCACTGCCGCCCTTAAAGTAGTCCTCCACTTCATTTTGTCTATGCACAATATTATACCATTCATCTAGGCTAATGGATATGCACTCATTTTCATCGTGAATAATTATGCTGGTATCAAAATTTCGTGCAATGCTCAGACCAATCGAAATTTGTTTTGTAGCACCTTTATTTAGAGCATATGTGGTAGATGTAAGTAAATACTTTTCCTTAACCAAACTTTTGTGATATTTATCAAGCCAATCGTCGATGCCACTCATGTTTGTATTCTGTAGCGTTGCTTCTTTCAAACTAATTAGAGGGGCCGGGGGAATCAATACTATATATTGCGCTTAAACTGACAGACTACGGCGACGACACTGCGCATGTCTCACACTATATCAGATTTTTTAATCCACGAATTTTTCGAATTATCAAATCCTAGCCATTTAACAAGTAATTTACTGCCTTTTTTCCTGACTACTTTTTCAATGAGATAGACATCTGAATGCTTAGTCGGTTGGATTTCTTCCTCGTAAAAGCCCCCTTGAATGGGTTGCTTATTGCGATCCTCTAAATAGTACATTACAGGCGTAGAGTGTTTAATTCGCACAATTTTAAATAGTTCTGTAGTCCAATTAGGAGTGTATCCTTTAGCAAAAATATGTTTCATTTTGCTTATACGAACCCATTGACCGACTTTATACTTGCCCTCAGTGTAAATTTTCATATTTGAATAAATCGATGATAGAATGGATGCCTCATTTTTCTCACTAACATTAATAGGTTTCATATGAATTGTTCTATGTACTGTATTATTATAGTCAGTCACAATACCATCAATTAAATCGATCCATTTAGGTGTACCCACAAAATTCATTTGTTTATAAAGACGTCCCTTAATAGTGCGAATTACTCTTTCAACGATTGCAGCCTTTTTTGTGCCAAATGTACAGTAATGGTTTATACCATATTTTTTCATTAGAGTTGAAAACTTTGCATTGAAAAATTCCTTTCCTTGATCAGACTGTATATTTGCAGGTGCATGTTGTGGTGTACTTGATAAGATATTTCCCATTGCTTCCGTCACACTTTCACCGGTTTTATTTTTAAGTGGTCTTGTCCAAACGTATTTTGAAAAACAATTTATTACTACAAGCAAATATTTATAATTTTTATTTTGCGCTGCAAGATCTTGAAATTCTGCTAGATCAATTTGCCACAGATCGTGCAAGCCTTTTATGACTGTTCTACGATGTTTATAGTTTTTTCTAGCCGGTTTATGTATTTCATTCACAACTTGTAGCTTAATGGACATAATGCTGTTGCTGTTGCTGTTCTTGCTTGTTAGTTGTTGTTGCTGATCCAGGTGTTTTATAGTTATATTTTATATATGATGCATCTTCTGGAGATTTTTGAGACTTGGTTGGTTGTTGTGGTACAGGCTTGGTCGATGCTGGTGATGTAGCTTTCACTAAAGTTTGTTCCCAAGGGCCGTATTGAGCATTCTGGTCAATGACAGTGCTTTTATTTTTATTATTATTTTCAATAACATCAATACGTTTTGTAAGACGTGCTAATCTGGCTTTAAAAGTTTCATCTAGTAGTTCTAAACGATTATTGATAGCCATTTGATCAAATTTTAATATGTGATTGCCAATATTTCTTTGAAGCTCGCTAATTTTTGCAGACATCTCATTAGCTTTGGCATTTTGCTCATTCATTGATTGAATTATTTGCTTTGTTGAATTGTTTTGAATGCCGGCTGATTGATTGAGTATTTCGTAAATGCGGTCAATGTAGGCTTTTGTTGCAGCATCGTTCGGTAGAGTGGGTTCCTTAACATTGCTCAACTTTAAGTTTTCAAAATCATGACTACCGTCTGCTGTGTGGGGCCGTATTAGTTTATAATTGGAAGCACTAGTTTGTGCTACAATAGTATTATTTATGGCCTGACCAAATTTGTTAATGCTCATGTTGACTTCTTGCCAATGCAAAGACACTCAATATACTAATACAAATCACACAAGTTCAATCTATTATATTGGCTTCATGTAACTCTTCCAAAATTGATATTATTTCGTTTTGATGGGAATTTCCAGCGGCGGTGCCCCCTGATGTGGTCTCCTGAGATGCAATCAATAATCTTAATCGATCCACTAGCTCATTATACTCATTAAAATAGACATATTCTACAGGCCTATCATTGTAGATATTTTCCATGTTCAGAGGCTGCGGCGGCGGCGGCGGCAGCATACCTCTTCCTGAAAAAGTGGATGATCTAGGCCGTTGCTGGGGATTCAGTGGTGTGCTTTGCTGTCGACGACGATTTCCTACAGGAGTATAATAGACTTGAGATGCTGATGGAGATAAAATTGATCTATAGTGTGTTCTTATAATAGGTCTTATTGGTGTTATAGGTGTTTCCTCGTCATCATAATCATCGTCCTCATCCTTCTCGCTCGTCTCGCTCGATTTAAGTAATGGTTTTACATACTTTTTATATTTTTTAGATTTTAAACCTTGAATTTGTAGTTTTGGGTTGTACTGTCGGTGGGCTGCATTGCTTAACTTTAAAATTTCCCTATAATTTTTAAGGTCTTCAAATGAAATCATCTCATTGTTGGGATTTTTCATAAATATCAATTCAAAGAGACCGTTGGACGCTTTAAATGGCTTATTTTTTACAAATATGATATTGTTCTCATTTTGTAAATTTACTTCTGCATCGCCAATGTAGAATGTGTTATCTTCAATGCGAATGCCTAATTTTGATTTATCTATTTCATTTTCGTTTTCAAAGAATTGTGATAGATAATATTTTGGTATAGCTGGGAATTGCGTTAGATAATCATCTACAGCTTTTGGATCCATCGAGCGATATTCTTCACGCATTTTATCGATTTGACTCTTTTCCATAGTTTCATCCCCATCTATTTCGACATCCCCATCATCATCGACACCATAGTCCTTTTCCCCCCTATTTTGATTGTCATCTTCAGTAGGCGAATATTGAGCTATGATATTTGTATGCAGAAATTCAGGTCCAAATATTTTATGTTTCCTTCTCTTTTGCGGTGATCCCTGCATTTCGCTTTTTATCTGTGCTGGACTACTGCGTCTTTTCTCTATTTTAACAGGTGTCCATGATGATGCTGATGATGGCTGCTCCGACTTGACATTTACAGTATTGGCGGCAATAGCAGCCGTTCGTTGTTCAATATTCTTCAAAGGTAACATTATAGGATCGAATATTTTACGTATTGTTTCATCATTGTCGGACATTCTTAATTTAAGAGCCTGATACTTTTTTCTAATGTTTCTCGATGCATTTATAATTTTTCGTTTTATGTTGGGCTGCTGTGTGGCCATAATGATTATGTGCGCTGAATCCTAAACCTTATTTCAGGCTTATTTTAAATTTCAAAAAATAAGCAAAGCTTATTTCAATCTTATTTCAACAATAAGAAAGCTTATTTCAAGCTTATTTTTAAATAGGTAAGCTTATTTCAAGCTTATTTTTAAATAAGCAAGCTTATTTCAAGCTTATTTTTAAATAGGCAAGCTTATTTCAAGCTTATTTTTAAATAGGCAAGCTTATTTCGAGCTTATTTTAAAAATAGGCAAGCTTATTTCGAGCTTATTTTAAAAATAGGTATGCTTATTTTAATAAGAGCTTATAGGCCTTTCTAGTGTTATATGTGAATGAGAATTTATTCAGATGCACTTATATTTATATATTTATCAAATCCCATGCGATATCTCCCCTTGTCCAGATCGCAGTCTTTTACAATTACTAGAAACCCAAATTTATTATTATTCCAACAGTGTGAACAAATTTCTTTGAATTTTTTAAAGTCCATGTCAGTGTTGACATGGTCATTGTAGACATGATGTAAATTTAAGTCGTCCTGTTTAAATAACACTAACATTGAACAGTTATCACGTATTAATTGCTTTGGTACTCTGCTATACGTCTGTATGAGATAGAAACAGTCAATTTGCTTATGCCGGCCCATACAAAAGTATGCTCTTATTTTATCCTGCTTGTCACATGATACATCATCGAAAATAAATATAGAATTGGGTAGAGCACCATTTGGATCTTGAATCTCGTTGCTTTCTTCAAAAGTGTATAAGTTTATCTCGGGCACGCGTTTGATTACCTCATCTAAAAACTTGTATTTTTGCTGGTAATATGACTTTGAATACACGTAAATATTTTGAAATTTTAAACCGTTTGGTGAAATAAGCAGACTAAGTATTACATTCGTTTTTCCCGAGCCAGATGGGCCACAAATAATTGCCCTAATATCATTTGGTAGTAGCTGACCATGTTTACTATCGGTGTGTTTTATATTAAAATCTAAATTCTCGATGGGCAGAGCACAACTTTGTTCTTTAACCTCCATGATGAAACAGAGTATTGGAATATAAACTTTGTTTTTAAATACTATATAAGACTGATCAGGGTCCAAGGTGCGCTGCGCATCTCTCACACCATACTATACATAGTTAACTCTGAGTTGTTGTTGCCGCTATTTCTAATTTCAAATTTTAAAAACATATACAAACTTTTAAATTTCCCGCTCTTTATATTAGCCGAGAGAATGATACCTACACCTACATATTACAGAAATCTGTCGCTGGATTTTTAGTTTGTAACCTTTCTAACAGAGAGCGCTAGTGTCAATATAGTGTTTCCCCACAACGCTAGATGGCACCAGTAATTCTAAGCTACAATCTGATACTTGACATTGCATTTTGAACGGCGGGTGATGGCATTTTAAATGGCGCGCCGGTGTGCTGCTTTATTGGCTAAGCAAGCTTGGGGGGCGAGGCCTAGCTTCTTATTGGATAATTACACTCTTATCAGGACGCCATTAAAATGTCAATATCGGAGGGCGGCGGCTAGGTGCTCCCTCTCATTGGATAATTACACTCTTATCAGGACGCCATTAAAATTTCAATATCCAATGAGGGCCTTGGGGGAGGGGGCTTTCAAGATTGCCGCTGGGGGGAGGGGCTTTGAGGTTAGGTTTTCAACCAATTACCTGACTTGGGAGGCGTGGACACGCCTCCGGGCATGCGCACTCAGGCGTTTTCAAGGTCAAAATTTACACCGGATGTACCATGTTAATCAAATGGGTTTAAAACAGTGAACTTAGTCTACTACATCTACTTTTATTTAAATTGACGAGTCTTTTATGGATTAAAAGTGAAATTTCACAATTAAAACTTTCATCTTGTATTTATTTGTACCTTCCATTATAGAGATCTTTATTATGTTGATTATAAAAATGAGGTTCATTATAAGCTTGTTTGGCATTTTATTTGGCTGTGCTTATGTACTTACATTTTCCAGAATATGCTTAAACATTTTTGTTTACTGTTACTTTCTGTAAGTAATGTAAACATAAGCAATTATTTGAAAACAATCTCACACCGTCCATCAATTGTGTGTGGGTTTATTTATGTACCCTTTTATAACAATAAGTAATAATAAATATTAATTATTATTTTTTAATTACAGATTGAATTTTAAGCACCAAAAAAGCAATCAAAGGTAAGTTTATAATAAATAAACTGGCGTTTAGTTGGAACCACATATGTTTGTGATTTAAAACTCTTACAAATAGGGTTTTCATCTTAAGTAACTATTTTTAAGGGGCTTAATTTCGGGAGTATAGGACTTACGCAAGTAAAAGGTTGATTAAGGCAACGTTTCGGGATTTTTATTGTTATCCTTCTTCAGGCTAGGCCTCTAATCGAAAAATTGGGGGGAAAAATATGTCAACTACAACGTCTGACGCCCTTCCTCAACAACAACTTCCGTTTCCTTGCTACAAACTTTACTAAGAGTTAGTTTTAAAAATCTTTCTACAAGTAACTATTTTTATTTGACCAGACAAGCTAAATGCATAAAATAATTTTAGTAATTATCATAAAAACAATTCAATGTATTACTAGGTAGGTCGATATGTACTTAAAAAACCATTTAATAACCTAGGTATATTTTCTTCAACTTAAAATAAGTAGCTGTATACAACCTATTGCAATGAAATAAGGTCAAAAGACATAATTATTGTAAAATAAATAAAAGAATGCGTTGTTTGCGCTATTGACAGACAGCTTAGCGCAGTAAGTATATACTTATTTAATTTTGCTTCGGCAGATGGCGGTAACATCTCCAAGTCCTTCTTTCGATATTTGTTGAAATACACAAGTATCTTAGTTTCTTGAAGTTATGCATCGACTATCCCTGATACGTGATTCTGATGAGCCCCAATATAGGGCGAAACAGCTGTCAATCACTTCAGGTTTGGTAGGTGCATACCTTTAAGAAATAAAGAAGGACTTCTTTTATAACTTGGCGTCCCGCCTTTAGGGTCGAAAGTGAATCTTAGATTCCACCATTTTATATCATATACTTATTTAGTTAAAATAAGGTCCTTGGCATTAAAATAAAACTAATTTAAAAAAGCATGCCTGTGAGCAATCGTTAAAAGAAAACAGGATTTTCTTATAGTTCATGTTGGTAAAGATAAGTAGACTTTATAAAAGAAATTATGTAAATGCAAACGTAAGTAAATGTTAGCATAAAGTAAAGACCACAATATTGGAAGCGCTTGGGCAGTTAAAATTCCATCTTTATTTTATTTTGCATAACAGTTTCAAAAAGAACAGCTTTTCAGTTTCTTTTGATTTATATGAGTTGTTTTGATGTTTGCGTATTACTTCTAATAACATTTGAAAACCCTTAAACCTATTGAGATGTCCACTTTACATTTCGGGACGATTTCAGATTTAGAAAAAAGGAACATTCAAACACGAACAATCAAACAAACTCTACAATGCAATCTACGTAACATGGGCCACTACGGGAGTGTAAAAACGCGCCGGCTTGAAGTAGGTACTTGATACTTATGCCTGGCGTCATATCCTGAACGTCCGCGTTAAGCTCGTATATTGCTTTCCTTCTGGAGATTACCTCTCCATGCACATCAGCAAAACAACCTTACTTTTGGTCTGATGTTCCGACAAAACGAAACGAGATATGAATTACATCACGAACTTGCTATACCGGAGGCGTCGTGCTATAGTTGAGTTGAAAATCCAATAAGTCTCACTGGTCTAAAACTCACAGATAACATGTGCATACCTAGTTACTTGGACAGAATAACAGAATATGTTTACGTAACAAACATATTTGGTATAAAGAATAGATTTATTTATTATTAACTTTTTTAAGAATTAGGATTAACATAAAGTTTGAGGTTTATTTAAACCTATGCTGGAATTAGAGTAAGATTTAATATATTTCTAACTAATAAAAGACACTTTTAGAAAACAAACAGTAAAAGAAATATACGAATCTTACTTTTAATACGCAATGAGCATGGAGCAGATGACGCATAAATTAACAAACAGCACCGTATAGCACATACTGTTTGCGTTAAAAAACTTTTATTATCAACCTAAACATGGGCTTTTAAAGGGCACAGAAATAAAGATAATACCTTTATAGCCGAAATAATAAATTAGTTACTTTGTACCTACTTCAAAACTCATCATACAAGCTAGCGTAACGCCCGTCTGGCTTGAAGAGATTAGCATGAATATTGGAAATTACTTACGGTTTCGTGCACACCGCATATTCTTTATTTCCCTGTGTCCCATGCATAGATATTGAGTATAATGTCCCAAATCTAAATATAATCCATATTACCCCGATGGTCCCAATTCGAACGCAAAGTGAAATGTTGGGTATACGAAAAAATGAATTGAAAATGTAGAATACGATACAAACTTTGTTTTAGATTAAAGCTGATTTAGTTTTAATTGGTTTGTTATTATTACTTAATTTATTTTATAAGAAATCCGCTGACAAATGATTAAATATGAAAAAAAGCTAATCCGGCGCATTCGCCATATTACAAATTTAACAAATTTCTGTTAGAACTGATTTTAGAGCTGCGCTTTTGAATAAAATTCTTTTGACTAATAAAATAAAGATTGTTAGGTAGTTAATTTACATATTTGCGGTGCCTAATGCAATCTAATATTATTGTTATACGATCAACTAATGGATTCTTAAAGAAACTTTTTATATTCATGCTCCAATTTTATTCTTATCAAGTTTGGTTACGCAACTTACTTTAAGAGATATTGCAAACGGGGGAGATATAAAATCACCAAAACTTTTGGATTTATAAAGAAGTAATACGCTTTAGATTATCGTTGCGAAAGTAATGATTATTTATTGCCCTAATTTAATATTTCTGGTTCTCCAGGTTAGTCATAAAATTTTGAACATAGTTTGGCACATACTTTTTGCTGTTTCCTTGACCTGACCTAAATTAAATTACTTTCGGAATTTTCATTTTTAATAATGTTGAGTATTCGTCAGTTTTAAATATACAGGGTGGTCAAAAGTTAGCGCATAAACGCGATGTTACGTTGTTTTATGGGATACCTGGAAAATTGTTAAAAAAATCTGTTATATTCATTGAGAAAAATGCGAACACAGTGTCCTAAATTTGGCAACACAGTCTAGAAAAATATCGTGCGATCCACAAAATTTGACGTCGAATCTTGCCATGCATTTGTAAAGTTTCAATTTTTTTTATTGTTAAAACATTGTTGATTGACATATTTTTGACATACCACAGCAAGAGTCGACGTCGAATTTTGTGGATCGCACGATACATCTAAAAATTCTATCTATGAGTCTTGATCATACACTTTTGCATTAGATTTTATTGACATTTTATGAAAATTTTGTAGAATTAAATTGATTATAAAAATGTAGTTCGACCATTTAAAAGATAAACAAATGGTGAAATTGTTTAAAATATACTTTAGCTTTGTATTAAGTAATTTTGTTCGTTAATTTGTGCTGCTATCTTCAAGTTTTGTACTTAAGGACCTTATATTTTCAAGGGTATGAGATGGATTTTTTTAAATATTTTTCTAGGAATCTCTATACATTTCCAATCACGTACTTTTGCGTCTATGCACCAATTTTTACTCTTGCAGTTTAGCATTTAATTGACTAGTTACGCTTGTTGCAAACGCTGGGTTTTTATGCATTACTTTCGTGTCAACACTTTTAGAGACGGAATCGTATACTTACCAGTTTACACATTTGGTAGCTTTAAATCTCATTACAGAAGTAAATACCTTACAACCAAGTCAGAGAATAACTTTTATTTTCTGTTTTATTAGTGCATATACTTACTCTAGCAATTTGTTTGAAATTATATTCCACAGTAAGAAGATCATGAGAGGTGCTCTAAATTTGCAAAGCCAAAGAACATGTACGTTGAATTTCAAAAGTTGCATGCTTTGATAAACTCACAACGAGTAATCAATAGCTGCTATACACTGATGTTGGTAGTTGTTAAAGTTTAGCTAGCTGGTAACAATGTAATGTAATGATTTCGCGACAATTAGCATTGTAAAGGAAATAGGTCTCAGAAAGTTCATGCTGGTTAAATATCTTTAAGATTGTTAGCTTCTTCCACTTTTTAGTAATTAAATTTTCTTTCATTGTTATAGTGTGTTTTAGCTTAACTTAATTTTCGCAGAAGTTGTTTAAAGTGCAAGTTTTAACTTTTGTTACACTTTGAGTTCTCCTCCTTTCAAATTTGTTAAAACTTTTAGCTGGAGTGATGTTTATTTTCCTTTTAATCGTATCGCTTTGCTTTTTGAAAGAGTATAAAAATAAATAACTTATGTCTTTTTTAACACCAGCTTTTTTTTCTTTGAATATTTAGACTGTTTTAACAAAAACCTACTTAATTTAACAACCGTGCCTTAGGCGCGGCACCAAAACCCAAACTTATATTGTATTAACTCTGACAACAAGGTAAATATTCCGATAGGCATGAACTGCTTTCCCACAAATATGAAATATCAGCCACTGAACTAAACAGAACGTAATTAAATAGGAAATTATCACCGGAAGGAAATGAATACTAACTAAACATACAATATACCAATGTATGGCAGTTTAATTGAAGAGACACAATGGGAGTCTATTGATATGGGATCTAGGGAGTAAACTAAGAAGCAAATTTGCCTAGCGCTGAGATATTAATCCTTTCGTTAAGTCCATTTAGAATTTAGCCTTATATGTTTAATAGTAAACAACATTCTTGGCAAAGTTTAGATTAGACGGAATGTTTAACATGACATATTAGATCAGGAATAACTCATTGATATGCGCTTTGAGAATTTGTGAAATTAGTCATTTTGAACTGTTTGTACTAAAATTATGGCAGTTATTAAGTTATGTTTAGATTATAAGCCGAAATTGATGGTAAAAGTTTCTTTGCAAAAAGTCAGTACGAGACTTGCGGCATTTTAGTTTGCTTTGTTAATGTTTGTTTGAATACGCAGCACATTTCTTTTATTTATAAAAACCTTTGACAATTTAGAATACCCAAAAACATAAGTTTTTTAATTTCTTGTTAACTTCTGTGTCAAGTTTAACATACATAAATCTCTAATGACAATGTAATTACCTCGCGCTCTCAGACCACAAGGTCACATGAATCGTTCAACTATGAAGCATCTTGTTAAAACTCTTTAATGAACGCCCACGTATACAATACTTAACTAACCTCAACAACAATATACAGGCATTAAACCGTAGGTAAGTCTTAAAATCCTTTAAAGGACTAAGCTATATTGTACTAAATTTCCATAATGTAACTGGTGCATTCTCTACCAGATCACACCTGCCACAAAGTGTCAAACAAAATAAATAATGACTTCGTACTTCGTTTAGGTATGCTCGCTAACATGAGAATGGCTCTTAATAAGTGCTAACCAGTTTTTAAACTTTACCACAGCACAATGGAGTTTTAAACATGAGACCTGTCAATTATATTATGAAAGATCTTGTAATTACATCAATGAGCTAAAATGGTGAATTTTCTTCATTACCAGTCATGTCCTCAACATAGATAAAAATACTAACAATAACTTATTTAAAAGGTAATTTTATTCAGGCATTAACAATTTTTCTAATCTTCCTAAATAATTTTAGAGGACTCCGCTTTGTAAATACAAATCCGCCAATAACCTGCCATGCTTTATGTAATATTACATGGTGCTATTATATTATAGAAACCCCTTAATAATGATAAGTATTTTCTCTTACACATCGTTATACACATCCTCTAGTTAATTTTGACTGAACGTTACGTCGTCAAGAATGTTCCCCTTTTAGTCAATATTCTATTATGCGACGGAACAATGAATTCCTCATATCTAAGGCATGTTGCTTTTGTAGTTGAGGGTAGGATTAAAAACAAAGCAAGAGAAAGGTGCCTTAGTATTAGCTAGGGATTCTCTTTATACGTAAACAAAAGTAAGGAAGATAATTATTATTGTTTATATTTGATTATACGGAACCAAAACGTAAGGTATGACTGTTTCCAGGTATAAATTAAACAAAATGCATATTCATTTATTTATTTTTGTAAAAAAGCCTTTAAGATTTACGTACCTATGTATTAAAAAAATCTATAATTTTAGATTAGAATAATTGTTTAAAATGGCGAATGCGCCGGGTAGGCACTGCATGCTAACTTTTAAAGAATTCAATCATACCACAGACTTTATAATGCTTTGTATCTTGAAACTTGGTTATATGGTTGGTGCACAACCAGTTATTATTTGTAAAAATACGAATAAACTTTCATCAACAAACTCGAGTACAAAATTTGCAAAACTCGCGTTTTTAAATAACGTATATAAACATTGTTTCCTTGGGCCAAGTCTGTTCTATTTTTAGATTCGCTATTATTTTTCAGCCATGTAAACAAATATTTATTGTTATTAGTTTTAGTTTCTGGAATAGGGTGTTTTCGTTTCTTTTGATTCCAGCGATCGATTCAGTTATAAAAAGGTCCTGCTTGTTATGTTTTATTTAAATGCCCAATTCGTTACATCATACATGTGATAAAAGATTCAAAGATATCAAAGATAGCATCATCATTTGTGACTTGTCCTCTTTTGTAGTTTTTAAGGGTAGAAAAGCACGTCCGCTTTAAGGGTTTTATTTTTTATTGTGTATTTCTAAATCTGCATTTTATCTTTTCAGATGTTTATAGAAAAATATATTATGCTTAAGGAATAAAGAAAAAAAGAATGTGTACTAATTAACACAAATAATACAATAAGTTAAATAAATTTAGGTATAAATTCAAATAGACTTTAAAGATAACTTGGACTTGTCGACAAAACTTTCTGTAAAGTTTTATACAGAAAAATTTTAAAGCAATCGAATTTAACTTAAAGGTTAATTATCCAATATTCTTCTCAAGACTCTGATAGAAACTTTTCTTTAAATGAATAAGAGAGTTGTTACCTTCTTATTTCTAAAACCTAAAGAAATTTTTTAATTTTATACACCAAGTACCAAATAGTTTGCAATAAAAAAATTAAAGAATTTTTATAATACTTTCTGCTTAGTGAAGTTACAAATATACTTGTTGGTTTTTTCATTAGTCTTGAAAACACTAAAGTTGCACAAAAATATAGCCCAAGAAAGGCGTATAATAAACATGTGATTTCTGATAAGCAAGGACATTTCAGGAAATCCACTAAAGGAAACAATAGCTGTTTGATAAATGAGGGAATTCACGCAAAGGAATGTCGGTCTTCGGTGGCTAACTGTCACGAACATGCAGTTACCACTAACCTGCCAACTTAATACACTTTAAAAAGACGTTGAAACACCAAACACTGAAGGTCCATTTTCAATTCTGTAATGTAACTTTAATAAATACTTTCACTATACATAAGTGGCTATCCATTAAGCAATTTACCAACTTGTTAATATTGTTTTTGTACTGTAATAACTTTACCAATGCCTCAAAGACAAACAAACACGTTTTTTTTATTTACCAGTATAATAAACATAGAAAATATCTTAATTTTCCAGTATCAGATAACACTTTTTAATGTGAATTAAATTTTAAAAACAAAGAAAAGTGCAGAGTTTATGTCTGCGTTAATTTAGCTAATAACAAAAAAATATCAAACAAGCTTGCTTATTATTTTTGTGAAATTATTACCTATATTTATTTACTGGAAAAAACTGTTTATACATTTTTTAATAAACGTGAAAACACATTTAACTAAATATTTACCTATACACAAACACCCAAAGTATACAAAAAAACATCAGAGTCATGTCATAAACGAGTTTGTTTATTTAAAAGTTAATTAATCCCAAGTCCGACACACCTTACGATAGGTATGGTTTTGTTTAATGACATATTAATTAAATTTTAGTTGGCCTTTTCCAAATTATCTTAGTTAAGTTAATGGAAAGTAATGACTAATACATGTTGTTTTTATTACTTTGCAAAATATGCTGTTTAAAGTAATGAATTATAATAATTGTGCACAGTTGGGTATATAAAATTATGATAAAAGTAATCGTAAATGTTCTTAATAATGACGCTTTATGTTCAACCCACACCCAACACCAATTTAAAGCGAATGAAATAAAATATTTTCGCCAGTAATTTTAAGCAATATTGTTAAATATTCAGCAAAACACAAGCACGTATTGCGATAAAAAGTTCCGCAGCTTTTTATTGACTTTACAACGAAGTCGTGCAGCCTGCATATACAAAAAGACAAGAGCAAAATTCTCTAAAACAGAGAATTACAAAAACTGGATAAATATCACGTAAAAATATTTGCAAACTAATAAAAAACAAACTTGCTCTTCTTTTTGCCAATAATGCTGCTGTTGGACGTGACTTTGCATCTCACAAAAAAAAATGAAAAGCATATTGTAGTTTTAATGTTAAAATTATTCCAACTCTGTTGGCTTTTGGTTGAAATATGTATTTTAATTAACTGTATCGCTCCAAAGGCAACCAACTTATAAAGTAACACTTATGGCGATTGTAATTGAATATAATTACAAAATTTAAGTTGGAAACCAAGTAAATTATCCGTTAATTCTAAATCCTTAGAGCTGCGAGCGAATCTAAAGTTGACCGAAACTCGATAGTCAAACAAAGGCCTGCAACTTTATACTCAGTTACTTAATTAAACTGTTGTAACTCAACTGAAATGTTTTAGATTAATTCATTTCAATTGCGTTTATGGGTTTCAGTCTTTAAAGCACCAATTCGTCCGAACACCGCACAAACACCACCAATAATTTTAGAGATAAAAGTTTTGAAATGTCACCTTTTAATTAAACATTCCAACGGATCCTTATATGTTATTTCAATGTTTTTCATTCACGTGTACAAGTGTGTAGGTATTTTTATAAAATTTCAAAAAATAAGCAAATATTGTTGAGGGCATTCAACTTCAACTGGAAAAAATGGGGTCATACATGTTATGTTAAATAAAAATACAACAAACAAGAACATGTTCCGATATCTTGAACAAAAAGTTCTTAAATTATTGTTAATCAAAATATTTAATAACGCCTTATTAGATTCTAGTTTTCGATATAACTATAACTATTAGTCAACGTGATAATTTTCAACAGGCACAAATGCCATTATATGGCATGTATCGTGTCTTTTATGTGTGTGTTTAGTGCTTTTCTTGGGTAGTTAAAGACATTATAACTTGCGTTATCGAATTACATTAATAAAGAGCTTACAATACCCCATTTTACACAACACATATTTACAGTCCTTGTTTAACGTATAATCGAGTTTGGAATTTTTATTTTGTAAATTTTATGACATGGTTAACACAGAGCATTTTTCTACTAGTACCCCATGAATTAAATTTTATAGCAGCCATTTTCTTGTGTTTCAGTAGGATACTATCAACAATCTTTATTTTCTAAAATTCTCTAGGTTCTGAAAATCACACATATTTTATAAATATAAAGCAAAACGAAGAAGAAAATTTTTAAATTGTCTTGCATGGGATGGTCTAAGTTTCAAAGCAGGTTAACCAGGTAATCAGTTCAAGGATTCAGCCTACGATTTTTGTGCGTGTGTCAAAGCTGTTATCAATAAATATCTCAATGTTTCCATTTTATTTCTATAATGGGCATATGAACTTTAGATTAGGTAACCAATTTAGTTATTAAGTAGCATGAAAGCTAGTTTTCAAACAAAGAACATAGTTTTAAATCTTGTCTTATATACATAGTATACCAAAAATAAAATCCCTCAGAAGAAGTTTATGGGAGTACGAAAAAAAATAGCATATTATAACAAATTTACATTCACGTGAGTATTTCTTATTTAACGTTTTTTTGTGCTTTTAGTTCATTTCTCTAAAGGAAATGTACTATTGTAATTGTAATTTCTGAAAATCGATGTTTTTTTGAAACTGTGCCTAAACGAAGCAAGATACAGAAATGTTAAGGGTGTTGGAAAGATGCTACAAAAAATTACCGATCTTTTAATACTAGAATCATATCGATCGGACCATCCACTGGGTTGTTATTAAAAAATATCACTTTGGTGTATGTTAGGATGGATGGATGGATGGATGGATGTACGGGACAAAAAATTTCTTTAACTGTAATTTACTCAACTATGGTACTAGATAGAAGGTTCAAACTTGGCATAAGTAAATACCAAAGCCTTGTGGTCAAGGTGACCTCAAGGTCATCATGACCACTGGTCAAGGTTAGAAGATATTGCATGCAAAAAAAAATCTAGCCCAAAATATTGTGATTTTTTTTTTCTTAAACATATTCTTTCGGAGAGCCCTTTGTGTTAAAACTTTTTAAAAAAAATTCTATGTCTAGGAAAAAAGCTATGACGTTTTCAAATGTCAATGTTTGCATTGATATAGCTCCAATACTACAATAGTTAGAGGACTCAAACTTGGAGGATGGATACACAAGAAACAGGGGTTCAAGGTCATGTCAAGGTCATATCTTTCTAAAGGTCAATATAATTTTTATTATAAAACAACTATGCTAACTTAAATGCAAGGTAAATGTTGGACATGTTTTTAAAAACACAAAACGTTGTTCTTATGTTTTGAACTTAGTAGGCCATCTTCAGGAAACGGTTTAAAGTTTGACTTCGGTTATCTCAAAGATTACAATGGTTAACGGTTTCAAACTTGGACGATGGATAACCAAAAGACAGAAGTTCAAGGTCATGTCAAGGTCACATTATTTGAAAGGTCAATAGCATTTTTATTACTAAAAAACTATGTTAAGTTTAATGCAAGGTAAATAAAAAAAAATGTTGGACATGTTTTTGAAAACACAAAAGGTTATTCTCATATTTCGGACTTAGTAGGCCATCTTCAGGTGACAATTTATAGTTTGACTTCGGTTATCTCAAAGATCACAATAGTTAAAGGTTTCAAACTTGGAGGATGGATAACCAAAAGACAGGAGTTCAAGGTCTTGTCAAGGTCATATTGATTGAAAGGTCAATAACCTTTTTATGATTAAAAAACTATGTAAAGTTAAATGCAAGGTAAATGTTGGACATGTTTTTGAAAACACACAAGACTGTTCTTTTGTTTCGGACTTAGTAGACCATCTTCAGGAAGCGATTTATAGTTTGACTTCGGTTATCTCAAAGATCACAATAGTTAGAGGTTTCAAACTTGGAAGATAGATAACCAACAGACAGGAGTTCAAAGTTATGTCAAGGTCATATTGTTTAAAAGGTCAATAGCATTTTTATAACTTAAAAACTATTCTAAGTTTAATGCAAGGTAAATGTTGGACTTGTTTTTGAAAACACAAAAGGTTGTTCTTATGTTTCGGACTTAAAAGACCATCTTCAGGATGCGATTTATAGTTTGACTTCGGTTATCTTAAAGATCACAATAGTTAAAGGTTTCAAACTTTGAGGATGGATAACCAAAAGACAAGAGTTCAAGGGCATGTCAAGGTCATATCGTTTAAAAGTTCAATACAATTTTTATTAATCAATAATTATTTCCTGGTAAATGCAATGTAAATTTTGGACATGTATATAAAAACATAAAAGGTTGTGTTTATGTTTTGGACCTTCTGGACTATCTTCAGGAAACGCTTTGATTCTAACAAAAAAATGAATGTAACGTAAGAAATGAACTCAAGAGTCGGATCCACCGGTCTCGACTCAGCTAGTTTGAAATTATGTAACTCCAATCTCGACCGTAGCTGCTGTAATTTATTTATATTTCAAAAAACAACTAGTCACTTTTATTATAAATTAATGCTCTCTGGTTTAGCTACTATTACTTATCCATGTTTTTTGTTCATTAACTAGTTTAATCATACGGAAATAATAGGTACAAATAAATTTTCAAATAATACTTTTGAGGCGGAAATGTTGTTTGATAACCGAACTATTTATTTTTCGCTAATATCAAACAATTTAATCTAGACGTACATTTATTTATTAGAGCGTATAATTTTAAATGTAATAATTAATACAGGGTGACGATGTCAATAATAATGATAAACTTATTGCTATAATAAACTTTTTATATTTGCGTTCTATAATATGCACATTATGAAACCCAAAATTTGGTTTTTTAAAGTTTCTGAATTGCTTCATTATTAAACCCAAAATTTTATTTTATTGGTTGGTTTTCCTGATGCAAAAAGATGAATTCTTTTCTTGCAAGGTACTTTTTATTTACAAATTTTACTATTAAAATCAATCGGGGGACGTAGTTTTTTTGTAGAGGGAATAACTAGAAGAATTGGAGAAACGATATCAATGGTTACATTTTCTCAAAAACGCCTATTCATTTAGTATTAAATGAGTAAAGTTTACAAATGTCATTATTCAATATGTCTAACTTTAATTTATTTTTTACTTCAAAATGTCAATGTTATGCTATACGGTTGGTCATAAAAACAAAATTTCATCTTAAGTTTTTAATTCAAATTAAAAATGCTTTTTAATGAATAAAATGAAGCAAATATAAAAAATAGTATAAAAAACTCGTTTTATAAGGCGTTTTTTATCACTTGTCCATTGGAAAACTCGCCGCTACGCGGCTCTTTTTCCAAGCCTGGACGCGTGCTAAAAAACGTTCCTTATAAAACTCTATGTTTTAATATACTATTATAATTTGTTTAAAATAGATTAATATTAGGAACAATAAGATGTCTTCAGCATTTGTAAGATAACAAAAGGTATAACTGAATTTTATACAATGTGGCAAAATCAAAAACCACAAAAAGAGAGATTAAAAACACCGATTGCCACATTATAATTGCTTCTCGAATACTTTCTATTCACGACGATTTATAACACTAATGCATTTTAGGCGGATGTTCAATTTTTAAATATTTCCGTTCAAATAAGTTGAAATATACAGAATTGGAAAAGAGAAAAAGGTTTTTTATTGATTTCACATTAATGCTAAACGCCTATCTTCCATATTGCTCCGCGAAGGCTTACATCTAAATTCGATTTAAATGATATGATAAAGTATTTCCAAAATATAGAGATTCCTGATACGGGATACAAAAGCTTTTCATGTTACTAACTCAAATAAAATTATTCAGGCCATTGTAGTTACAAAGTTTTTTATGATTTAGTGAACTCGAAATTTATTAAATTTGTTTTTCTTTTTATTTAGACATGCCCATTACTTGTATATTGGAATAAAAATTGTATAAAAATGTTTTTCCTATAAAGTAAATTTAAGATGCTATTAGCAGGAATAAAAATCATTAAATAGACTCAAGTTATTATAGATACGAACATGAATTTATTTTTTTAATGTGCTTATGTGCGCAAATTTTTTTACAATTTGTACAAAATTTACCATAAAACATTTTCACGATGACATAGATATTATGTTTTTTATTTCCTAGCTAGTTTAAAATAAAGTCCCACGAACCTGTAAAATGAGTATTAGGTATTAGGACAAACAACACGGCAAAAGAGTTTGTAACCCTGCAGCTTTTTCCATTAAAGCTTTCCTGACATTTATTATCCTGTCGCAAAGTTATTTTGAAAAGACATTTCAATTTGAATTTCTTTTTTAGATTCAAATCTGTTCGGAAGCAATGTTTATGTGTAAGTAATTTTATAGGCCAACTCAGCGTGCATGCATTAAATTTCAGGAAAACATTTTAACAATATGGGCATTTTTATTTGTTGTTTGCATTATTAGACTCCTTACAGCTTAACTTTTTGCAAGTCCGATTTGTATTAAAAAAAAGACTTCCTTTTATGTTTAAGACGTCCTAAATTTTGCTGTTGTTTATTTTGTGTAAATATTTTTTACAAAATACAATATGTTGATGGTTTACCGTAATTGGTGCTAAGTAAAAATGTAAAATTTTGGTGTATAAAAAGCACAAGAACACAAAAAAGTACGCTTTTCGTGCTATGCACATGAATAGAATATTTTTAGCTTTTTCGGTTCAGGATCTAAACAAAAACTTTCTGATGCTTCAGTCGCGGTTTCCAGTTATAATAACACGGCATTCTAGCGAAAGTTCGCATTGTTTCTATCTGTTTGGACAAAACCCTTTTAATTAAAAAAATAAAGGCCAAAGCTTCCGAACAATATCGTTGCCGTCGCCGGAAAATTTTAAAAACAAAGTGGAATTAAGTACCTACCTTACAGTTACATCTAACTAATAAAAAGTAACGACTCATCGCATTTAGAAGAAATAAAAAATCCCAGACTTTTTATTGTTAAAAGGCAGGATTCTTGTTTAAAAAATGACCAATATAAGTCCTTTTTAGGTACAAATATGACATCAAAGATAAATTATTTTAAGGGTATTTTAAAAGAAGATCAAAGAAAAATATACTTATACGTTAAATACGTTTAACATTAATATTAATCCAGTTTAGTTTAATAATAACCCTATAAATAGTAAGCTTCAAACCTTTTTAATCCTTTATATGTTCATTAACGAATAGTTGGAAGCAGTGTAATCGCTTTTTCATGCCATGAGGCATGAATGCATTTGAAAAAACAACTATGTAGGTATATTGTATATTATAACAAAAATTATTCTAAAGGTATACCACAATATACAGGGTGTTTCCGAAAGTCGTTTCAATAATTTAACCCGAGATTCCTTACCCAAAAATAGTTCGATTAAGCCCCATTTACCTGTATCCAAAAGTGCACCGTTTTCGAGATACAGGCTGTTTTCCAAAACCAAAATTTTTATGTTTTTTCTCATTACTATTAAATGAAACAACATAGAAAAACAAAATTTGGTATAATTGTCTTACTTTTTATGATCGACACAATGGTCGCAAAGAGAAACCCATAGATTTATTACATAACCTCAAAATGGGACACCTGCGCCCCCTCTTGGGACATAACTTTTTTTGTATTTGAATTTTCAAAAAATAAATTATTTTATCGGTAAGATACGTTTAATACAAAGAAAAAATTATACCACATTTTTTTTGAAAAAACTAACCCTTCTTCAAAATTATTCACATTTCATAATTTCATGTTGCATTCTACTTTTAGAAATATTTTTGCAATTTTTTTTTCTGGAAAACATAAAACTATTATAAACTAGCTTAAACAAAAAAAACTAGAATTGGCCCCACAATACTACACTGGGCCCCCTTTTTGGAGCATCGGGACCCCTTTTTGGGGCTTTTTGAAATATTGCAATTTTTTTTTCTTGAAAACTTAAAACTATTATAAACTAGCGTAAACAAAAAAAATATTTAAATTTGCCCTACAAAAAGACACATGGCCCCCTTTTGGGGCACCGGACTTTAAATTATGACAATGATGTACTTTTTCTGTAATAGAATCTAGTATTCTTTTCTTTACAAAATAAAAAGATATGTGAGCCCCAATAAGGGGGCCCAATGATCTATTGTGAGGCCAATTCTAGTTTTTTCTTGTTTACGCTAGTTTATAAGAGTCTTAAGTTTTCAAGAAAAAAAAATTGCAAAAAGATTTCAAAAACCAGAATGCAACATGAAATTATAAAAATAAATGTGAATAATTTTGAAAACGGGTTGGTTTTTTCAAAAAAAATGTAGTATAATTTTTTCTTCGTATTAAACGTATTTTACCGATAAAATAATTTACTTTTTAAAAATTCAAATACAAAAAAAGTTATGCCCCAAGAGGGGTCGCAGGTGTCCCATTTTGAGGTTATGGAATAAATCTATGGGTTTCTCTTTACGACCATTGTGTCGATCATAAAAAGTAAGACAGTTATACCATTTTTTTATACAATTTAGTTTTTCTATGTTGTTTCATTTAATAGTAATGAAAAAAAACATAAAAATTTTGATTCTGGAAAACAGCCTGTATCTCGAAAACGGTGCACTTTTGGATACAGGTAAATGGGGCTCAATCGAACTATTTTTGGGCAAGGAATCTCGGGTTAAATTAATGAAACGACTTTCGGAAACACCCTGTATACATACAGGGGGTCTTAAATTTGGCGCATAATGCAAGGGATTCCTGAATAACTGTTCATAAATTTCCATCTATTATATTGATTGAAGAAAATACAAACAATATTGTATAAATTCACACACAGTCTAGGAAAATAAATCTAAAAATCCTATTTATGTCTTGATCATACATTTTTGCATTAGATTTTTTTGACATTATTGTCAACTTTATTTCCTGATAATTTCGTAAAATTAAATTGATAATAAAAATGTAATTCGACCATTTAATAGATAAACAAATGGTGAAATGGTTTAAGATAGACTGTAACTCTGTATTTAACCTTTTTTTTTTCGTTAATATGGGTTATCTCCAAGGTATAAGGAGATGGATTTTTTTTAGGGATTTCTAGACATGCTCTGTATCGGTTATGCGACAATTTTTAAGCACCCTGTATAAAATTAATACTAAAGGCAAAAATAAGTAGATTTCGGTGTATTCACCCTTTCCGTTCGTACCGAAGTCGCCGGTCGACACATCTCAGAAGCCGTCAGATTGACTCATTTATTTCTGACGTATTTGGACGTCTGAGATGCGTCGACCGGCAACTTCGGTACGAACGGAAAGGGTGAATACAATAAAAATATTTATAAATAGAAAATTTAATAAAGCGCTGCATGCAATTCCATTTATTAATATTTTTGATTCAAGTTTTATTGGGCTATTAAAATGAAAACTTTAATTTGATTTTAAAATATTAGGGTACTTGCACAATTTTTTTTGGCGAGACCTTATTATTTTGTATTTTTTAAGGGCTCTTGCAGTAGGTATTTTTGACAAGGAAATTCATGACGCTCAATTTGCCTTAGATATCGCTGTTATCAAAATATAACGCCAAAAGCAAATCCTTTTTTTCAGGGATTTTTTAGACAATAATTGTTAATAGAAACTGTTGACTAATTTATTAAATTGATTTGTAGTTATAGGGTACATAGGTTTATTAAATTATGAAAAAAGACACTTTTTTTATATCAATATTTTCTGGTGTCAAGTGAGCTGGTTTAAGAAAATTTAATTATACTTCAGTACAACCATCTGCCCTGATCCCTTGTTTAATTTTTAATAGAATTTAACCAACCCTATAAAGACGCTTATAAAATTAGAGATTTCTTGCCATGATACCATAAAACCCTCCAAAAATGAAATTAAATCGAATTACATGGAGGAAGAGGGCAGATAATTTTATAGTTTAAAGCAAGAAAGCAGGGAGTGTCATTAGGTGAAGAGTAGTAGGCCGAGATAAGACAGGCCAGGCGGCCCCAATGCCCGCCTAGCCAACAAACTGTGTGTTTTGCAAAGGCGTGATTACCAGCCGCCGTTGCTGCTTTATTGAGGCTTGTTCAGCTGTGCCCTAAATTTTCAGTTGCCTTCTTGTTTCGAGATAATGGAACGGCTGATATTATTGTATTAGACCCAGCTCTCAAAAGAAGATTTCAGGAAAAATTCATTACTTTGTTCTTCTTTGTAAATAATACGTGACGTGGCTACTTACCAGCTTTTCTTTTTACAACATCTGATTTAAAAAGAGAAAAGAGCCATTTAATGAATGGCTCTACAATGTAATTCGCTGACAAAAAGAGCTTAATCTTCATCGAAATAAGCAGACGTTGCTTTAAAATTAATAATGACTTATTTAATATAATAATTGGAAAATGTAAAAAATTCAGCAAAAGCTCTTTCCCTTAAAATATTTAGAAAAACGTACCTGCCTATATTCGTTATTTATTCCCTTGCTCTTTGCCTCCTGGCCTTTTGCCCAGCCAAAATATAGAACGTATAACGAATATAACACAGAAACAGTAGTCAAGTGGTCTTAGCCACTGACTAACTTATCGATCAGTTGGCGGTTGTGGGTTCGATTCCCACTAGTGGTATTCTATGTTTCATGTTTACAACATTTCCAAGAATTGGCGCATAAACGCGATGGTACGTTGTTGGGACATGTCTTGGGATTCCCTAAAAATTGTTAAAAAAAATCAATTTGTTATACTCATTCAGGAAAATGCGAACAAAGTTGCATAAATTCGAAAACAAATTTTAGAAAAATACATATTAAAATCCCATCTTTGAATCTTCATCATAAACATACATATTTATAAATGAAATATTTTTCTGCAACTGTTTTTAGTTCTTTATTCAATGGTTATATAGCCGGTCCTTTAGAAATAATTTTAAACAGAAAAGTGTTCTTATATTTAGAAAAGTTACCCTATATTATGACTAAGCTATTAAGTTAGTAATCTTATGGCAACTGTGTACTCTCATGCTTACTGAATAGAAGAAAAATATAATATAAATAAACGTAAATAAATAACGCAAAGAAGTTTGTTACCCTGCAGCTTTCTCCATTAAAGCTCTCCTAACATTTATTATCCTGTCACAAAGTTATTTTGTAGAGACATTTTAAATTGGGAGTGACTAGAGAGCCTACCGGTAGGTTCTCTAGCCCGAAGACTAAAGAGCCGACCGGTCGGCTCTCTAGTCTTTTAGTGCTAAAGAGCCTACCGGTAGGTGTTGTAGCCGATATTACAGAGCCTACCGGTCGGCTCTTTAGCCTTCGGGCTACAGAACCTACCATTTTAGTTTGCTTACTCTTTAAGTAATTAACTTTTAAAGTTTAAGTTGTTAACCGAGGTTATTCAAATTTAAAAAATAAGTTAAAAGTCAAAATAAAAAAATATATATACAGGCATTTCTAGAGTTTTCTTTAGTTACAGGCAGACCGAATTTCATAAAAAAAAATTAGAACAACATAATAATATCATTGATATGTGTGCTTGCGACTATTAAAAATAAAATTTTAATTGGTGTACTGGTTTGGCAAAAAATCACAGTAACCATATTTTTTGCGCATTATTAATATAAAATGGTAGAATCTAAGATTTACAACAAACAGCCAAGTTATTAAAGAAGTTTTTCTTAATTCTTATGGGTATGGACCAAACCTTAAGTAAAGTATTATTTTATTGCATTTTTAAGTTATCTTAAAAGTATTTATTTTTTTGTCATAACGTCTAGATTATTAATTTACATTTACAATTTTAATATTTTAACTAAACTTTACCTACCGTTGTTTTAAATATAAAAGAAATTCGAAAAATTTCCTTACTCTTAGATATGATTCTTCTTTTTAAAAGTTTTTGACATTGTTAATTAAAGTAAACTTTATTTGGCAAATTGATTATAAAAAATAATAATAATATACAAATACCAACATACATAATTACATTGAAGAGTCAAAAAAATAATTATAACAAAAGAACCAGTACTTTCATCGTTCATCAGGAGGACAATAAGAACACATAAAGATTTAATATATCCACCAAAAGCACATTTACCAATTAAAAAAAAAGTAAATTAATAAACAAAAAGACTAAATTTGCCCAACTATGCTGAAAAACTTATTAACTTATAATTAAATTGTTTGTGAAACAAACCCCAGTAAAATTTAGGTAATAAAAATGTAAAAACTGATGATTCATATGCAAAATAATTTGTAGGTATCGGGTAAGCAAATAAAAACGGCCCATAAGTAGGCTGTGAACAATGTAAAATCTGCCAATCAACAATATTTTGACAATGCCCACGGCCTACTTATGGGCCGTTTTTATTTGCTCACCCGATATATAATATTAACTTCAAAATGCACAAAGGAGATGGTAACTAGTGTAATAAAATGGTAGGTTCTGTAGCCTCAAGGCTAAAGAGCCGACCGGTAGGCTCTTTAGCGCTAAAACACTAGAGAGCCGACCGGTCGGCTCTTTAGCCTTCAGACTAGAGGACCTACCGGTAGGCTCTCTAGTCACTCCCTTTTAAATTTGTGTTCATTTATTCAGATATTATAACCATTTAACTTAATTAAAAATGCAATATAATGTTTAATTTATCCACTTATAAGGACATGGCCTAATTTTTTGTCTTATTTTTGTATATAGCTACATGGTTTTTACTTTTAAAAGTTTGCTTGAAAGTACACATTTACTTCCGAATGAAGGTCAAGTAGCATTTTTTAATCAAGTAATTGGGTAGGTTCTTCAGGTTGAATGGTGCATTTGAAAAGGGTTGAACAAGTACAGTCTGATAAATTCCAGTTAGTCTGAATTAGGGAGGGAAATTAGTATTCCACTTACAATGAAATAAATTACCTTGGAGAAGATGGTAGTAGGGTCGTAGGGCAGACGTATACCTTTAATGCATACCCAACTCTCATTTGAAATTACCGATTTTTAGATAAATCGTCAAATTAGTTTTCGTTCCTGCAGGTAATGGAAATTACAGCAGGATTTTACATTTAAGTTAGCTCCTTCATTTAAATTCAGCATGCTTGGGTTGGTAATTTTTTGTCCACATTGTTTTATTTTAAACCGTATGTCATTTCAGAGAAAAACATACAACACCAAAATATGGCAATGTATCATAATAAAGTTTGGACTCTGTACAATTACGACAAAAAAATAAAAAGGGTAAAAGTCGTAAATTGCTGATAAAGCTTTTCGTGGAGCAAAGCCAACTGTGATGACGTTTGTTTTGCCATGATGCCATTTACCTACTTACCATAAGCGGCAGTAAAAATTGATTTAAACAAAATAAACGCCTCGCAAATTCGGTAGTAAAAGGAATTAACAAAAGTTTGTGTACCATTAAGTAACAAAAAATCCATTTAGCTGCTTTCTGGGCTGTCCAGATAAATTTAATTAAAACGTTTAATCCCATTCAGTGTTTGCAATTTAATTACCGAACCAATCTAAACATGAATCCGCGTCATGTTTGAAAAATCAAAGTTCTGGAGTTTATAAATAAAATTAAACGTAAACTCTTTGGATTAAAAGTTATAATCCGCTTGGTTTTGCCTTTTCCAGGTAATTATGTGAATTCTATGTTCGCTTCCATTATACCGAATATAACACACAGCTTTAACTGACACCAATTTGTGCCAGACATATTTCAGCTGGTGTTTTTTATCTTCATGTAAAATAAATAGTGAATTACTCTGTTCCCGGCTTACAAACGCCGTCTACAAAACTTTTTTCAATTAAGTCATTAATGTAAAGAAGTTTTTTGTCTGTACATAATAAGAACAGTTCTATTTTCATTTACAACAAATTAACAACTAACAGTCTGAAAATTTTGAACTAAATTGACATGTGGGTCATGAGTAAACTGTGGGATAACAAAGTTTAGCCAGTTTAGCAAATAAGAGGAGCAATGTTGTAATTAAGTGCAGCAAATCTCTCTGTTATTGTCTGTGATAGATGGCCTCTAATGACTTTTGAAACGATTTTCTTTAAATTTTCGCATAATTTAACTCTACTTATACATAGTACGTAATTTGCAAATTAAATTTTCATTATAAAGGCACAGTGTTGTATAACATAACACCGGATCCTTACTTTTAACCTCCGCTTTGTATAATGTTAAATAGAGCAATAATATTTTAAAAGTACCTAGGGAACATTCAACAGGATGTCCGATCGGAACAGAAACATCTACAAATGTTCACCTGTCAGAAAACAGAAATTTCAATTTTTCTTTTAAACGGTGATTTAAATTCCTTAAATATAGGCAACTAAGGGCCGGTTGCATCACAAATTTAAACTGTTCCTTAAAATCTAAGTGACTGTTT
Source organism: Cartodere bifasciata (assembly GCA_963920755.1). NCBI lineage: Eukaryota > Metazoa > Arthropoda > Insecta > Coleoptera > Latridiidae > Cartodere > Cartodere bifasciata. Next base: position 8,277,872 of record OY987197.1, on the reverse strand, counting down.
TTCATAGAAAGCACCATTTTAAACAATGTCAATGCTACAGTAGTCAAACTCTGTTTATGCTAAACAGCCACTTAACTTTAAGGAACACTTAAGAATGTGCGGTGAATCTGAGAATAAATCGTAAGTTTTAGCATAAAAACAAAAGTTCAATTTCGTAAATGTAAAATAGTAGCTACAAAAATCAAAAAAGTATCTTTTTAAAAGAATCACAAAAACCATGAGCTCAACTCAATTTTTTATAACAACAAAAAATGTCCACGTTTCCGACCATTTTCTTTCCGTAGTTAACATTATCTTAATTGCGTTTGACCTTCTTTTAATTGATGATTTTTCAATTGCTGATAATGCTTCTTAAACCCCAATTAAATTTTATGCGTTTGCAGTTAAAAAGGTATATTTAAGTCGCGATTTATGTGCAATAAATTTTTATGAATTCAATTTCGTAAATGTAAAATAGTAGCTACAAAAATCAAAAAAGTATCTTTTTAAAAGAATCACAAAAACCATGAGCTCAACTCAATTTTTTATAACAACAAAAAATGTCCACGTTTCCGACCATTTTCTTTCCGTAGTTAACATTATCTTAATTGCGTTTGACCTTCTTTTAATTGATGATTTTTCAATTGCTGATAATGCTTCTTAAACCCCAATTAAATTTTATGCGTTTGCAGTTAAAAAGGTATATTTAAGTCGCGATTTATGTGCAATAAATTTTTATGAAAAACTTTAACTACCTACCATTTAAAACAAATCTTTGCTAATTGTACTTTTGTCCCCAAAATGCTATTTAACAAAAGACGAATAAAATTTAAGCATAAAATTTTTACAAATTAATAAAAACAATGAACATATTTTTACGACAACGTTTTCAGAAATAATAAAAATGTTGGAGCCAGATCTGACGACTTAAAGTATGAAAGGGCTATATGAGCTACCATTGCATAACATTGCGTTATCTGGTTGGTGTATAAACAGTAAATGAAAAAATAAAAAAGTAAAATGAAAGTTAGTGTTGATGTCGTCGTAAAATGCAAATAGGTAGGCCATATGAGCTGCGTAAGCACCATTTTAAAAATCCCCTATGAGAATATGAAATCCTGGGATTCACAAAAAGTACTGTTTCAGATACTCAGTAAACTACTAAGTATCAAATTTATTTTAAGTATCTGGAACACCCGAGGAAATGCCCGAAACAATGCCTTTTGCACGTCATGTCACAAAACTTATTCAATAATTCACTGAAGCCAAATTGTTTTGTTGTTCTGCAGGAGAAGTTCGCAACTTTTGTAATTTTTCTCTTCATTGGGTGTCAGCACAGTCAATGTAGTTTAGATTAAACCTTTTTCCTATCTTGGAGAGAAATTCCAATAACTTGTTGTCACAACACTATTCCATGTAGTTACCAAGTTACATCCAATACCATGTAAGCTCAGCTGATTTTGACAAGAGCTGCGACTTTTACATTGGTTAAATCCAATACTTGTTTGAAAATGTGTGCGGTTTTATAAATAAAACTTTTTACAGAAAAACAAATACTTTTTCTCCAATGGGTATTGCTTACAAGGTTAATAATTTTTACCTAAAGAAACACATGTTTCAGCTGTCGTAAAAAAAGCCTCTTCTATGAAGGATTTTAGTAGAATTAAACATATGCTTACCCGGCGCAGTCGCCATTTTATATAAAAATACCTGATGCTATTTAAATATAAAGTAATGTTTAGAAAAGATTACATAAAAATAATTCTGCCTTAAATTCGTCCATGATAAATAAAATAACTAAAATTCATGATCAATATACAATTTGGTACTTTTGATACTAGCTTTGATGCTAAAACAGTTCTCTTGAACTTTTGTAATGAATTTCCAATTTCAAATCCGATCATTTTTATTCCTAATTCTTTTTGACTTTAGTGTTTGTGAGAATCTAATTTTTATACCCGTTATATACGTTAAAATAAACCCAATCACTGGTAAGCTTCAGAATAAAATGCAACTCGCGAACAAACACAACAAAATAATTTAGGTTTCTAAGAACGAAAGTGCGAGTCGTGTTTGTTTTTTCAAAAGTTAAGGGAATTGAGGATTTGTCAAGTCCGCCTTGAGAGTATTTCATTTTAGCTTATTTTAGATTCTTACCGCGTATATTGTAAATATCAAAAGCTTTACCACAGGAGTTTATGCCTTTCTTACCGCCGAAACATCTACCTTTTTATATATGTATGCAAATCTGGTCCTTCCAGTTTCTTTTATACGACGTCGTTTTAATAGCGTCCTCGGCTGCTTCTAGCCAAAACATCGAACGCCGACAAATATTAAAAGAAATTAATGTTGTGGAAACTCTTTCTTCTATTTGGTTTAAATATTTTTCTTAGTCAAATTGTGTAGTAAAACCCTTTCGTGCCATTTAAAAGAGATTGTTCACTTACGTTAAACCCTCCTAAACCATTTGATAAATTTATTTTTCTTAAAATGTGTTTTTAAATGACGTTTATCTTCGCGGTTATTCAATAATAGTTTTTAAAAAGCTTCATTCTTCCAATAAAAGTATCTAAAACTAACTACATCATTGCCTGCTAGATAACTATTTGCTTTATTATAGAAAACTTTGTTGCTTGTTTTTTTAATTGTGTTTATTAAAGCTGGCATCCTCTAAACGCAAACTTAGACTTTGAGATAGGTATCAAGAAATTTCATAGGTATCAAAAATGAAAAATGTTTTAAAGAAATCGTTAAGATCCGTACCAAATCCATTAACATTATTTATAGGCACTTAATATTTTAATAAAATATTATTTTTAGAGGTCGCACGTATAAAACGAACAATTTTTTATCGACAAAAAATGTGTTCCTTGGAGAAAACTGTAATTTTTAAAATGAAACAACCAAGGTAGTTTTGGTATTTTTTAGTTTTTCGGAAAAGAAACAATGGTGAGATGTATGTTGTAGTAAATAACAATAATAACATATTAAAGAAGATTTAGTGCATGATTTATGTTATGTGTCCTTACATGAGCTAATTCATTGTGAATATAATATTATATGGCTTTAGATACATATTTTTAGCTCTTGCAAGCTACGTTAATTCTTATTATTCTTCAAGATGCAAGCTAACTTTCATTGTAAATGAACCTTAATACGTTTGGAACCTTATTTTTCTTGTTTTCAAAACTAAATTCTCACTCACTCATGTAGACGTGCTATTTGGTATAATTGACGGGAGCTTAACGCAGACTTATACGAGCTTCTAGGAGCACATCAGATTAGAATATAGAAGTGTTTACTTCAGTTTGTCAAATCTCTAGATAAAAAGTTAAGGTAAAAGACTCTTTTTAATTTAATTGGATACTGACTTATACAAACAGAAATAGTTATTTAAATACTGAGAGCGGTCAAATTTGTAATTGGCAACCAAGTAAACCGTTTTAAATTTGTACTTTAAGACCTATCTAAAATGTTGACTGTTTATTTTGATTTGCTTTAAAATGTTATTGTTGTCTCCACATGTATACAATGCATTGTAAGCAAACATTTTAAAATTTGTTGTGAAATAGAAAGCATGACACAAGAATTTGACGTTGCAGTTTAAAGCGTTATTAATAATTGCAGCCACCTACTTGCATGCATCTGGAGCGTTGAAGCGCAATTTCTTGTATTTTATTGTGACAAGTCCCGTCACAAACAAGCATAGAGGATTATTGCTTTCTCTAAGCTCATTCGCACATTCTCCCATGTTTGCTTTATCTGCTTCTGATGCTTATGTTGGATCGCTATCAATTGACAGGATTGACACCCTCTACCAGGGGACCTCGAATCTCAAATCGAATAACGCCATAACGTTATTAGTTATTGAGAAGACGCTTATGCGCTCTCGCGGCTTTATTAACATTTCAACCATATTTCCACAAAATATTTTAGATAAAATTGTAGATTTGATTTTTTTATGAACCAACAGCAGTTAGTGTCAGGTGTTGAGTATAAAGAAGAACCAATCAAGGTTTTTCTTTTGTTTGTGACCATTTATTACATTGTATAGACCACATGCGGCAGTGAAGTAAATGATTTAACTTAAATGTTTATTTAAAAACGCTTTGTAACTTTGTGTAAATAATAAAAGTCAAGCTATGGATATAATTTCTTTAAAAGGTGTTTTTCCGTTTCCACAAAATTGCTTATAGCGTTGGTTTGTTTTTCTTCAACTGAAACGTGGGTTAAACTTGTTTATTTTGTAATCTTAAATACACTAGGTAGGCGTTGTTATTGAGAAATATAGGCGAAATCGGATAAGATGAAACAAAAAGAAAAAGAATAATTTTGATTCGCATTTAAGTACCTTTCTTTGTTTGCTTTCAACTTACTACTGTAAATAATATTATTTTCCACCACTAACATTAAAGCTAAGAGCAAGATACAAAATTGTCTTTTTTACCAGGAAGGTGCAAATGTAAAATACGTATCTTTACGAATACAAAATAAGTTTGGTGCTTACCAAAAATATCGATATATCATCAAAATCCAGGAATGGACATTATATTTTCCTCACACGTTCTAGTAGGTTTTAATGTCGAAACCTTGGCGATTAAGTAGATTTACTTGAGATATTGAAACGTGATCTGTTTTCTTGGGCTTAAAGTAGGTAATTTATTAATAATAAATATATACCTACCAACACAAAATCCAACTATATGTATAATTGCCTTTAGGTTGGGGTAAGACAAATAAATAACTAAATTAGTTTAATGTACATTATGTTTCGTCCTTGTGAGTTTAAATAACATGATATATTTTACCTCGTATTTTACAAAACATATTTTTACTATAATGCCTAAATTAAAAGCCAGGAGTTAATTGCATGCTCTGTATTTACTATAATAATTAAAATACACTCTGGTAAAATACCAGCAGCAAAATTAGCAAAAATAAACAGAAAATAACAAGAAATTTACTATGAAGTAGAAACAAGTTTTCCATTAACTTCTTTAACCGTATCGGCTTAGATGGTGCCAAATTGTACCGACACTGAACGACGTCGAAATCACACAATGAGGAAAGCAACACTTTCCTTGCGGTGTTACAGGTTTCTATTTTACAGAAGTAGTTTAATCCTTGTGTTAAACAATTTAAAACTCTTAAAAAAATGGGCTTTGCACAAAATAAATAATAAATTAAATTATAATTATTAATTCCCCTCAATAAAACCCAAATTTAAAGAAGCACTTAAAGTAATAATTTTGATAATGCTCAAAAAGTACGATAATTATTAAACTAGACATTCAACAAAATTACAGGAGGCCAATTAATGAAAATGAAATACCCATTTAAATAATTAAAGGTACATAATAACAGCGTTTTCTTTGTAAAAGCACCCTTGAGATTTATCGACTTTTTTGTTGTTAGAAATAGCTGACGCTAACACAATGTTTCCTCCTTCCGCAGCAATTTTAACTTTACCTGTGCAATAAATTTGTTAAATAATACTTGTCTCTTTAGGATTCCCTTCTTAGAGTTTAAGTTTAACGCACATTTTATTAGCAAACCAGATCAGCTTTTGAAATTTATCTCTACGTATAGGGTAATATATTTAGGGGAAGAAAAATGTTAAACAACTTTTGGTGTGGAATGTGGGGTTTACATTTTAAAAAATGTTACTTTTATAAAGTATAACCACCGATATAACCTTACGTCACTCAGTAAGTTTGATAAAGTAAGAGCATTTAAATGTAAAACCGATGCTAAATCCTAATACAACTTTCCCTCTTTTGACATATTCTATAATTTCCTTTAATTCGTCCCTACGTAACAAGATAATAATGTTATCTGCACTATTACCGTCTAATGCAAATTTTAGGTATTAGATATGTAGCGTAAAGATTTGCAAGGAACTTTTTGGAATTTAGATAAAGTTATGAATATTTAAATCAAATTTCGTTGGCAGAATTTGATTGAATTTACATAATAAGAGGCTATTATTGGCCACCCTTTCTGAACTGAGCCATATCCTTGGTTGACGATCTTCTATTGGGATATCTGAATCTTATTTATAAGATGATTGCTGCTTTCTATTGCCTCCGATGTAATAACATCTTTGATCTCAGTATTATACACATTTTTATCAAATACTCTGAATATAAATTGCATTTTGCTGATTTATTTTCAGATATATACGAAAACTTAGCTCAACTTCTCATCTGTATAAACACATTAACGCATGGATCCAAAGTTGACACCCTTAAGTTTGTTAAGTAAGACAAGAATTGATGAGCAAAGTCTATACCTTTCTTTCGTAATAAGATCGGTACATCAAATCCTATCTAATCTTGCTAGATAGCAGTTCTTTCAGACTTCTTCTAATTTAATCATTTATCTTGTTTCAGGCAGATTTTTTTAATGCGGTTACATTGTAATTGTCTTTAAATAAAACAGTCTCCATCTTTAAAGAATCTTAAATTTATGTTAAGAAAACTAAGTGAAAAAAGGTTTACAGACTGGTGTTAAAATGTGGACTAAAATTTCACGTAAAGTATAAGAATTTATATAGTCCCGAGCGGACATCAAAATGCTTTTAAATTCTATTTAAACTTAACTGTGTTACTTGAGTAAATGAAGTTTATAACCTGACACAAAATAGAAACTTGAAACAATGTTAACTAGTTTAAAATTAAAAGCTCCAAACAAATAAAATCAAAGCACGCATTTCCATTCCTTTTTAGTGTAAAATATCTATAAGTAACTAAGTGAAACGCTTTTGTATATTCTGAGAAAAATAAATAATTAAACAGGCCGCTCGTGCAATTGTTTTCAATTCGAAAGTCCATTTTCCACCAACGCTTTTGTTCAGAAAGAACTTACGAGCACTCTCCCCGTGGGAAATTAGGCTCTTTGAGCTCTGATTTTCTTTTCAATGTTTAGTTGTGTTAAATTTTTATAAGTGACAAAAATGCTCTTTACTTACATTTAGGTTGTTGTTTATATTTTTCTTTGAACGCTTGACAAAAGACTGCTTAGGTAATCCGATTTGGTGGAGCTTGGAAATTAAATAGGAAGCTCGAATTGGTGTCAGTTGTTTGCTCGGTTGTTGGGTTGAAAAAGACATGTAAACATAAAACAAATATAAATAGTAACAACCTAAAAAGGCTGATTCACAAAAGCTTAAATAATTTGATGTCAATTGAACTTACAGCAGTTCATCTCACGCTTTTAATTTTAAATGCAACTCCATCTTTTTTTGGGTTTTTGAAAAATCCATAAGGCTCGATATTCAAATTCACAGTTTAGAAAATCGTGCTAAAAGCTCGTATATAAGACATCTCCGTTGAGCTCCCGTCAATTCTACTAAATACTAAATAGCACATCACATGAGGGCCACATCGCATATTAAAACTAAATTTAGTTTTGAAAACAGGAAAAATAGGGCTACAAACGTATTATGGTTTCATTTAAGTCGGTTATTTCTATGTCTATTTATTAGGTTTGACAATTGAGTACCTGTTTCTGCACTTACTCATTAATTTCTTTTGAATGTTTATTAATCATACTAAATTTTAAGCATTTTTTTATAACTTTTATACCTACTAGAATTAATAATTGGAACAATTTGCATTCTGTTCAATTTGTAAATTACAATTTTCATGTAAAATGTAAATATTGATTTGTACATCGTATACCTACCTACATTTAATTTTTGTTGTTTAAAAATATCTACCCATACTTCAATTTCCAATTTAAAATATTAATGAAATGGTCCTTTTATTAATCACCACAATATTAAGCATACAATAGAGTAGGAATAGTTAGTAAGGTTGATGGAGCTCAAAATAATTTGTGCATAACAAAAACCAAAACACAAAGCGTTTTGTAGTACAAAGCAGCAAAATGAGCATATGTTGCAATTCCACATAGTTATAGAAATAAAAAATAAACCTACTTACCAAGTTTTATTGAACAAACAGTTCTGGAGTTACAGTCTTTTCTTTTTAGAAAACAAACCTATTATTGATCACTATTTATTTGTCTGTCAAATGCAACCGCTCCTATTATAAATGCATTCATTTTTCGCCTAAAATACCCTTTTCGTGGCTTTTGTTTGCTTACAAAAATACTCGTGAAAACACATAACTCATCTAATTTTTATTGCCCATACAATTTTACCAATTTGTTGAGGTATAACTATCGATTTTATGCATCTATAATATCCTATCGCTCCATTATCGCTCAATAATTAATGGAATAATAAAACCAATTTTATCACCATAAAAATTTGATACCAGAAATGGCTTTAAACTTTGAAAAACTTTAATGGATCCGATAAACGTGGTAACGCTGTTTAAAGATTTAGTTTTTAGTTTGTTCTCCTTAAATAAGTTATAGAAACCATGAAGGAAGGGCAAAAAGTTTCAAGGAATTAGAAACCTAATCTGCAGAACGGTTCAAAGAGAAAATTAGTAATCCAAATGCTGCTAGAGCAATATCTCCATAAGAAAACCTCTTTGCTAGACGTTTAATAAAAGATATATAACTTGAAGCTTTATATCCATGTACTTTTCCACTATATTGCGTCGGGTAGTGAATACATAAATGCACAGAATTAACGCATCAACATAGTTTTTGACAATTATTATTTAAATATTTGGTAAAGTTCTTAATAATAACCTAAATTTTCTATACTTGTAATCTGAATACCAAAGACTAAAGAATGTTAAAAAAAAAAATTATAAATATGTAGATGCAAATAGTACTTAAATGCGTTAATTTTTAGTGCTAATGTAGTTAAATCCTTGAAAGGAGTTGTCGAGAAGAGGAGAGGATAGAATAAGCAGTAAAGTTCTAATTTTTATCCATGCAATAAGCATCTTGTCATATAATCTATCTCCATATAGACCAAGGACTCTAAATGTATACATTTAGAGACTTTGCATATAGACAATATAAAAGCAAAAAGCAAAAAAAATATAAAGCTAAGAAAGCAAGTTAGTTATAACTTTTAGTTTTTATACGTGTACTTACATTTAATATATCACCAAGGGTATGTAAGATAAATTTTTTTTTTATTTTTTTCAGGGATCCCTTAGCATTTTCCAATAACGTACCGTCGCGTTTATGCGCCAATTTTTGACACCTTATACAGAATGTCCCAGAATTGGCGTTGTCAAATTTATTGAACTTTAACCGTATTTGCCTCAGAGATAAAAAAAGAAGTTAATATTTGGTGTAAGTTATGTTCTTTGAATCAAGCTTTATGTAAGAACGAATTTGATGTATATTACAAATAAAACGTTAGGATTAGGTTTTATTAACGAAAAAATGTAAATTCTCTGACATAGATTGGTTCGAAAGCCTTTGTATGCTTCCTGAGTGCCTAAGGGTTTAAAAATACAAAGGAAATGTATATATTTTGGTTTAGTTGAAATTCCATGGTTATAAGCACAGCAGCTAAGAGTCCTAAGACCGAATTGCAAGTAGTAGTTTCACCATATGCTAAAACGGATAATACGTCCTGGAATATGTTAATACAGAGTGGGTATATTATTAAGGGATGTATCCTTCCTAAATAACTGCACTATGAGTTAATGCGTCACTATACAGCATCTGCTTTAGATAGTTATTTTAATAAATTTATATTCAATGGTTTGAGGACATTATTTTGTTCAAAGTTAACATTCTATTTCCGTATAATATGGCGGATGCGCCGGGTCAGCACTGCATGTTTTTGCTTTGTCGGTTGAATTTTGTCTTGAAATAAAATATAATTAACCTAAAATGTGCTTATCCTACGTACAGACAGTAGCACAAAGGTAAATCAAATGCATTAACCAATCAACCCTTCTGAAAATTAAACATCTTCAACCTTTTGATGTGTGTAAATACATAGTTCGGGGTCATTTAACCAGATCAGAGAAAAATGCCGCACACAAAGTTCCATCTATCTCTAACCACTAGTCTCCAAACTCCCTTAGCAAATTGTGGTGACCGTCACCACAGCACTAGATCGAATGCCCAAAGTCTGCCGCTCGAGGCGCCACCATACCACTTATTGTTTGAGAAAAGTTTGCGTCCAATAGTGGCAACCACATTGAGAATCAGAATTTGTTTGAACAGGTGACTCTTTTTCACACACATTTGGTATACTGTAAATAACATTTTTATAGAGCAAACATGGTTTTATTTCAATCTCAAAAATATTTTACTTAAACTCCAAACAAATAAATGCTCTCTATTTTTAAATTGTTGTTGCTTGTTTCAAAAGAAAACTGATAGTCGTTAAGTGGTTTCTACTTCAATAGACATATTAATTCCAGTAAATTTAACTTGTACAAAAACATATCTTGTAGAAAGTTTTGCGAGGTAAATTAACATCAGGCTTCTTACACCGTAACTTTAAGCATTACACTTTACATTTAAAGAGCAAACCAACAGGCAAAAGGGCAATAAAAGTTGAACACAATGGCATTTTGCAAAAAATAAGTAATTACACTGTTGAATAGTAATAAGTAAAGCTGAAACTACAAATTGATGTTTAATTTTAACACGTAAATGTTTTTTGCTTGTAGTCGCGTCAAACTAGCATTTCACCTCTAACTTTGGGGAAACTCAATGGATTGACTTCATTTTTTTTGCAAAACATTCAGAAATAAATTTAAATCACTAATAAAAACTAAAATTGCGCCACTAGTTCCTAAATTTTTTATACTCTTCACAAACTGTAACTTGCTTATTATTAAATTTATAGAAAAAATCATTCTTATGAAAATTAAAGAGAATAAAATTTTGTAATAAAAAAAATATTGTCCGCCCCCCTCCGAGCTCCGCCCCTTATTGTCCCCCAAATTTTAAATATTTTTTGTTCATGCTTATTTTTTGAGAAACAGAAAAAACGTTCATTAATTACTAAATTAAAAAAAAATGCTCCCCCACTATGCCCCCCCAACTTGGAAAAATTTGTATCTCGCTTATTGTTAAACATTTATATCAATTTTTTTTTTTAATTTGGTAAATAATCAATTTTGTTCCTTAAAAAATAAGCATAAAAAAAATTACTTAAAATTTGGGGGGTTATAAGGGGGCAGAGCTCGAAGGGGGGCGGGAAATATTTTTTTTATTACAAAATTTTATTCTCTTTAGTTTTTATAAGAATGATTCTGTGAGCTTAATAATAAGCAAGATATAGTTTGCGAAGAGTATAAAAAATTCAGGAAAGACTAGCGGCGCCATTTTAGTTTTTATTAGTGATTTATATTTAATTCTAACGTTTTACAAAAACAATGAAGTCAATCCATTGAGTTTCCCCAAAGTTAGAGATTTTAAGGTTTTTCATGCTAGTTTGACGCCACTATTGGTGTTTCTGTAGGGGGGCATTCTTAGGGGGATCATTTCACATCTTGCGGAGTACTGTTGCCCTGTTTAAATTAATAGTTGTCATGTTAACTAAATTAACACACAATAAAACCAAATTGTAAGAGTAATCACTAGTACAATAAAATCTACACTAACACCTTGGTTGCCTATGCATTCTTAAATAGCTCCACCTGACTTTAGAAAAATGTATGCAGTTAAAAGGAAATGAAATAAGGTTCAATTTGAGTTGGAAAAATACCGCCTGCATATTGGTTTGCAAATGCTTCCACCTAACAGACTAAAATCGAGGAAGCCCATATGGCAAAAGGATTTTATTTATCAGCCCTTTTCTCTTACTGATATGTGGAAAAATAACCGGCAAGAAATTGATGATTTAACTAACAAAGATTGAAGATCCAATAAAGGTAAAGTACCATTAGGATTTGATCAGACCAGAAAAGTTTGGAGCATTGTTAATAGCCTTATGAACGATTCACGGACGTAGTAATGATATGCTTTATAAATATGGAATGCATGTACCTAACCCGCTATGGGAATGTGGTGCATTGCCAGAAACGATTAAACATATTGTAGAAGAATGTCCAAACACTAAATGTAACTTTTTAGCTGCGATTTATTGGTCCTTACAATTTTGACTAACGCACTGGTATACCATGGTTTCTCTCGGTCGCGATGTAAATGCTCTACCATTACCAGTTTATTAAAATCGGCCATGTACGTGAAAAAATTAACATCACTTCCTTTTGAAAATTAAACATCTTCCATTTTCTAATGTTCATATAGTGTACATATTTTATTTATAATATCATACGAATATACATAAATACATATTAAGAATTTATTATAAATGTTACTTAAATGCTTCTTCAAATGAATATATTGGAATTATTTGAAAACGTCAAATAAACAGGGTTATAAAAATGCAATACTATGTTTGGTGTGTATTTTACGCTAGTAGTCCGGTTATAATAATATTTTTCATATTTCTAAACTCTAAAACGCCTTTGATGTTTATTAAAAGTCGTGGTACATGGATTTATCACAGTATTAGCATTTCATCAAAGATATTTAGGGCAGATGGATGCGAATACCATCCTAAATCAATATTGATTCTATATTATGTCGTACACACGTCTAGATGATGCACAGGCATTATAAGTGGTCACAACAATGCAGTTGGTAATGCAAATAAATGAAGGTTATAACTTGTCGTGAATATCAGCTCGTTAAGCTAAGCCACCGTTGGTATACGCTGTATCGGTATGTAATTTATCAAACTCGGTATCTTCCAGCTCACATTTTGAATCTATTCCATATTATGAAGCAACATATCCTGCGTTAGTCTGGTAGATTTATTCAAGGACAGAGACATCATCATTTACATCCAAATGATTACAACTGGTGGCAGGTGTGGGTAGTTTATTTATATTTTTATATTTTTTCAGGCGCGTCATGTGTATATGTTTTTTTTGCTTGATAAGCTTTTACTAAAATATCATTAATCCTGCAAATATTTTAGTAAATAAAGTAAGTTTTTGGGTAAAAAAATATTTTAAATTGTAGGAATTTATTTAAAAAAGTCTTACTCAGCATCCTTTCCTTGCAGAGAACACCTCTTGTGACTATTTAAAAAAGAACCTGAAGTGTAATACGGAATTGCATGTCCATAGAGTTAAGATTTTCTCATGTGTATAAATTCACTATTCGATGGGAGAGTGAGCAGAGCATGTCGAAGAAAATGTACCTACACAAAAGAATTTCTAAGGTTCTTTGCTACTACATTGGCTTTTACAGCTTTTTACCTTTTTGAAATACCTATCTAACATGTATATTCTTTGTTTCAGATTGAGGCTTATTTATGAAAACCATTTGAAGAGTTTGCATTTTTACAAACGGTAAGAAATTTTTTTACCTCTAAACAAAAGCCCTTAATTCAAAGTATTTAAAGATAAACACGAAATTGTTTTTTCGAAATGTTTGTATACAAGCCACAACATAAAAAGGATGCTCCAGTAATTCTCAAAGCACACAAATTTAAGCTTAATATATTCTCTGAATACTCATTTATAGGGGTGACAAGAGGATTCGCTACCGCCCTGTCGATTTCCTTACAATTTACTTTGTTTAGCGTTGGCGTTGCTTCGGCATTAAATAAAGAGCTATTAATTTGAAAGGACGTTTTACCCGCTGTATTTATTATTAAAACCTGGATTGCCTTTCTAATTGAGGACTTTGTCAAAAGTACAATATTTATTGTATTTTTATCGACTAAAAAAATATTGCAAAAACATAATGGCCACATGATTAAAATGCATAATTTGTTTATTATTTGTTTTATGGTATTTTAACGATGTTCTTTTAATTTGTTAAAAATATTTTTTGCATTGAAATAACAATAGCAAAACATTGTTGTATTTTAGCCACTCTAATAATGGTAATTAACAAATTTATTATGAAAATGAACAACTGCAAACCTATTAAACCACATTAATGTATTCAAAACGTGAACAGTTTTTTTAATCACAAACTGGAATTAATTAAGTACTATTCATTAAAATCAAATTACCTTCCAAGCAATAAAAAAAGCACTCCGAATAGAACGTCAATTTCAGAACCATGTTAAAAGTTTCTAAATTGGACTGTGAGGCAATCTAAAAAAGTATACAATGAAAAACCTCATAAATTAATAATATTTTTAGAAATTACAAAATTTGCGGCATTGCCAAATTAACGCTGAATGTCGTGAAGCATAGAAACTGTGGTTATTTAATGCAAAACAAAGTGCTTTTAAATTGCCAAAATTCTGTATTTAAACGCTTATTGATGGACCTTTAGAATAGGTCAACTTGTGCTTTGTTTATTTATGTTGCTGGTAAGCACTATTTTTAATTAAAATTAATTTTTATAAACCCACTGAGCCATGACCAGAAAGTTCTGTTTTTTGTTGATTTCAGGCAACCAACATTACATAATCACAGTTTCTATGCTTTGCGACATTCCACTTTGAAGAAAATTATTGTTAATTCTAACTAAAATTTCCTTCTTTACTTTTTTTGGTTTATTAGTTTTTTTATCTACACAAATAAAAACAATGAAATGCAAAATTTCCATGTCTTTAAATGATGTATACCGCCTACTGCGTATATTTGTGTGAATTTCCGAAAAAGCAGCTGACCTTAATTAAACTTATTCAACAAACTGTTCGGCACTGAAAGCAAAACAAGTATGATGCTTTAATTAACGTCATATTCATTTATTTCATTCGGTAACTGTATATACTTCATTTATATTAAAATGAAAATTACAAAATGTATGCTTCAATACGTATATACAATAATTACAGTTTCAGTGGTTGGAAATATAATTGACACTTAAATTTTTAATTCTATGGGGAGTAGTTAAGTTGTATTCGTTATATAAATAGCATTTGCATCGCAAAGGTACTTTGCAGTGAACATTCAACGGAAATTAATAGGTAATCACTCGAGTAACCATTAAGATAATAATACTGAAATTTTTAATAACTTTTATGTTTCTATTACTTAATTATTAAGACTCCTATTATCTGGTCACTCTCACTCATAGAAATTTTATTTGCGGCTTCATGTTGAAAAATGCCATTTTAATTATATTTTAAAACTCTGTTGAGTAAAATTATTGTGTATTTAGCGTCTATGTCTGGTCACGAATATGCAAATCGGTCAAAGTTATTTAAATTCAGTGTAGGGTTGTTAGTAATATCTTTTGCAGCGCAAACTTTGTTTAACGCTTTTGTGATAATATTGCAAAGCTTTGATATCTATGCAGATATCATGTTTTGATTTGGGTAAAGCCTTTTACAAACCATACACATTATTACCAATACACAATGACAACGCTAAATTGCCTTTTCAATTTATAAAAATGTTCATTGTTGAGCAAATTTTATATATTGTTAGACTTGACAATGCTGTTTCCTTTTTCTGTTCTTTATAAAACTTGGGGAATTGTAAGGAATAAAACTTTTCTTCAAGACATTTTACTAATATGACATACTGGACCATTTGGCACAAAAAATAGTTAAGTGTGTTTTTGTCATGACGTAGGTACACAAGGTTTGTCTTGGATAATATTTGGGATTGATATACAGTTGTTGGCATGATTGTATATACAGGGTGTTACCAAATAAGTAGGAAAAAATTCAGGGGGTAATTCCTGAACCCATTTTAAGAAAAAAAGTTCCTATAAACATATGCCCGATTTTGACTTTTTTTTTTCTTACAGCCCCCTAAGGGCCCCCACTATTAACCCGTTTTTTTAAATTTTACAAAGGGGAAAATATTCCTAGTAATTAGATAAATCAAATAGGTCCTATAAAATTTTTTGAAAAAATTATTCTTTTCGAAATTATAGCAAAAAAACTGATTTTTTATGGGTTTTTGGGGGAGCTGTATCTCAAAAACGAAGAATTTTCGGACACATGTTCATATGAACTTTTTTTCTTTAAATAAGTTCAGGAAGTACCCCCTGAATTTTTTCCTACTTATTTGGTAACACCCTGTATAAGACACAAAACATAAAGACAAGTAATTCAACCACAACTATGTTTGGGTGTAAAATAGGTCATTCACAAAGTATTTTAACGCATTATGACTGGAATTGTAATATGGTGAATGCGCCGGGTGAACATTAATGTACTTTCCAAATGTTCCCGAATTTATGTTATACGTCTGTACATTTTTGCGGTGTTATCTTTATATTTTGGATAAACAGTTTTTCAGATATATGGTCGGACTGATATGTCTGGTAAGTTGCTGATCCTGGCGCGACGGTCAAATAAAATTACCATTAGGTTGTTGACGCTTATTTTTATTAAAAGTTTTATGAAAAAATATAGTCCTAATAAAAATAAAAGGAATAATGATATTAACAATCCTATAATGGAATAACATAAAAAATTAAGCGAGTGTCCTTTGTCAGTGTTTACTCGTTTTAATTTAACACTTTTCTGTTTTAATTTATTTTCAACCAATACTAACATAGGTACTTCATTAACATTAAATTAAAAAAAGTTATTAATTTGGTGAAATTAAATATGTTTACAAAAGTCTACTTGTCTTTTAAATTAAAAAAGTGGTCTCCTTAATAAAACCGGCTATTAACCATAGAAGTATTATGAAATTTAAAACGTCTTTGATATTAACCCTTGCATATAGATTAAAAAAAGTTGCAGAAAAGTAATTATGTTGGTTGACAGCTCGTACAATAATATATTTGAATTTTCTTAGTAACATTAGCATATTTGGTGTGCAATACTTGCCAAATTTTGAAACGCTCCTAATTTAGACACATTCAATTTAAAATATTCGTTTTCAGTGTTGGTCCGATTCAGCAACAATATACTAATAAAAAACTTCTTCATCTTGAGAACTGGTGGATGGAAAAAGCTTTGCTGTCTCATTAAGAAGGCCATGCTTACAATATAGAATAGACCACTGTGAAATTAAACATTTTGCAGTAACTTTGAATATTAATGGATTTTCCTTGTTTTCAATTTTAAGTTCATGATCTATTAATATTCATCGACGAAAATGCCTCGACTAATTACGGTATCCTTTAAAGCAAGAAGAATTCCAATTTTAATGGGTTTTACATTATGCTGCTCCATTTTAATGTTGAGGACTTTTTAAAATTACGTCTTGGTATAGGAATACGCTTGAAACCAATGAGAGAGCCCATTAATATTTTAGTGTGTAGATGTTAGGTTTTCACAACGGTAATTAACAAATTTCAATAATTATTTTAGCATTTACGGTGCCGTAATTAAGTAACTGATCAAATTGAGGGTTTATGAAATTTTAAAAGGTTTATAATATTTTAAGTCCATATCTACCAAAGTATAAGTAAAGCAAAAAACTACAATGCAAAAAGTCAAGAGCCTGCTAGCTGCAATTAGTTCCAAATTAGGTCAACTGGATAATTAGAGTTAAAAGCCTTCAATTACTCTTGGCTAATTATAAAATCTAATTGAATTGTTGCTAAAGTTCAAAAGCTTTTTGTTCTTTATATTTTTACTGCCATGTTTATATGTCTAGAAAAATGTCACAAAAGACTATTGCCCCTTTTTAAACAGGTATTGAACATTGAAAGACTTTATAAAACCATATAAAATTTCCTTTAGTATTTTCTCGTTAAAAGGAATCTTAGCTTTCTGGATAGAAGAAATATGATATCAAATTTTAGATTTCACCTGAGTAGAATCGTTATGAATTGGCAACAAAAGATGAAGTTGCGATTGGGAAATTTGAAATACGATATTTCGTACTAGTGAGGCAGTTTCTCTATAGCAATAGCTAAAAGTGGACTGAAAGACGATATTTTGTAGGTATGGCTATTCACTCTTTTATCTTTATGTAGTATACTTTTTGAAGTTTGACCAGTAGAGTTATGTGGAAATAAGACACTTATCTAAAATGCAAGTGAACAAACCATTTACATATATATATATACAAGGGTTGTTGGAAAAGTTTCCAACAAGTACTTTTTTGTCAAATTTAGTTTTATTTCTCAACAGTTTCCTTTATAAATCTATACACTTTATCCAGCGATACTCCCATCTCATTATTGCGTCCAAATGTTACTGATTACAGCCACTTCAGTAGGAAAATTGTTTTGTACATTTTAGAAACGAAGTTGATTTACAAATAATTGGACGGTCAAACTAATTTGTTTTGTCTCGTTTCACTTAGATGTTGACTAGGTTTGGAGCTTTGGGTGTAATCTGCGCCAAAACACAAGTATACGTCTCCAAGAAAAGTTTACTCCCATGTCTCAAATAGAATACCTTGCATGGAAGTTTGAGCATGTAATTTGGCTTTATGACAGGCTAATGCTAACAACATCTACATTATCTCTGTAGACCCTGGGGATATTGATAGATGCTCATGAGCAATTTTCGGCTATATTAGGATGTTAAGCATCAAACCGAGAACCGTGTCGATAAAACTTTTTATAAACAGTTTTTAGTATTATAATTTTTTGTCTATATGCAAATGACATCGGGTGTGGGTTTGAACTTTTTTTGGGACTTTTCTACTTGAAATTCATAGCCCAAGGAAATTCAACTCAATACGTAGTGAATAATAAATCGTGCAATTTTTGAACAAAACTCCTGAACCTTAATATTTTATCACCATTTATTAATAATTATTGTCCTGCAAAAATTTCAAAACGCTCAACGAAAACGTGATAGGAATTGGTGTAGGCATTACGGTTAGATTGATTTTTATTGAAATTTAACTTTTTGTTCGAATTGTCATACATTAAAGAGACTTTGGCCGGTTTAACGGCTTTGCATAGAGCATATATGAGATCAGATTGGTTTTATCTCTTGGTATAACGCTAATTTTTTACAGATCAGAGCATTCGCAATAAAAAATGCCAATCATTCTCCACAAAGCGGTGAATTCTATCACACAGGAATTTAACAAAATATTTTAAAAGGAATTACTTTGGAAAACCATTAATCTTTTTTATTAAATAACAAAGTTACTTTATATAGCAGAAATTTATCATTTATTTATTATACACATTATATTTATTTATTCATATATTTATTCATATTTAACCTTAGGGCTTATGTAATGAATTTGTTCGTATTCATTTGGATATAAATTCTTGTGCATTTTAAAGAAATAACAAGAACTACAAATTATTTTACTCAAAAACCTACCGTTTTCTTGTTTCTGCTTAGTGTTGTGTTGTATTATTTTTTAAACACAAAATAAAACATTTGGTGCAAATTGTAAAATACATAAGCCACAAATCCAAGGGTTTTGTTGCCAAAGCATTGTTTCTAAGGGGCCTACTAAATGGATATTTGTGTATTGTTTATTTGTTTGATTGTAGGATGATATATGACCGTTTTAGGCGACTGTGCTATGCACGTTTTGATTTAGTTTTGTAAAAGCATAGCTGAACGATTTTGGTGCCCTGGATAGATATTCGTCCTTTCATCGCAGCGTCACGTAAAATAAACGCATTGCAATAATTTGACTGAATGACAATTTCAATCAAAAATTTAAATTGAAAATTGTCAAGCTCTACATTTTAGGGAAATTGTTTTAGTTTCAACTCTACTTCCATTAATTATGAGGACATGGATTTTTCACCTCTGTATTGTTAGCGTTTAATTTATCCTTTAAACTTGTTTAATTTTATTAAAAATAACCCAAAAGAATAATCATAATAATAAAAAGGGTTCTTGTCAATCATTTACATTCTAAGCGAGGTCTAGTTAAGGGTCCTTGAAGATGTTCAATGGCCCTTAGGTCTGGTGCCCTTATTTTTAAATTTTAATAATCATTGTAAAAAGCCTAACTAAAGTTATTTTGATACGATCTTAAGTAACCGATTTAATATGTACAGGTATTACCTAGTTTTCAAAATTGTTCTTAAGGTGATAGTAGAAATCTAATGTTATAAAAAGTGCATGAGCATGGATTATTAAAATGAATTACCCACTTCAAAAATAAAACTCTGTTGGTGTTGCAAAAGAGCAAACGAACCTATCTCCTATCAAGGCCGGAATGTGGGCAAGATAATCCCCACGGAGACATATGCGGAAATTGAATTGAATTTCTAAGTGGAAACTTTTTCATTTGAATTGTATAACTCTACCTGGAACGATTCAAACCATCACAAAATTAAGTACATTGATGGGTGTGCCTAAGTATTGATTATTTTGCTGAAAAACAACGGGTTTTGCGGATAAAGTGGGTAAAAACATTAAACAAGCACACTTTATGTATACCCAACCTTTAAAAAAGAGCCAGGGTAAGTTATGCCTATCTACAGCAAAAACCAACAAATATTTAACAAAAAATTCCAAGCACAACACGCAAAATTATGCCCAAATTCAAAGGCAATGAATTAATTAAATATTGCATACCTAACCGGCAAAACAATGCGGCAAATTTCCATAAATAAAAAGAAAGCATGCCTCACGAAAATTTAATAATATAGCCATGAAGTAAAATTGATTATGTTGATTATACAGGTCAAATTTACGGGTATACGATCGTATCCAAGATCGGTCACATTTTTCATCAAGAATACAAGTCTCCTTTGGGTCGTCACGAATTCATGTGACGACTGTATCGTGTTTAAAATAACGACAAATAAAAATGTAGAAGTGAAATTAATAATGTATTGTCGCTTTTTTATTGCAGTAACTATGCGATCCCAAGACGTGTTTTTCCCGGTTTTTTTCCTTTTCATATATATAAGTTGAAACAGACGCAGTCGTTTTTTTTTATTTACAAATAATTTAAACTTAAATGAATCTTTAATAAAAAAAAAACAATAGAACAAGATAGACAGATTTCTACCTTGCAAAAAATACACAATAGCCATATTTTTTATACTCATGTGTTAGAACATTTATTTAAGTAGCTAAATCCAAAAAAGGCACACTAAGAGTTTAGGGTTAGCTTGAAAGCTCACGTTTAATTAGCAACATTAGATTACGAAGGTTTTGTGCCAGATTTTACAAATAGGTGCTAAATAAAATTTTAAAAAAGATTCTGCAAAAATTATTTCCCAAAAAAAAATTATTCGCCCCCCTAAATGGCTACCAAAGAGTAATATTCAATTATGTTGGATTCACACCAAACTTGGTAAACAGATTGCAAAATAAGGTCCTAAAAAACTAAAAAATTTTTTTGTTAAGAAATTCTATACCCCTGTTAAAGGAATCTTTTCAGAAAATAAGCATGAAGCATAGGTTTTTTAGAACCTTATTTTGCATCTGTTTACCAAGTTTGGTGTGAATCAACATGATAGAATATTACTCTTCGGGGGCCATTTAGGAGGGCGAATAAATTTTTTTAAAGAAATAATTTTTGCAGAATTCTTTTCAAAATTTTATTTATCATCTATTTGTAAAATTTGGAGTCATCGTAATCTAATGTTGGAAATTAAAGGTGACTTTTTCTAAAGAGATGTTCACATTTAAAAAATTTGGCTGTTGTGTATTTTTTTAATTACTATCTTGACCTATGTATAAATATAAAACCAAAATTATTAGGATCAATTAGAAAATTGTGTTAAATAAACATGAGGAAGGAAGAAGTATTATTAATAAGAAGGCGTTTGCCGTGTAAAGGGAAGGTAGTGTTCGATTTCAGGCTTCCGACGTCGGATATCCTGGGAGTTAGATTATGCTTTCGCCACTTTTCACCTAAACTGCTTAACTACTCAACATAACTAAATTTTAAGCTTATTACTTTTGTCAAATAGGCACCCGCAATTCGATTTCTTAAGCCGTATTACGACGGCAAAATCAGTATAGCGTTAGCGTCCTTAGATTAGTAGCTCATATTTCCTATATATAAACTGATGTTTGACACACTAATTATTAGCTTTATTACAAAACTTTTTAAAAATACTTTCACTTTTTACCTATTTGCAGGATGTCCCTAAAACTAATTATCTTTTAAGAGGACAAATAAAGGATAGAAAAATACAGGCAAAGTTTAATTTTTAACAGCAGTAAGTCAACTGCGAAAGATTATTTTTAAGGCATCCAATGAGAAAAAATAATACAAACTAATCACTTAAAAAAAAATTCTTGTGAGGCATTTTGCAATTTAAAAAACCCAAATCCGATTACCAAAGCATCAATACTTCACATATAGGTACAAATAATCTAAACGATCGTGACTTTTCCAGTTTGGCAAAGCCAATGGTCCCTATAGACAACGTGGGTAACTCGGAAACTAGGTATAATAAAACATTCATGAAATAATATGAACTAATGCAATAATTCCTTTTAAATCGACAGGACAAATAGCCAAAGCCCCAAACACAATGCCGTATACTTTACCAACGTTAATGATTTATTTTAAAGTCCAACACCACATAATTCCAAATCTAAAATTAAATCTAGAGCTACAGGTGTGTTTGGTACCTACACAGTCTAATGTAATTTTTATCTTTAGATTATTTTTATGTATATTAATATAATAATACGTTCTATTGTAGCTTTACTTACTGAAAATATTTGGCACCCTACTTTTACCTTTTATATCAAGGTTTGCGAAACCGATTAGATAGAGCAAGTGCATAAATTTAAGTTTTAAAATTAGGTGAAACCTCATTTTTAATAACATTACACATGCTACAACTGAAGTAACTTAAATAAAAAAAAATACCAAAAAGAAGGCAGCGGTCACATACAAAATCGAAAGCCCAACTTGTTCAATAATGATACCCTGAAATTACAGTGTGTGAACTTTTAAGCTTGAATTATAGATGAATTAACTTAACTTCACTTATAATTAACGTAGCGCGACTGAAATAAATTATACGAAAGATGAAATCGCATTTACAGATCCAATTAACTTAACTTGACACTTAAGGTTCTATTTCTTAATTTTGGTAAATTTCATCTAATTTTATGTTAAGTAAGCCTCTTCACAGAGCCATCTATCGGCTACTAGACCAAATTTTTAAAATTACAAAGATTATCGAAGAATTTCATATAAATTTCTGTATATTTACAGAAATAAGACGATTCTAACATTTACCGATAGATGGCGTTTACTTAATTTTCTTGTGATTAACTAACGTATAAATTTATACTATAAATGCCTTAATTTAGTCAAGTCAAGTTAAGTGGAGTAAAGTAGCTTTGAGTGGCGTTGAGTTAAGTTAATTGATCTTTAAATCAAGCTTTAGAATTAGCAAGCGTAAAGTAAAATACATTTTTGTAACAGGGTCACAAAACATCCTTTAAAAATATGTTGCTGATGATTTTTGTGAATAAATAAAAGTAAATGGCTTTCATCTATTACCTAGTTTAAAAGATTTTAATTATAGATACGAATAAATTGAAGAGTATTGAACTTTGATAATAGTTTTTTTCAAATCAAGTTGAGTGTTTAATGATTAATTAACCTCTACTTTGATAATGCATTGTGGGGCATTGCTGATCCACAGGTTGGTTTCAAGTACTTAGGCTACCTAAAGTGAGTTTGATTCGATACAGCACTTTATATTAACAGAAAAAAATTACCGAATACAAAGGCACAGTCCATCAAAAACTAGTTTAGTATTTGTTTATACTTTAAATGGTTAAATAACATTTTTTTAAATCAATTTAATACAATAAAATTTTCATAAAATGAAGCTGACAACAATGTCAATAAAATCTGATAAAAAAAGCTCTAAAGAGTGTGAACCATACAGGTTGTGCACCAAATTTTTGGACACCAGTATTCTTAAAGATATTTTTATTGCTTACATTTATTTTGTCAATAAATGTAATGCTCCATAAATACCGCTGTAGAAATAATATTTCAATCTCTTTTTAATAATAAAAAAGGCATTATTGTTTTAAAAAAGTTATACCCACCTACATTCTCACATTTATAATTCATAGTAGAAGTCTTGAGAAAAGTTATGTTTATTGGTTTTCTACGTGGTTTTTAAAAACCTATTGAAGCTAAGGACGCAAACATCTAACAAGAAAATAGAAAACATCCTCGAAATCAAATTCAGTGCTTTGATCTTTCACCAATTTCAATGCAGTAAATGCTTTCCTTTTGGTATACTAAAAAAGTATTATTAATTTTCTTGCTTATTTGACGCAGTAACGTCAAGAACTTTGGCTTTGGTATTTATTTTTTTAGGATTTAAAGCTGTAGAAAGCAAACTTTTTAATCCTTGAAATTTTAAATTAAATTAGCCCGCACAAAAATAAATATTTAACTTACATCCTATTGAAAGTTTATTTCTGAAAGAAATATGCTTATGGCATATTTATAATTAATTTATATATCTTTAATGGAACAAGGACATCTAAAGTAAATAAATACCTAGTCATAAGTAGATATAAATATTGATTTAGTACAAGGCTTTTTAAAAGAAAATTTATAGAATTAAGCTATGAAAATTATATGTTTCCACATCATATAGAACAAGCTTTATATGCGTGACGAATATTTAATGTTTTGGCATATTTTATATTTTGCCGAGGAAATAGCAATACAAGCAAATGTCACGAAGAATGATTAGGAAGTAAATTATTAACCACAAAATAGCTTTTCTTGAATTTCCATATGAAAATCAAAACAAACGGGCGGAATTAAAGATAAAATAAATAATGCGCGTCGAAAATATTCCCTAGCTTTATCAATCAAACATGCATTTCATTTCGTTTTTCAATTACCTTTCCGCCTACTTTACAATAAAAAAGAAAAGATTATCGTGTGCCTTTTTCTTTGACCGCAAACAAGTGGTCTATTGTGCACCATTTCAAAACTAAAGGATCAAATAAAATTCGGTAATAGTAATAGTGCAGACGTTAAAACATAACCAACGCGCATATTACCTACTATTACGTACGCCCTATTACTTTTACCGAATCTACGTATAGTTGACCATTTAAGGCCACTCTGTCCAATTTTCAGATGACAACGTTTTTTTTTAGTACCCTATTATTCTATTCTTTTCTTCGAATAATGCAAAATGTCACTTATTCAAAATAAGAACCAAGTTCAATAACATTATTTTGATGTAAGAAAAAAACATGTAAATAAAGTCCATAACTTTCCTTCATCTACAAAATTTCCGAATAAATTTCGTGAATGACGTAAGATTCATATGAGCAAAATAAGCTCTCGCAACCTGGCGAAGTGAATAAATATTACGTAATATGACATTATGGCATCATGAAATGCAATGTATCGTTTATTTTGTACTTTAAAATACGGTTTTATTGCTTTTGAGCAACCTCTGCAATTTTGTTTAAAGGCAATTTCGGGCAGGTGGAAGCTGAGTTTGTTCCAAATTTTTAAGCGCCGTTATTTATTTCCAAAACAAAGGAAACACAATGGTCTTATCAATAATTTGCATAGAAATTTCAAAAGAACTGATGAAATTATCAACCAAGATATCTGCTGAATTAAAAATACATATTATTTTTGCTTAGATCCTTTGAATGAATCGCGGTTTATTCCGACCAATGTAATCGGTCGCCTTTTAACTTTTGTCAAATTGTTTAATAAACTGTTTAATTGGGTAATATAAATTCTGTCAGTAATATAAGTTGTCTTGTTAAAGTAATTAGTGGTTTTGTGAAATGGAATACAAACAATAGGTACTACAATACCTCATTTTGGCACCAAATTAAATATGTATAGCCAGCAAGACAAGTCGGCAGATATGATGAACAAATGGTTGTTATTACTGGTACATGTGCTGTAAATTCTAAATTTAATTGCAAATCCTTATAATTTATAATTGTCGTCATTATCTCGCCTCACAAATTTCAATTTATGTGAACCTCATAAAATAAACTGGATAGGGACGGTAAACGAGTAAAAAATAGGATATTTCTGGGATAATGGTTCACATTATGGGATGAATCCAGCTTTTTATAGCGTAAGATTGCCAAAAGGGAAAATTCATAACTTTAACCGCAACAAATGCCCTCAGTAAATCTTAAGGATTACCATTAAATATTATTACATAAGTAACGGAACTAAAGTCCAGTGTGATGAACTTATAAAGGTTAAAGTTAAGTGTTATTTTTTTAATTTGGTCAGAACGTTCGGTCCAATTATCGTTTAAGGCCTATTCCATGTATAATCGACCAAAATTCGGTTTTCGAGTTGCTGCATGATTTTAAATTTTTTTGAGGTTTAGTCCAGTGCTTACTCCTCCATTTTTTTTTACTTAATGCGTCTCTATTGTCACATCAACATTTTAAAATTATTAAAAAAAAAATTTACCCAGTCCCACATAACTTTTTTTAGGGCCATATTTGGTCCTTTTCCATAGCTGCCTGCTAGAGAAGGAGAGCAATTATGCGGTTCATATTTTTTTTGTAGAAACATATGTCTATTGTCGACTAAAAACTACTACTAATTTTAATCTTCCAAGAATTTAAAATACGATTCGATCGTGTTTAAATTTAACGTAATCAGTAACATTTTACAATCAATGCTGTTTCTAAACGAAGTTAAATCACAAACAAAATTATTTTTATTATGAATCTCCACTAGCACAATAACATTTTAAAGTAATCAAAAAAAAAATTTACCCAGTCCCACAGAGCTTTTTTTGGACCTAAACTTGGTCATTTTCTATAGTTTGGGGTAATTAATAGTAGAGAAGGAGTGCAAATATGCAGCTGGTGATTTTTTAATAAAAAGAAGTGTCCATTGTCAACTTAAAATTACTACCAATTTTAATCTTCCAAAATCGGAAAATCGGAAAATTCGATTTTTTGTCTAAGACAAGAAAAATTATGAAAATTCAGAAAATTATTTTTTTTATTACCTTTACAATGGGTAAGGATTGTACCTACCAAATATGAGATAAATCAAATAATAGCAACTATGATTGGTCAATTTTACATGGAATGTCCCTTAAGCATGCAAAGGCTTTATAAAATATCTATTAGTTACTGAATGGCTTCACATGGCAATTTTAAATAGATTGGACCAACAATGAACTCAAAGGTTTCAAATTGAATCGGTCCACACTCCAAAAAAAGAGATTTATAAATATGCCAAATGTGCTCATTATTAAGAAAATTCAACTCTTGCAACTCTTCTTACAGGGGGATTTCATGTTAATATTTGCGACGTCGCAAATATCAGTTGCAACTTATATTTGCGATTCGATTTTGCGCCAGCGTTGCGCCACCCTTTGCCACGGTATTTTAAGTTCAAAAATTGCGACCGCGCAAAAGAGTTGCAAATCGAGGTGGCAATTTGTAAAACTAACCTTTCATAAAATACAGTGGCTGTCATTTTTTGGTTTTGAAAAGTACTCCAATGTAAACTGCGTTAAATAAAACTCAGATATTTTAAATAACTTTTTATTAAATCAACTTTAAACATGAATTAAACCATTCTAGAAACAAATACTGTAGAAAGAACAATTAATTCATCGAAAAACAACACGGCCAACACGTCTAATCAGTTATCAGCGCGAACTGCTAGGTACTACTGAAGATGCTTTGTGCCGCTCTTATCAGTTCTCTGTTGGACGATCTTATTTTTCAGCGGGTCGTCCCTAGCCAAAATGTATACTTTGTTTACACAAATCCAAAAAGTTATTCGTACTTTTTTTCTAATTTTTATGAGTAACGTTCTGATGCTTTGTAGAAATAAAAGGTCAACATATTATGAGAAGGAGAAACACAGTATTTTATTAAATCATAACAGCAGGATGTGGTTTAGGCCCCTCTTATAAGTCCAAGCATCGCTATTCACGAGATGTTTTGTATAACTAGGTTATTTTCACAAATATTATGATTGTCGAAATCAAATCTATAAATTATTATTTTTTATAAATAAAAGAGGCATTTTAGCACAATTGTTTTATTTATTATTCACATTTTGCGTTCTGCATCACTTAAAGAATCGTCTGATTAAATTTATGCAGTAAAAGATATCATTTCGATTTTCACTAGGCAACCCAACTTTTTTTATAAAATACACTAACAAGTATAATAACGATGAAAACAACAACAATTACAAATAAAAACGTTAAATTTTATCTATATATGAAATACATTTCAACGGCGGGCAGAATAAATTAAAAAATTAACATTTGCAACACCTCTAGCAGGTGGCGCAAATTTTCGGCGCAAATCACAGTCGCAAGCAGTTTGACATTTAACATGAAATCGCACTGCAACCCCGCGCAAGTCAAATTTGCGCTGCTTCGCGTTGCATCGTCGCAAAACTTGACTTGAAATCCCCCTGTTAGTTCTTTATTCATAAGTTATGTATAGCTGGTTTAATAAAAGAGATCACTGGTTCAATTTAGAAGACAAGTACCCCAAATTGAATTTTGCATTTTTTTACAGTTATTTATTTCTTTTTTTTAATTAAGACTATTAATAGATCTTTTGTAGCACAAGAAGATCCATATATTTTTTTATGCTGTATTAGTTTTTTAAAAGAGTTCTTTATTGGTTAGAAATTCAAACAGAAAAGTGTTCCAATTTAGGCAACTTTATCCTACATTTCCCATGTATGTAAATGGACATTATGAACATCTTTTTAAGGGTGCATTTGTGCCATAGAAATAGAATGACTAGAAATGAATTGCTGAATTCTGAAATGAAGATAAAAATTAACCTAAAAAGTTAAATTAATAATAAAATAATAATTATCTGCAAAAATGATACCTATTTCTTGTTTTGCTTTAGTTGTTTCTTGTCTTTCTTGTATATGAGCAAAGTTCTGTTAAACCGAATTAAACTGTGTCTTAGTGTCTTTGTGAAATTCTTCTAAATAACTCGTTTAATCGTGGAATTACTGTATGGATTTTTGGTTTGTATTTGTAATTATTTATACATTACACAGCACCACAGTGTGGACAAGCAAACAATTAGCACAGCGTAGCTTGCACAAACGTTGTCAGTCTTAGCTTCATTTAGGTTTTAAAAAATTGATAATGAGGTTTGAGGTAATAATTGCTCTCCTTCGTCAAAAATACCTCTTAAGTAACTCTTTATTGGCATGCTTTTATCTTTTGACTATGATAATTCTAAGTCTTAAGGTTTTCCTTTCAATTCTTGTTAAACTAAAACAGAAAAAAAGGAATAATTTATGAAGAATTTTACGAACGAGTACTTACCTAATACAAATAGATAAATATTAAATGACTATCTCAATCATCTTAGTTACAAAAGTTTTAATTATTATGAAATTTGCAGCTGCAAATATTTAAATTTGTATGAGTTTCTAAAAATTCATTAAAATTTGACAATGTTACTTGTCAACCATCACTTTTTTTAAAATGCCGGTATAACAGAATACCTTTTTTAGTTGTCAAATTTTGATATTTTTCTTCATTTTGTGCCAGGAAGGACTAAAT
Organism: Cartodere bifasciata; assembly: GCA_963920755.1. Classification (NCBI taxonomy): domain Eukaryota; kingdom Metazoa; phylum Arthropoda; class Insecta; order Coleoptera; family Latridiidae; genus Cartodere; species Cartodere bifasciata. Next base: position 8,248,643 of record OY987197.1, on the reverse strand, counting down.
TATAGGTTTTGAGTAAAGTTCAAGAAGAAACGTATTTCTTGCAGTCAATAATTATTATAAATAAAATGAAGAATCAGATAAGTAAGTTTCGTTCCCTAAATCTATTTCTAAATTACTAAAAACAAGCAATGAAAAGTTGTCTTGATATGCACAAAAGTAGTGCTTTTTAATTTGCTTAAATTTTTTATGATAATGCATTGTGATGTAATTTAAAAATAGCTTACCCCATTCTTTAATCTATTTTCTTACTAATTATAACATTTGTTGCTCAAAATACTTCCTCATATTCTTTAAACTCATAATTTAAAAAGTGCTGTTTTTCCTGAAATTTAGGCAGGCAGGCAGACATTACATATTTCACAGAAAAAGACAAATTTCTTTTGTTTCTATGCTTACGACATCGGTCTTTAAATGTAAATGAACAATATATACAACTTTTTAAGTGTGAATTTGTGCACTAAAGGCTATATCAAGATCTATAATGGGAACTTTATTTAACAGGATGCTTGAATTTCTGAGTGTCTTAAAGTTAAGAGCTTTTTTAATTTTATAATTAACGTGCCCTAACTTAATAGGATCTTTTTTTTTACTGAATTTTTATCGTGGTAAAGATATAAACAAGGCCGGACTCAATCAGCTTTAGTTCCTAATCTCGTGTTAAAAAAAAGACCCAGAAAAATCCGTCAAACCTTCATCAAAGATTCGATTCGATTCTAATATTCTCTTAGTTTGTGTGCTTTCGAAAGGATTATTTATTTCGGGTTGATCTTGGTGACCTCAGTAGAAAACATAGAGCGCTAGCATCCAAGCTAAGGGTAATATAAGTCGGTTATACCTACATGCAGTGAACCGTAATTATAGCCGGAAAGCAGAAGAAACTCCCAAAGGCAGGGAAAAGGCGCCCGTACGGAAATAAATCCAATTATCAATCAAGAGCAGGCCAGCTAGCTGCTGGCCACTTGCGGATACCGATAAGTCCCTTGAAACATACGCTTTGTGATTTTCAAGTAATTTATTTTTTTCTATTAAAAATAATACTCACTCTCGAAATTTATCTACTCGAAGAGTTTAATTAAAACATCATTTTTATTTTAAGATCACATCACATCACATCCAAAAAAGAATCATTTAACAACATATTTCTGACAAGGAAATGGCGAATGCGCCGGGTTGACTCACTGTGTTAAATTACTTGAGCAAAGTACAAAATAATAATTCCTTCGCAAATAATAATAAAATAATGTTGTAAGCAAGACAAATGTTAAGCAGATGATTTAGAAGGCATTATTTTACAAAGCGAAGTCCGACATGTGAGCACGAGACTTTTTTAGGTGTTGGAAAACCGATTAGGTATCTTGACTTGGTGACAGCAAACGTAAACTTCTGGTACAAAAGTTTGTTAAAATGCAATGTACGAGGGCAGTCTGGAAAGTTTTTAACCTAAACCTTTATTATACGGACAAGCATTTTTTTACCTGCAATATTTAATCAAATGACGAATTCAACAATTTTAAATAAATGCATAGTTTTAGTATTTTTATCACTTGTTTCTGTGTTTACCAGCAACAATCCTTGTTGTATGGACTCGTAAGTGGTATAAAATAAATTATTTAGAACCAACAACTGACATGTACATATTTAACATGCGATATCACACCAGAATTTATTTTAAATAAGCTAATTTTCCATTCCGTACTACATTTAAATATGCATTTTATGTTTTACATTTTGCCTTTACTACTGCAAGCAAACTTAAAACAGGACATGAGGTAGTTCTGTTAAGAATATCTATGACAAACCATGTTTACTAACAAACATTGCATGGAAGGCTATTTCTGCCTAAATATGATAAAATTGTATTTTAACAAATACCGTACTTCAGGCGCCGTCACCCTGCTTTATCAGGGCGAGGGAGACGTAAACAAATATCCATCAACTGAGATAACACCCTTGCAGCTTGAGGCCGAATAGAGAAATATACTGGCTAATACTGCATAAACTTTACCTCATTTACCTCAAACCAAAATATGTTAAGATAAAGCTAAAAAGGTTTTACTTTAAAGTCTAATGATAATACTAAACAAAACTTCTTATTTCCTGGGATTTGTGTGTTTGTACTAATTTAGGGAAAAGTTTACCTTACTTGGATAATATAACTGAATTTTCAACTTCTTTGTGGAAGCAGAGTTTTGAACATGTCTAAGATACATTTTCCACTGCTGATTTTAAATTATTAGGTTACGTAGAGTGTAAAAAGATTAATTTTGTTAGCACGTACATGTATTTAATTTTTATTTTAAAAACTACAATTTTAAATAATGATGCCACCTAAGTGCCAGCCCTAAATTCTATAAATACGTTGAAATAAGAACCTAAATCTTGGTTAATGACTTAAATTTTAAGAAAGAAAAAAGAGCTTTTAAAGTAAGATGCTACTTGACCCTTGCTTTTTTTATTAGAATTAGAACCATATTTTTATTTGGGAATTTTAATAACTGGCGTTATGACATTTTGCAGAGGTAGGTATTTTAATGAAAAAATAAATTAATTAAGGTAATAAAATGAAAATGAAAATTCTATATTACCAACGACCAACCAATCTAAGTAAGTAAGTAAGTAAGTAAGTAAGATTTATTTGTTCTTTTGTAAAATACAAAGTAAAATACCACTAGGTGTTGAACATGTCAGTCTGAAAAATAAAAATAAGTAAGTACAATTAAATGATTAAATATTTAGGGTAAGTAACAAATAAAACTTAAACATTAGGTACATATAAATTAAAATAAAAAAATACAAGGAAAAATTATATTAAATGATTAACTATTTAAGGTAAGTAACAATTTAAAAACTTAACTAATAAGTACATATTAAAAAGGTAAACGCTGAAACGTAAAGGCTGAAAATACACATAAATAATACATTAACAAAAATTTGAATCACTAAAATAATCATCCAAACTGTAGTAAGCTTTCCTCAATAGAATTCTTTTTATGTCCCTCTTTAATTTTTTTGTGCTGGAAACATTCTTTAAACAGTTTGGAATCCTATTGTAGACCTTAGCAATCATATATTCTGCGTTTTTTTGCAGGTAAGCATATTTGTATTTCCTGCAGACCAAATCATCCTTATATCGGGTATTTTTTTGGTGATCATGGCTGTTAAAGAGTCCCGGATTGCTTTTCACAAACAACACACATTCTAAGATGTATAGGCTGGTCAGCGTAAGTATGTTGTTACTTATAAAAAACGGCTTGCAGCTGTCGCCGAATTTTAACAAAAACAAACTACGAATGCATCGCTTTTGTAGGATAAAAATACGGGATACCTCACTACCATTACCCCACAAGATGATTCCATATCTTAACCTCGATTCAACATAGGCATAGTATGCGATGAGAGCTGTGCGCGTGTTAACCAAAATGCTCAACATCTTCAGGGCATACGCATATTTTGAAACTTTGGTAGCTAGTTCATCAATATGATAACTCCAGTCCAGCCTGCTGTCTATACCAATGCCCAAAAAATTGATTGTGTTAACCGATTCTATGCTTGAATCTTGACGATTTATTAATAAATTTTCTTCAGGTAAGTGAAAAGAAAATTTAAGTAATTGTGTTTTGCTGACATTTAATAATAAATTATTATTTTTAAACCATATTTCTAAATTATCCAGATTTAAATTTATTTTTTGTTTTAGGTCTTCAACGTTTTTTTTGGTGCTCAGTACAATAGAAGTGTCATCCGCAAATTGAAGAACACGTTCATCACTTACCAACGGTAGGTCGTTAGTATATATAATATATAGAAGCGGCCCAAGTATTGAGCCTTGAGGCACTCCTCTCTTTATAGATAAATTACCAGATTTTAAATTATTACCGTTTTCGTCCCTTTCCGCAACGTACTGAAATCTGTCCGTCAAGTAGCTTTCAATCAATTTGAGTGGCATGCCTCGGATTCCATATTTTTCAATTTTGTTCAGCAATATTGTGTGATCGACACTGTCAAATGCCTTAGACAAGTCCAAACATACTGCCACCGTGTCATTGTTATTATTTTGCGAATGTAGTATGTCACATAATGCTAAGTACACTGCTCGGATTGTAGACCTACCCTTTCTGAAGCCATTTTGAGATTCAGCCAGTATATTTTCATGTTCAAGAAAATTTAAAAGATTATTATAAATGACTTTTTCAAATATTTTACTAAGATTATTTAAGATAGCAATGGGTCTATAATTTCCAATATTTAATTTATCGCCTTTCTTGTAAATGGCTTTTATTTTGGCAGTCTTTAGAGAATTTGGAAAAACACCGCTTTCTATACTTAAGTTTATTATGTGGCACAAGGGATCAGCTATTATGGTAGCAACATGTTTAAGTAATTTTGTAGGGATTTCATCATCACCAACTGATGCACTGTTTTTTAATTTCATAATAATATTATATATTTCAGCAGGTGTTGCAGGATTAAAAAACATAGAAGCATTGCGCCTATTAATATCAGCATGATTGGATTCAAAAGTTAATTTTGGGCAAATATTGATAAAGTAATTATTGGCCTCATTTAGTATATCTGACGGATTATTATTTTGACCTAAGTTCTTGATTATGTTCTCATTTTTTGCTGGTTTTTTGGTCAATTTATTTATTAGTTGCCATGTAGCTTTTCCTTTATTATTAGCTCGTGTTATGAAAGCTGCATCTGTTAATTTTTTTGCTTCTAAAATTACACTTTTCAAAGTTTTACAATATTTTTTATAATAAGTATCAGTTATAATACCCAAATTTTTATCATTATAAAGCTTTCTTTTGTTTTTGCATGATATTTTTATACCGGGTGTAATCCAAAAATTATTTTCAGTTTTTTTAACTAATTTAGGGGTGAAAATTCTATCCGACAGCTGCTTAATCTTTGACAAAAACAAGCCATACGCCAAATTACTGTCTTTTTGCATGTAGATATCCTCAAAAGGCAATGTTGCGAGCTCAGTAGCAAAATGATCCAGTTTGTTTTTAGAATATATTTTTGCGTAATGCTTTAAATCAGTATAAGGTAAAGGTGATTGTATATCCAATTTTATCGTTTGACCATGATGATCTGATAAAGCCGTATTTAGAACTGTACCGTTTATCGAATTGTAATCATTTGTGAATATATTATCAATTAATGTGGCAGTTTTTTTTGTAACACGAGTAGGGTCGTGAATTTTTTGAAATAAATTATGTACTCTCAATAGATCTAAAAATTTTTTTGAGTCGTGATTTTTTTTTAAAAGACAAATGTTGAAGTCTCCGCAAATTATCAGTTTATATTTTCTATATGTTAAATTTATCTTATCTAAAATAATATTTAATTTATCAAAAAAGAAATCAATTTGACCTAGTGGCGATCGGTAGATGCACAAAACCAAAAACTTACAACTGTGACTCACAGCACATGCGCATTCCAAATTACCGTCTTCACAATGCTCTTTTAGTTCTAGGTACTCAACAGTTTCCATATTGCATTTTGTATAGATGCAGCAGCCTCCATGGATCATCTTTGTACGAGAATAAGATGCAGCTAACTGGAAACCTTCGATTCGAGCAAACTGCAGCTCTGCTTCATTGCACCAGTGCTCGGTAAGACATATTACTTCAGGCATATTTTGTAGAGTATTTAAAGTAAGTTCAATTTCTAATGTTTTAGATTTTAAAGATTGTATGTTTTGATGAAATAAATAAACGTATTTTGCCTCAGATTTATTTTTATTTAAAAAAATCACCCCTGGTAGTTTAGTTTTAGTGTCGAGAAGAATATTTGAAGTTTCATTTTTTTTGTCGTTTTTTAACCTTAACTCGATATTGTCGAGCTTGTCGATGAATTTTGACCTAAAAAAGTGCATTCATATTCGTCAATGATATCGTACTCGCTAAGATTAACAAAAGTGTCTCCTTGTTGTATTACAAAGCTGTCCTCATGATTTAAAATGGGGGAGGTGGGAGTCGTTTTCTTTTGATTTGTATTTAAAGTAGTTGAAGCATCATGATGAGCATTTATAGAACTACGTGTACTAACCAGTGGGGGGCGATTGAAAAAATTATCGTAGATGCTTTTCATCTGCTCTACTAAGCCGCACACAAAGAATTTTTTTCGAAATTTTAGATCATAATTATTTGTATCAAAATAGGAACAATTTTTACTCTCACAGTAGGTTCTTAGGTTTTTGTTAAAATTAAAAATTCTATTATTTAACATCATTCCCTTCCACCTTACTTCATAGGGAGTACCACACAAGATCATGTTTGTGTTGACGTTGCATTTATCGAGACGATGCTTTAAAACTATGTTATTTGGGCATATTGAGTTTGATTCCCAATTATTTGTCCCTGCGATAATAATGACCCAGTCGTCTTTTGTAAAATTCTTTGTATGTTCCTCAATTCTGTCTATTACTTCAAGAAAATCAGCACCCGGTTTCATAAACGATGTAATTTTGTATTCAGGATTGTTAAGGAAGCATCTAGAGAGGATTTTATTAATGCCTCTTCCGTTTTGATCCGATAGAACTAATATATTTTTTATAACGTCGGTATCTACCTTCGGCTGAGTAACAGCATTTTTATTTACTGGTCTGTTTATTTTTTCTGGGACTTTTTTGAAGTGACGTGGGAATGTTGAAATTACTTCAGTTTGGGTACACCTGTTTTTTTGACCCTTAGATAATTTAGAGGTTTGCGTACCAGAGCTTATTAGCACCTTTGGAAAAATAGGAAGTGGATCAATTAAAGGTTTCTTGGTGGGACTCAAAGTGTTTTCCACATTTGTTTTTTTTAGTTCTTTTATAGTTTTGTGAAGTTTTTTTATTTCTTCATTTTTGTCGTTCATTTTTCTATTTAAATTGTTAGTAATGTTACAAAAGTCAGTTATTTGCTTTTTAAGGTCATCAGATTCTTTCTTTAGCTTAGAAATGTTGCACTGCATACTTGCAATTATTTCATCTTTGCTGAGGAAATCGTGTTCCTCCAAGAAGGAGTCCTGCATTAGTAAGGACATTTCACTAATTATTTTGTCAACCTTACACGCCTTTAGGCTGTTTTTTGTTGTCCTTTGTTTAGGGGTTTGTGAATACATTACGGAGGTAAGGACAGACCACAATCAAAATCAAAAGGCCGAAATATAATATAGTTTTAATAAAGAAACTCTATACGGTGCGGACCTGCAGTTAAGCCACAAAGATAAGGCAAAATATTAGCCCCGCCTTTTATACCAAATATTATTTAAAAATCTACAATAACAAAAAAAGTCCTAACACTTGATATAAGGAGGTTAATAGACCAAAATCCAAGAAGCAAAAAACGATTGTAATAATAATAAAATGTTGACAGTGCGGACCTGCTGTTTAGCAACAAAAAATACAGTAAAATATCAGCAACGAAACAATTAGAGTGATAAAATAAGAAAGTTACCTACAGCAGTAAATCAAACACATAAGGTTAAATTAAGTGCTCGGATTTCCGATTAGATTTCCGCCTTTTATACCAAATATTATTTAAAACCAAAAAAAAAAAAAAAACCCACCTAAGGTGGTTTAATGAAATAAAAATATTAATGTTTGTTATAAAAATACAATATTCATCATTTAACTGTCGGTTTCTGCACTTTAAGGATAAAATAATCCTTATTTAACGATGTTTCAAATGCATGCATAATTTTCCCACTTTTCTTCTTTCACAAAATAACCGTTGCAAGACAAAAAGTTCTATTTATTATTTAACATTTCTTGCAGAAGCGATAAATCCTACTTTAATTAATTGGCCTTGCGGGAATGCGCAAAAGCGTTCTTTACTGATTTTTCCAAAAGAATGTAATGTCAAGAAGTTTACAACTTTTAAATCAAGAGAGATTGATAAGCTGATTAAGTTCTTAATAATAAAGATTAAATTAACAAGAAAATGTGCTCAAAGAAAAGTTAGGAAAATACAAGATTATTTAAACTCTTACCTAATTAAAAAAAAACTTGAAGAAGCAAATTTTTGATTGCTGTAAAATATTTAATAAGTTACCATCTCATTAGGCTTATCTTTACAAATTGTCTAAGCTTTGTCTTTAAATTTAAAAAATACATATTTAGTTAGTTCAGTTAGTTGACTAATTTGCGAGAATATTTAATTTTTATAAGCATAGGTAATGTCAAAAACTACTTTATTTTTTTTACACTGCAGTAGAATTTTTGTGTTATTACCAAAAAATAATAAAACGCTCAACTGTATATAATTTTAAAAAGTACCCTAAATGAAAATTAATGTTAAAAATTACAAAACAAACATTAATGACTGAATAATTACTGGGAACCGCAACTCATTGAATAATAAATGTGTATTCATTTTATAAAATATTAATAACTGGTCATTTATAAAAATCAAACAACCAAACAAGAATATAAATTTGACAAAATAAAATCCTGAAAGTTGATATGATAATATTTTTAAAGTTTTCAACAACAAACTGCTATAACTAGACAGCTTTCAGCTTCGGCAGATACCTATACTTTACCACTACTGTTAGATTTCAGAAAACTTTTCAGGAATTTCGTTGAATTTTTATGCGTTGAGATTTTGCATATAATACACATTATAAGTTTGAAAAAAGAACACTGCAAGCTTTTTTAATAAACAATATTGCTTTTTTTTAAGGAAAAGTAATGTATACATTACAACATGGGTCAATTAAGGACATTAGGTGGTTCTATTCCAAAAATTACAATTTAAAATAATTAAGAGAGTAATAATGGTTCCTCTAATTTTTTTTACAAATTTAACATTTACATAATGTTTGCTATAAAAAATGCAAGATTAATGCTAAACCATTAATTATTAAAGTTTTTTAAAACGCTATAAGACATTTTCAGGGCTATAATACAATATCTTTAAATATTTATTTCATTTAAGAAAATAAATTTGTTGGTAGAATTAAATGTGGTTGCGTGGGCAAAAAGTCAAGTAAGACAAAGAGCAGTATTCAGCTAGAAGATCTCTTATTATTAAACAGTTCTATCTTGTTTAATTAAATACCTACACCATTCAGAGTAACCTATTAACGTTGCGTGAGGTTAGATTTCTAATTTGTTTCAAAGCAGAAACCGACATCAATCAAGAAAACAGTTTTCAAGATTTTCTGCTTAGTAGGTAATCAAAGTTTGTTTTCAAATTTAATATTTATCACTTTTAAAGAAAGAATGTTTTTTATTAAAAATATTTAATCTTTATTATTTGCTTGGTTAGGTACGTAATTATTACCATCAGTGTCACTCAATTTCATTTGCTGTTAAAAATTCCCGACAGAAATAAATACATTTTTGCCCAAAAACTTCTCTTAAAACAAAAAAACCTTATGATCGTCTATAAAATAAATCATAAAGATACAAGTAGTAAACTTTTTCTCACCATGAATAAGTGACTAGTAACGGGATGGTATGGTTTTAATAATGTAAAAAGATGACACCCTAAATTTTTAAAATATGGCCAAAGTTTTTATCAACCAACTTTCATTTTAAAAATAATCCTTAAAGTAGGTACCTATTATTGATTATCTCTTTCGTTTATTCGGCATTATGTTACACGCTTGTTCACATAATTTGTTTATCATTTCAGAAGATAATTGAAATTTGTTCTATTTGGTCCAAATTAAGTACCTAATTATTGTTGGTAAATTTGAAGAGCTCCTATAAACACAACCAAATAAGGTAAAAGCCAATTTCAGTCAGTTAATTGAAATTCGAAACCTACTTCTGGTTTACATAGCCCTCATTATAAAATAAATTATAAATGAAGCCTTGATAAATTATTTGACCACTGGAATTTGTTTAAAAGAGTGTGTAGAATATTCTAAATACCCTTAGTTAACCATAAAGTGCGAGAAATATCGTACACGAAAATGTTCACTGTTTAATTTGGCTAAAATGTTTCTCTTTTTTCAGGCATTCAACATGCTGGTCTGCAGTTTTTATCTTATGTTTTTGCTATCAATATGCAAGTTTTCGTTTATTACATCCAGTATTTTAGGTAAGTTAAAAAAAATATTCTTAATAAAAAAAATTATCTACTGGGTGTCCAAAAATGGCGCATAAACGCGATCATACGCTTTTGGGGCATTTTCAGGAATCTACAAAAAAAATCCATCTGTTATTCATCGAGAAAAAAACACAGTTGCATAATTTCGGCAACACAGTTTGTAAAATTCATCTTAAAAACTCATCTGGCTTCTTGAACATACGTTTTTGCATTAGATCGTATTGACATTGTTGTCAGCTTCATTTCATAAAATATTTGTAAAATTAAATTGATTATAAAAATGAAATTTAACAATTTTTAAGATAAAAAAATGATAAAATAATTTTAGATAGATTGTGTCTTCGTATACATATATAGGCCATTTATTTCGTTAATATATGCTGTTATCTTCAAGATATGCGTTTAAAGTTTCGCACTTTGGGGCCTAAAATCTCCTATTTGAAAAATTTTAAACAATTTTCTGGGGTTCTGTAGACATGCCTCATTCTTTGGACATCCTGTATATGTTTTTTTAACAAGCATTTTACTTTTACAACTCAAAGTTATACCTATGGGAAACAAGCACTGTATTTATCAGTTTTTTTTTATTTGGCTATTAAAAATTACTTTGATTTTGTAAAATAGCTCAACAAGTATCTTATTTTTACAATCAGGATTTTTTTCTTTTATTTCTACAAGCATGTAACCTTTTGATGTTGTTATTATAATTGCATTAGTCATATTATCCCGTATTTCCTTATTTTGTAAACAAAATTATTATGCCATATAAAAAAAGTTTTACAACAAAAGATTTAAATTTAAATAAGAGCATCAATATTCAATAGAAATGAATACTCTGAAAACTGAGTGGCGTGCTAAAATCTATGAAAAATCTACTTTACTTATTCAACGTGATTGAATTCATCTACAAATAGAATTGAAAACTCCATAAAATTGCATTGCCTAATCTACATAGTATCAACTTTCATGAAGGGAATAAGAATATTGTAATTATTTTAAATTGATGCTTAAAATGTTCCGGAACGTGACAACATTATTTATAGCATTGGAGTGCAATAAGATAAAAACACTATCTGCAATACTCAGTTGAGAAGCCTTGGCACATAAAATGGCGAATGCGCCGGGTGAGCTCGACGTTAAAAAACTTAACAATGAACCCATTTATTTGTTCATCGTATGATGATGTCAACCGCAACTTTTTTAAAACCAATAGTAAATTAAAATCTGAATTAATATAAACCTAATGAACAAAGTAGACTGATTTATTGTAAGCACCACCAGAACATGAATGATGCACAAAAAAAAAAACAATGCAGTAAAAGTTTAAACATTAAAGAAATGCACGTGAATTAGCACGCAAGATAATGAGAGAATAAACGCCATCCACTGCAAAATATCGCTAGTTTAAATTAATGTAGGTACACAAGTACAAAACATGCAAGACGGAGATCGCTAATATGACACTGCAAAAGCAAAGTTTAAGCAATAGGGGTGCTCAGCACGTAAGCCAAAGTAAAATGTCCTTGCACTAACTTTACCCCAGCAAACCTGTTTATACTTACCTTAATCCTGCGAAATAATTAAATGTAAAAGGCTATCTACTTACTTACTTGGTAGTCAACTAGCATTCTAACCGCAGCTTTTGGCTTCATGTAATTAATTTAATTTATTGTTCTATTTACTATGTTATCTAGATGCTAGAAAATTAATTATAGAGTTTCAACAACTTCTTTCTTACCCAAACAATAGTATTAATTGAATTGTACTCTACTGTCTTAAATTCTTTAAAGGTTTTTGGTGTGGTTATGTATAAAAGAGTTTGACAATAGGCCAATGTTACGTCTACACAACCATGAAATTAAGAGAAGTTTGATAGAAACTAGTTTCCAAAGCTACTATCTCTTGTTTGGTTGTTTTCAGTGTACAATGTTTATAGCTTTCAAAATACAGGACAAAGGATTGCTTGTAATTCTCTACTCATGTTCGCATAAAACAAGATTGGCAAAGAGATTGGGGCAAGTTTCAAAGTTATTCTAGTTTGCAACAAGTTTGTGGAATGATTAAAGTGTTAAGATGGACAAGAGAAGCCCCAAAGGTGAAGTTCAACTATACATATATAGAATAAAATATATGCTGATACTTGACCAAAAATAAACCATTCATATAATAAAGATGTAAAGATCGAAAGTCTACTATCATATTTCACTGTCGCGACAGCAAAAGGATCAATTTTTTTGAGAACAAGCCTAGAGGCATGAAACTTTCACAGCATTTTTTTTACAAAGAAGATAGATTCTTGCTTTACAAAAAATTTATAACAGCTAGATTTTTAATATGTGTTAAAACATCACTATTAAGAAATCTAAATCCACAAAATGCAGACTAATAAGTGTTTAGGGTTGGCGAGGCCCGAGGTTGGCCCCAAAAAGTCCCCTTTAATTTGCAACATTATATCACAATGGATCTGCACCAAATTTTACAAATAGGTGCCAAATAAAATTTTAAAAAGGTACCTGCAAAAATTGTTGCTTTAAAAAAATTCCTTCTCTATTCCTATAAAAAACCTGGCTGTTGTTTATTTTTTGTAAGAATTGCTTTTTTACTATATTGACCTATATTCCGTATCTGTATTTTTGCTTGTACAAGAAAATTTTGTGTTTTTAAAACTTGGTGCTTTTATTTACGAATTTCAATAAAGTAGAATATTAGAATAAGATAAAAGCAAATAAAAAAACAAAGGCACATTCTTTTACAAACCAACTTTGCGTCGTTTACTTATTTAAATTTTTTTGATGAGGAATGTCTTTTTATTCTGATAATTTAACAAATGATAAGGTTATTTTTAAGACATATTTTTTATTTTATCCAAAAAAACTGCAGAAGGTATTATAATAAAGCTATTTATTATCTATAAAAGAATTTTATTTGGTTTCTGGGTCTGAACAAAGATTATTGCAGCTACATAAATTAGCTGAATTCTTCTTAACCAAGGCAAACTGTTCGAAATTTAACGCCACTCCAAAATTTTGTAGCAAAGTCTCAAGTTTTTGCTTTCCTTCCAAAAACTCGTGTAAACTCTCTCCCAAAACTTTGCAAACTTCTCCCAACAACATGGTATTTTCTTTAATAATTTGAGGCAATATTTGATTAAGCATGCATCTGGAGTGCTGATAATTTATCAATAGCTCATGAAATTGACTCTTCAGTTTGCTTAGGTCGGTTTTATTAAGAGCCACAACTTCCAAGATAACTTTAAAGTTCTTAAGTGCAGTTTCGTAATCTTTCCTGTAGTTTAAAAAGTTTGCCTTTATTAATTTAATACTGGTAATTTCATCAAGAATGTCACCAATTTTGGTTTGGACCAGAAGCAGTTTGTTGAAGTTTGGAAGCTGACATAAGCTTTTTAAGTTGTTAGAAATATGGCTGGACAAACAGTTTTCTTTTACAGCGTACTCGTTCAGAAGCAGAGATAGCGTATTGCACGATTTACATTCTAGTTTTAAACAGTCAATGTAATGCAGCAGTTGCTCAAAAATTTGCATTAAAAGCTCGAATTTGTTCCATTCACTTGCATGCCTCTGAAATTCAACATTCTCATCGAGTTCGGTGGAAAGTAGTGTTTTTCTAATATCTTCTATTTCGTTTTTAAATTGATATTCTGACACATTCTTTTTTAAACTGTGTAGACTCTTCTTGCTTTTTCGTATCTTTAGTTGGTTTGGTAACTTATTGGAGTGGAAATTGTACGCGCTCTCTGAATCACTCATCACCTTCAAACTGTTTTGAAATGTCATTTGAATGGCATTATTGAACTATGTAGTGTCTATAATGTAGATCAATCAAAACTGATGTCCTTTGTCTATTATACACAGGATGCCTAACTTGAAAAGAAAAGCATATTATTGCTAACGCTCAAATGCAAAATTCAAAAAAGATTTTACTCTCGCTTTTAGGTACCGGTCAATTAGAAGTATTTAGGTACGTCGTCGCAGAAATGTCCTTTAATTTAGAATTACAAAAGGCTTTAAAAAACTCGCCAATTAGGCTGTTTTGTTTGCTTTTCTCTTGAATAAAACGAACTCGTCGTAGTCTTAGGACCGATTTAATATACTTTGGCTGTTCATTAACTATTCAAGTTCGTGCAAATTTTCACAAGCAAATGATGTAACGTTTCAATACGAGAAAATTGTAATGCGGGCCCAATATTGTAAATGGCAGACGCCCCCAATGTAGGAGTTTTCCTTTAATGCAACGGACCATCACCTAAAGAAATAATGCTCTTAATGCTACATTTGAACTGCTTTTACTTCTATACCTTTTGAATAGTTTTACTCTAAGCTGCTTTTAAACTTTGTGTCGGTGCAACCCCGCGTTACTTACATAATTAACAATGCTTTTATTCATTTAAACTTAAAGGATTTATTATCCAATGAAAACTTTTAATTAGTGTGTTAACAACATAAAGAGCAAATTAGGTCATTTTATGTTCGTTTAATTTTTAATTACAAAAAGTTTAATATTTGTAAGTAAAACTAAAAACAATTGCACCATTAAAAGTGTGCGTTTGGAGTTGCATTACGAAAACTACTCGTATACCGTAATGTCTGCACAATTTGCACTGTTATTCTAAATATTTAATTGGAGTTGTTTGTTGTTTTGTTTTTACTGGATGTTGGGGCACTGTTTATTGAACTTTTACATTATCTAAAAGCGGCTTGCGTAACATTGTCATTGCCAGCGATAAAGTCTGTTTTTTTTATTTGATGAGTAGCTTCTTTGGGACGTTTAGGAAAAAATGCATTTTCCATTTTGTCAATAGCATTACAAATTCAGCAACAAATAGGCCCTAAATTGTTAATAATGGCGTTAAAATGATTTAGGATTCTCGGTCTAAAACGCCAACTGTATTTAATTTGTATTGTGTTGTAAATTCTCGCATCAGACACCGAGCACAGTTTCTACAAACACGCACATTATCAAAATATCATTAGTAATAGTAATTAATTATGAGTTAAAAAAGGCAAACTATTAGCCCTACAATAAAACATACCATTGCAAGCATCTAAAATTATAGTAGGTACAAATTATGAAACAAACATATTTTGTCCTTCAATTTTCGGGAGTTTCGCTAAAAGCGCGTTATTACCTCACCAGATAAGGCATTAACTCCCATTAAACGTACTTAGTTAACTTACATGAGTTAATATAAAACAAAGATTCTCTCCAAACCAGAGAATCTTTGTTTTATATTAAACATTCGCCACAGAAATCATCAAATATCCATTTACATGAGTTACTTAATAGTAACAAGAATCCATTTAAATATAATACCTCTAATTTAACTTTAGAAGTTTATTAAATAATTGTCCATTGATCTACTATTCTCGAGAGTATATTACTCTGTTGCTAAGATGCTTTCAATACAATTAAACATTAAAAATATGGACAAATTGTATTTACCCTGGTTGATGATGTACAATTAATTAATTGTAGGCTAAACCTTCAGCAACAATAATGTTCAACAAGTGCCTTTAAAGCTACAACAATGTTACAATGTATTTGTTTCTCAAAATAGACTTAAGCATTATGTATACTGTTACTGTTTATACTGAATGGTTTTGGGGTTAATAGTGCTTATCAAATAATTAAGCTGATGCCCAATGCATCATATTAAACGACTGAATAAACAAGCACATCAACGTGTATATTGAATAATTAAAAACCAACATTGTTTAAATTTCAATCACCAATGGCACTAATTCACCTAGGTATTTTAGTTATAAAGCGTTAAAATTACATTTGCATTATTGGCAACCAGATCATATACCTGTTTAATAAGATATTTTAAATAGATTACCAAATACTCTTGCACTAATTAAAAAAATGGGTTCAAGTGAAAAAGTAAAACATGTCTGTCTTCTATTTGGTTTTTAATTCGCCCGTGTTGCGGTTAGAATTTGCACCGGTTTTCATATAAAACCACCAAGACTTCAAATGCTTCATTTAAATTAAAATTGTTGGGAAGGGCATGATGAGTTTGTGATAAGTTTATGCTTAGAACGTTGCGTTGATTACATTTTTTTAATGAAGTCTGTTGCTGACGTTTTTGATATTTTAAGTAAGTTTATATATTACTGGAAATACTTACCAAATCTTGTCGGGTGGAGGGTTTGCATCCACTTGATTAGTTGAAAAGATTTTAAATACTGATACCTACCTATTTTTTTTAAATAAATTCACTTACTATTCTATGGCAATGTATAAGTAAGTAACAAACTTAACTTTATAAAATGGCGAATGCGCCGAGTCGACATCTTTTTAATACTTTATAAAAGCTGCATTTTCTTGTAATGTGCATCTCATGTTTATTCTTTGCATTATTAATCTTAAAAGGTTTCCAAGAAACTGTTAATCTTCACAAAAATAAATAGTATGTTTTTACAACCTATTTAAACTAAGTACAAGCTCCTTTTCATCTAGCAAACTCTCCTTGCAGTTCGCTATAAGCTCAGTACAAAATATGTATTGCTTTTGTTGCAGCTTTGCTACAACGCCAGTTTTCAAAAGTAAATTTCTGTTTATTTCGGTTTGAATCCTCCCAGAGTCATAATAATTGTGCTTTGAAGCACAAGAGGATCTCAATATAAGCACCTACGAACATACACACTATTAACGAAGGCTGCAGTTTCAAAGCGGTGGTGGATATAACTTTTATCTACATTGTTATGTTGTTAGGTACCCCTCTCTTTAGCTTTTGAGTAATGTTTACAGGTGCTTGAACGTTGCATACAGCTGCATATTAAAATATGGAGCACCAGTCTTAGGAGACTATGTCTTTGCAATTTAGTTGACAAAGACATTTTCACCTAATTATACTTTTATTAACATGGAGCTAAATTTAGAAAAAGGAGTTGTTTACTTGTTAAAGAGCTAAAAAGTTCAAAGCTTTGCAGAAACTTAGCAAACTATTAACAAAGTTATGATCCCCTCGAAAAAGTTTGAAAAACATTGTACATTGTGATTGTGTTTTTAGATTGCTTACGTGAAGTGAGTAATAATCTTAAAGATTATCCTGACTAAAGTAAAAGGATGCGGAATATTGACTAACGAAACTCAGAAAGTTCATTACTACTTAGAACTAATTTAGTACGTTGCTTTCCAAACGCTAAGTAGGTAATCATAGCAAAGTTCTGTAGCTTAAAAATTGGCTTAATATAAGTACCTACATACAAAAAAACTACATGTCTTTATTTATACTACTTGATAATTAGTATTTCTTTTTTTGCATCCAAAATCTAATGAAATTTGAAATGTTTGGTATTTTATTTTTGATAGACATCGTAAAATTTCTATACTCTGACATCACATTATTTTACTGGGACTGTAAAATATTCTAATTTCAATTTTCAATCTGTATTAAATTAAATTGAATAAGCAAATAAAAAGTTACACGACACATCAGTCATCCGGAACACAGCCTGTTTATATTCAAGTTTGTTTTATCAAAGTAAACTTTTCCTCTGGCAATAAAATCCAGTTATTTTCTTTAAAAAGAAATTACCTTCCAAAAGCATCTAAAAAAATAAGGCAACAAAATGTTTGCGACGAAAGTCTAAAGACTTAAGAGAACGCTAATAAAGATTGGTGTGGGATGTTGGATATTTCCGCAACTTCTAAAATTCGCAATTTCCACTTTTGATTCAATCTTATCTTTTTTCTTTTTTAGCAGATTAAAAGATTATTTCATCAGCCAAAACGAAAGCGTAAATTTAAAAATAATATTAAAAACTTTTTGAAAATATGTAATCATTAATCTTTTACGTTGCAGGCAACCGAGATATTCTAAAGCCGACACTTTGGAGGCAATTGTGGCATCCAAATTCTGAAGATTACTCAAGAGCTGAAGCAATCGCTGGTTCAGACAATAACACCATTGTAAATGTGACCGTGCAACTGGGAGCTACGGCCTATCTACACTGCCACGTGAGAAGCTCCAGCGATCGATCAATTGCCGGCACTGAGGTGAGAATTATGACCGGGAAGTTGTACAATAGGGTAATTAATAATAAAAAACTTTAACATCTTATAATAATCGTCATGTCTAACATTCAAGACAAATTATTCAAAAAAGATAACCCAACTTATCGTGCGTAAAGTTACGTAGAAGAAAATATGAAAAAATAGGAACCATAGAAAGAAAGATCTAATTAAACTCTTGAAAAATTATCTCAGTAACTGTAGCAATAACACGTAGATTATAAATCAAAATGTTACACAATTTTTTGTATAATAGAGGGTCAGGGGATTAATAATTATTTTATACCAAATATCAGATTACAGACATTTAAAACTTTAAATCAGAATACCTAAATAGTCGAACAGAATCACTCCAAATAAAACAATGTAGGTTCATCATTAAATTAAAACATTTTAATTACATTATTAACGTTCTCTTGTTTAAAAATCACGATAATTGACAATTTATGTATTGATTTTTATTAAAAAACAGCCGAAGTATTATTAGAAATAAAATTAGTACAAGAGCTAGCAACATGTAAATCCACGTCATGATTTTTTAAGAATTTAAATAATTATTACATAGACAAATATATTACTTTTCTTAGTCAAACAAAATGGATTTTATGACAAATTATGACTTAGTGCTCTCTGTACACCTCCGATTATCTCCTTCTAAAAATACATTCTACAAAAGAGTTGAATGAAGCGCGAAACATGGCAAAAATTTATGAATGCAACACCACCGGAAAGGAAATCGAATTATTTTAAAATATGGACCCAATATTCTGGAATGTAACATCTCACTTCCTCCCGTTTTATTAAATGATCTAAATCATAATATCTATGTATGCCTTCTGCGGATGTAGAAAGAATGGTCACATTATTAAGAATAAATTTACTTGAAATATAAATTTGGAATCTTTCACGTCTTTTCACCTACTTATTTTGTCGTAACATTTAGATTAATTTATTATCTTATTGCATTTACAAAAATTATGAGCAACATTATAAGTTATAATTAGAAACATAAAAAAAATAAAGAAAAATTAGGAGTATAAAAAATACTAACGAAGTCATTTCGTTTTTCCTTTCTAATGACTCTGATATTTTTAAATTAAAGTACCTACCTAATGTAACGTATAATCCGCTCATTCAGACAAAATTTAAATTTTATTTTACACAAAAAGGTAATATAATTTGGTAAAAATGTTTTGGATGGATGGTTAAAAAAATCCAAAACTACGTTCTACAGACGAAAACAAAAAACATTAAACACGCACAAATATTACCCTATTTGAGTAGCTACCATCTGCAATAAAATTAAGCATTATGATTCACCCGTGGCCCGTTTTAGTTTCTATGCGAATTTCCACTTTAGCCCATTTAAAATTCCAACGCCAATTTAAAAGCTAGTTTAAAAACCATAAATTATTAAGGTCGTCTTATTTTAGTGCATACCTAGTATAAATTTTATTTCTCTCCTAGGAATCGAAATGGTTAGATAAACATGTACATTACATATTCGTGATTCTATAAAATAAAGTGGGTAATAGGTACACAAATACATTCAATGGCTATGTCTAGTATGGAACTCCAACTTGATGCTGCAACAAAATAAAGAACAAACGTTTCAGCTCGACTGTAGATAAATGTTGTATCTCAAAGAGAAAAGCTCTTTTATTGGTAATAACGCTCTTGAGGCTACTTGAGCAAACCGAAAAATTCGCCTTGTTATTTCCGCCTAGTTAATCTTGCCATTTATTTTTTTAAATTAGAGTATTTTATCTTTTTAGCAAGTTTCGTGGGTTCGAAGGAGGGATTGGCACATTCTTTCATCTGGCGTATTTACGTACACCAATGACGAAAGATTCCAGATTTTACATCCGGAAGGATCTGATGATTGGACTCTGCAGATTAAATACGTTCAGAAGAGAGATAATGGAACTTACGAATGCCAGGTAAAGTTTAATTGACAATAAATAAGCTCTTAATCTAATGTAAGGTAGTGCAATGCAAACCGAAATGCAATTGTGGAAAACATACTGTTTTTGTGATTTCTCCAAAGCTAGTCTAACCTCGCTCGTTGAATCAATTATTGATTCCATTGATGCCAAACTAGATAGAAATACCTAATGTTAATGCCGTTACATTAATAAGCTTTAATAAATAGAATTTCAATTTAATTTAGGTAGACAAAATTATTGTGAAGATGATTACCACCCTTTATTTGCCAACAATTTAAATGTTTACCTCGAGCAGATTTTTAAACCTTACTGTCTTAATGAGGAATGTCGCGAAGCATAGAACTGTGGTTATGTAATGTTGGTTGCCTAAAATAACAAAAAACAGCACTTTCTGGTCATTGCTCAGTGGGTTTAAAAGAATTAATTTTTATTAAAAATTGTGCTTACCAGCAACACAAATAAACAAAGCACAAGTTGAAATATTCTTAAGCTTAACCAATAAGCGTTTAAAAACAGAGTTTTGGCAATTTTAAAGCACTTTTTTTTGAATTTTTAATTGCCCAAAATTCTGTATTTAAACGCTTATTGATGGACCTAGAAAATGTCAACTTGTGCTTGGTTTGTTTATGTTGCTAGTAAGCACAATTTTTAATTAAAATTAACTCTTATAAACCCACAGCAATGAACAAAAAGTGCTGCTTTTTGTTGATTTTAAGCGACCAACATTACATAACGACATTCCCTTTAAAAACAAATTTATCGATGAAGGATCGAAGGATGTTGGCAAGAAAAACGTATATTTCAGAAGGTGAATTTTTTATTTCTTTGTTTTAACCAAAAGTTCCTAAAAAGACAGGCATTTCTAACATAACAGAAATTTTTTGTTTCCTCTTTACATTTTTTCGACAATCATTCAGTTATTTTATTGTGGAATAATTAGTTTATTTACAAAATGCCAGAAACATGAAAATTAAATTTTTCCGCTCGAGTTACGAAACCGCGACAGTGCACAAAAGGAAACACATTAAACAGAGAAATGTTCCCGATAATTATTGTGATGATTAGAAAATAACAAGTATCTTTCGAAGCGCAAAACAATAATGCAAGTTTGTATAACTTTGTTACGAAACGATTGCATGCTTCAACAGCAGTCTATCAACTTGCAATTTATTTCTGTAATAGATGTAATATAATATTAATTAGGTGGTAGTTTGTGGCGTTATATGGAGTTGTGTAGATCACGTCATGTAATTAGGTGTGTCTATAATGGGCAATTATGGTTAGTAATGAGCTATTGTCAGTGCATGAAACTCAGACTCCTGTTACTTTAATAAATAAAGGTAACGTCCCACAAGGTCCCGACAGACCTGTGTCATATGATCTTGTATACAATTATCTTATTTTTTTTTATTTATTTCATTCCTTATACAGATGCTCCTAATAAAAAATGTTTTGTAATAAAGTTAAATTTTCACAATCAACGGCAAAAAGTAAATGTCATAACTTGTAAGCGAAAAACCATAATGTAAAACAGGATACCCATCTAAGTCAAAAAACCATAATATGATTACGTGAGTTGTGTCTGTACGGTTCGCGGTCCAGAAAAATGATCCTTCTTTAGAAACACCATTAAGTTGAGTCGTCAAGACAACGGAGAGTTATAAGTGACTCTTTTTCTACCAAATAGCCTCTTTTTATGATGGAAAGAAAAGTTCCTGCAGAGGTGTTTAACGAGCTCTTATTTAAAAATGTTATTCAACACCCAAAAGTAGAATTTACGTTTTTTTTACATAAAACAATTAAGGCTTAAGTAAGAAACGAATAGTAATATTTGTTTCATTTTTAGGTTTTAACTTTAAATCTCTTTTTAAATTTCCTAACTAACACAGGTTTTTTATCTGTATATTAAAGTACTTATTTTAAATTGGTTTAGTAAATTAATTATTACATAACATACCTAAAATGGTAAGTAACATGTGAAGTCACTTGACAATTCAACAATTCGTATCTCTTTGTGAGTTAAAATTTTTAATTTAATATCTACTAATGTACACTTTGTGTCACATGCAGTTAATTTGCAAACTTCTAAAGCATTTTGGTTTATGTCCTGTGAACTACCGTCGCTGTGCCTTTAAATCTATTTTGACGCAGTAAATTTAAATTATTTTAGTTTTAAACCTCTCATATGTTTAACTCTGAACTTTAGGTGTGTGAACCTTGTTGTTTTTAATTGAATAGTTTAATCTAGTAGTGTTTACTTTGTAATACGATTATAAACATCAAATAACATTTCCAAGGAAATGAAGTACATTAACTAACTGATTTTGACTCGCTTTAAAAGTTTATGTAGGTACAATGTACTGCTTTTAACTTGTATTTTTTTTTTAATTTCAGGTATCGAGCAGTGCCGGACTGTTATCGCACTTTGTCAATCTGCAAATTGTTGTGCCGGAGGCCACTATCCAAGGAAGTCGTTCTGGGGAACACCATGTTGACATAGGAAGCATTATTGATTTGGTTTGCGTCATTGAAAAGGCAAGTACTTAATGCATATCCCAGTGTTTATTTACAATGCAATAAGTTTAATTTAAATGAAATAAGAGTGGTGTGCTCTTGGCATTTCAAAAAATAGAAAGTTGTAGAGAAAAACATCATCTACACAATATTAAAGTTGTAGGTTGAAATTCTTTATCTGCAAAGTGAAGTGTAATTAAACGTGAAAACAAAACAAAGCATTTGATGCTAGGTTTCAACTAACTGGCAACACGTTGTTCTGTCAAATCAAAAACAGTCTATCATTTAGAACGAAATAAAGAGAAAAGAATTCAAGTTTCTCGACTACTTCCTAATGTTCGACGCCTTTTCGCACAGATCAAAGAATATAACATTAGTCAAATTGAAAGCATAGGCGGAATAAAAATGTTAAAGGAAAGAGTTCGGGTACATACTTTGATAACGATTTTCTTATTAGAAATGCACTTAGCGTGGCACAAATGATGTTTCAATTATCGCAGCTTACAAACCTTAAACTGATTTTAATCTACGGCTAACTTAAAATAAACTAGTTCTCGGTCTGGTCTCTTGGCTTGGAATTAATTAGAAATTGGCGCGGCTCCTAAATCCACTCTACTTTAGTTTGCCTTAGTTTGTTACGCTTGTCATTTTCTAAATGGAAGTTTATTATTACCTCCAAAAGCGTATAACAAAGATCTCTTTCTTATTTTTAAGTATAGCAGAGTTGTCCCGACAACGAAGCACATCGAAAGAATCGTTTGCAACGTTATCGCCTTTTTAAACATTTAAGTGCACGCATCATCGACTCAGAAGACAATATTCCATGAAATACGAGCATTTTTGTTTTTATATAATATGCCAAGAAAATTTTATTTTAGAAAGAAAATGCTATACGTACTTCTTACAAAAATAGTAAATATAATAATATAGTAAATATTCATATGAGGTATAGGTACTCAATTTGCAATTTAAAAATTTCCAATGTTAACTTTTAAGGTTTAATAAACTATGTTTAAATCATGCAACGATGCTTCATGAAGTGTGTTTCTGAAATTGATCCCACAACAAAGCTTGTACATGTGTAGGTTTCGTCATTGTAACATACGATTGTGATAATAATTAATAATTTGCACAAAGGAGCGAGCATGAATATGCAGTTTAAGTGGTCTGAGAATATGTTCTATTTATCGACAGTTTAACAAGCACCCCTTAAATTATAGTTAAATGTTGACATGCTACCTAACAATGCAAAATATATACTCCATACCGCAGTTCATATATTTTACGACGTTGGTTGTTTTAAACATTAAAAAGGTATACATATTAAAATTGTGCAAGTACTAAAATTAAGGAACATTTTAAAATGTTAATGGTGAATGTATATTAAAGACATTATTTAAAAGCGCACAATTTGATAATGCTTTTAACAAAATCGTTTTATGTTTTATCACTTTCACGTGACCTCGAACTTAAACAAAAAAGGGAAACTTTTAATTTGCCATTTTTTTTCCTCTGTAAATTAAGTCAATAAAAGTTGTCAGATATTAAAAAGAGTAAAAGGAAATTCGTTTAATTATTTTATGTTTGCGATTTGTCTACCCATTAATGTTTATTCATAGGGGGTCAAAAATGTTTAAATTTTAATATAAAAACTTAGTTTGCTTTGAAAATTTCGGCCTAACTCATGATTTTACGAATGCAAATCTATTTTCTCGTTTACTTACGAATGTGTTCCCTGGAAAAATATTATTTAAAAAATATGAAATATTCTATCGGATGCAGTGATATGATATATTTGAGAAAGCGGCTAGTGCAGTGACAAGCAAATTGAATTTAAATTGCAGCTTCCTCCTAGATGCCGTAAAGCCGCCGAATGTTCCTGGCTCTTCCGGTTCCAGCTTAGATTCACGATAGAAATGGTACATTTTGCTGATGTCATCACACCAGGCCGAATCATTTGCCTTATTTTATCTAAAAATTTATTTTTCTTACAGCAGTTGCTTTAATAAGGCGTCATGTTAGAATTCTCATTAAATTGTTTTACTGCTAAGTTGGCACAAAAATATCTAAATTTTGTTTTAAACTTCTAATTTAATTAATCTTGGAATTAAGTAACAACTCAAGTATATTTTACGTAGAGCTCTTAATTTAAATTATTGCACAGCTTAAAACTAAGAAACGTTAAGAATAAAGTATGGATCAATTTAGGATTTCCACTAAAGAATTGCAAAGAGAAATGCTAATCCGGCGCATTCGCCATTTTCTTGTTTGTTATTTTAAGACTCCCAATTCTTTATTTTTAACAAAATGAAACGATACAACGACAGCAAAAATAATGAGAGCCAAAATAAACAAAAATATTAACTACTTTAGAATAAAAATTGACAAATTTTCCAATTTAAGTGAGAATTTTCTTCAGACATGTAACAATTGCAAATTTATTTAATTATTTTTGTATTTCAACCTTCTGCGCTACTTTTCTTTAAACTGTTTTAAACCACGCTAACTAGATGTAAATGTAGCGTTTTACAGTTCTTTTCGCTTACAGGATCTAATCAACTAGAAATGGTGTAAGGTGTGTGCTAATTCAACTTTATGCTTTTCTTGTACATTTGCTGTAATATATGTAGCTTTCAACCAATGTTAAGACATAGAAGAAAACTCTTGTTTACGTTGCTAATTAGCCGTTTAAATTTATTACATCTTACTTCGCAAATCTATTTAGCAATAGTGCAGAAAATCGAAAATTGAAATTTTAACAGCACCATTTATCACTGATAAGTCTGTGCAAAAAATCCTAGCAAAAATAATCTTTAGCGTATGTTTGACTAAAAAATCTGCGTGCTGATTCCCAAGCATTGTTTTCCTTCTTCTTTAGTTAAAATGTCACGATGTCAATTAATAGGATGGGAATAATAGCCAAAATTTTGCGGTAAGTTTACTGGGGAATCAGCTCACTGGAAAGTCTTTCTTTTACGCACGTAAAGGCCGATTTATACAACGTAACTTTCACTTTACTTCCGCTTTACTTCGGCGTAACTTAACCGAAAATTAAATAAAATACATGGGAATGTATTGGCAAATTTATACTTCACTTTAGCGCTACTTTGCTGATTCATTTAGCTTAAAGTCGTATAAAGTCGTACTAACTCGAGACCCTAGCTTGGCCATTATGCGCAAAATTTGCAAAAATGAGATATTCACCCTTATTGTCAAGTATAGTGATTACGGAATATCGCTTCGTACGATACCTGTTAGATCTTCTTATGTAGGTGTTGTACGAAGCGATATTCCGTAATTACCGCCCAGGTGTAAATTGTCAGAAGTCGCGAGTTCAGACACATGCGCTTAACTGATCCCAATTTCACGTAACTTTGCAATCTGTAAATTAGGCAAATTTGTAAAGTTAAGTGGAAGTGAAGTTACGCCGAAGTAAAGTAAAAGTTACGTTGTATAAATCGGCCTTAAGGCTATAAAAATAAATTTTATGTCAGATAAAATGGTTTTATCATCTTCTCAGCTTAAGTAATACTTAAGTGATATTTTTCAAGCAATGCTATATAAAACTGCATTTACCTAGGGCACTTTAAAAAGTGACGATATAAAAAACATTGGTATAAGTAAACAACAACAGACCAGCTATTGGTCAAAATAAAAGAACTTATCTATTTTAATGGACGCATTTAAGTATAAAGTACGCAAAGTTCCCACAAACATTGAACAAATGTTTTTGTTGATATTATATTTACAGTAAAATTAAGCCATAATAAATAGTAGGGTTCCCTATTATATGTTTTATGTATTGGCTAACTATTAAATCTTATTAGTTAGGTACTAAAATATTTATGGGTTTGCTTATGAAATCTGGGGTTTTATTATTACATGAAAATAGCTGTAGGTAATTACTTATTTGTTTACACAACCCTTTCCAGCCGGGAAAATCATTTGGGTGTGCTTAATACATAATTTAATAATTGTCTATTTTGTAGAGTCCAACGCCACCCCAATACGTATTTTGGTACCACAACGACCGCATGATTAACTATGAGACCACAAGAGGAGGAATTTCAGTGGAAACCGTTCCAGGACCCCGTACTCAAAGCCGATTAACCATCAGGGATACCAATGACGCTGATTCCGGGAATTATACCTGCTCTGCGTCAAATACCGAAAGTGCATCCATTTATGTCTTTGTGTCCGAAGGTTTGTACACTATTTTAGATTACCTAATACAATTACGATCGGAAACATAAAAGCAGCCATGTAAAATGAAGGGGACTATAGGCTACGGCACTTGACTTCATTCTACTTGCGTGTTCAGATCAAAGCTAGTGAGCCAAACCCATTTTATTGCGCGGTGTAGAGGTAAAAACGGAAAAGTTAGGTAAAAGGATATTTTTATATAGTATACCCATCAGTAATATTCAGTCGATAAAAGCTATAATAGTATTTCAGTCAAAGTAATACTTAAAACGAAGTTTATAAAATAAAAACTAAAAATAGTCCTTTTTAGGAATTATTGTTTACAGTTCATAAAAATCATTCATGTTGAATTGCATTTTCCAATTTAACCCTAAATAAATAAACCCTTTTTTTTCGTTTTAACTGAATGAACGTCCAGATTCGACAATTATTTTCTCTATGCTGCCTATAAATTTATATAAAAATACGTACGTTATTATTTTTTTTCAGGAGATAACGTGGATGCAATCCTCATGAGAAAATCATGCGCCATGTGCATAGCTAGCCAAATAATTCTACTAGTCCTGATTCCAATGGCTGCCAGTGTACGATAGGAAAATAGCCATAATTGCTTTTTTTAAAGAACCATATCTATAAAGTGTGTATGATAAAATAAAGTGATACTTGAGACTCTACCTTCGACCTTGTTGTAAATGTGATTAAAATTTCATTTTTGTATGTATAAAAGAGTAAGAAAATATTTAATAACATAAAATATAAAGAGAATACTTTATTCACCCTTGGAAATAACGAGGTGTAATACTCAACTAAGACTGTTGAAATAAATCTAAAAGTAAGGTTTTATTTGCTTATATCTTAAAAGAAATAACGGTTTTCTTTTTAATTAATACGATCTCGTTTAGGGGGCTGTGCCTTAAATTAATTATTTCTAGACACTTTTCTTTTTATTCATTGGGACCAAAAATATGTTTGTTTAAATCAAAATCTGCTGTTTGAGAGTTTGTTTTCATTTTTTGTGAAACATTTTAAAGCAACGTAGATACATTTATTTTTATTCTTTTATGAATTAACGATCGATATAAAATTAAATCTATCAATCAACACACTCAGTATTTGTATATTCTTACACAATTTTTGTATAGGTAGAACTGTTGCCAAAAAACTAAAACTAATATAAAAATATTTGTAGCATGTTGACCTAAAAAGAAGATTACAAAATTTATTAAAATAATTTGCATCTGCAAAGTAGCGGGCCTCGCCTAAAAATTGATTTAAGGCGCATCCTTAACGGGAGTGTCAAGAAAACTTTTAATGCCTCTTACTTCATAGGTTAAATACGATTTTGAAAAGCTGTTTATGCAATCGTTATTTTATCCGATTTAATGATCGAGAAGTTATGACCAAAAGAAATAATTTAATATACTTTTAAAAATATTGACTTGTATTGTTTAAGAGATTTATGTTATTTATTCACAATCGAAGTTTCACCAAGATCAAATTTATTCTCCATGGATGATTCGTTTCGTTTAAAATAAAATCAAAAACAACAAATTTAGAGTTTAGTCAGATCCTATAATATTTTTCCTACAGTTAAATTTTACAGTAAAACTAATTTGTGATTTTATCTTTTGATAATTGATAAATTTAAACTGCCTGTTAAATTACTAAAAATATTCTGTGGTAACAGAATAATTTTCAAAATGGTCCTTTCCTTACACTTCGAAAATTAATGTTTGACAAAAAGGGTTACATAAACATTACCTAACTATAAAAAAATAAATTAAAATGTTGGTAATCAGCGAGGCATTAAATTTGATTGATTCGCCCTGTATTTTAAATTGTAAATAAACATATGAAATTGTAAAATATTAAAATTATTTGTAGAATTTTATTCAATCGATCACAATTATCATTTTAGTGATACTGTTTATATTCCAAACATATAGTTTTTATTATTGAAAATAAATTCCAATTACTATATAATGTTGAAAATACTAATTCTTTATTTCAATTTGTACTGTAAATATTTATAAAAAAACACAATATGGATATTAATAATAATTGAGTGTATTCAAACAAAATTTGTCAAAGGCGTTGCTTTGAAAACTAAAATAGGTTGCGTCTAAAATATACAGAATATTTATCTACTCACGTTAAAAATAAAATTAAACAACAAAAAACTGACTCAAAGAAGGCCTTTTTGTTGCAAACGATGTTACTTTAAAATGTCACCAAGCAAAGTTTATGACAATTTTGTTGATAACCTTAATGCAATTGTATTTGTAAATAACTCTAATTAATTAGGGTAGGTCTCTGCATAATTATTTAGCAAATTGTTAATAATTTGGAATTTCTAAATGTATACTCTCTATTCATCGTAGGGTTTTATTTTTAAGATACCTACACTTTTTTGAATTGCATCCCCAAGTTAAATTGTTAATTTTGTACCCTTCTAGTCATTTCCTATTTATTATTTTATAATGTACATTACCTAGTACGTTTATTGAATTTTAATAAATTACATTTAAAAGTAAGAACTTGTACCTGATTTAAACAAAGAGACCTCGGAGATTACTATAATAATAACAATTTTTTAGAGCTGATTGTTGATAATGTCTTAAAATTCATGTAAAAAAGAGAAAAATAAGAAACAATCGAAAGAAATCACTTGTAAATAAAGTTTTATTTTAAGAATAGGACCTATGTTAAAAAAAATCACATATTTTTATCCCGCTGGAGTA
The DNA here is from genome assembly GCA_963920755.1 of Cartodere bifasciata. NCBI lineage: Eukaryota > Metazoa > Arthropoda > Insecta > Coleoptera > Latridiidae > Cartodere > Cartodere bifasciata. The sequence continues at coordinate 8,219,150 of OY987197.1, read as the reverse complement.
TCTTGTTGTTGATATGTCAAAGACCAATAATAACCTTTTAATTTCTTGAGTGATTCGTGATTTCCCATCTAAAATAGATTTACGTAAATTATTAACTAAAAACTCAAAGGGCAGCAGTCCCAACCTAAGCAATATTGTAGTCAAAATGCATCTTTTAGTATTTTGTAAACTTACTTCAACAATTTGGCCTTTATTTAAAACGACAATAATATCAGCATTTTGAATAGTAGAGAGTCTATGCGCAATCACTAAAACAGTCCTACCCTGCCGGGCTCTATCCAAAGCTTGTTGGACTATTTTTTCTGATTCTGTGTCCAATGCACTAAAAACAACATTAACAAATCGTTAACTTTTTGAGCAGAAAGAATATCCTAAAAATATTCTGCAGTATTAACCAAAAAATATTACCTTGTAGCTTCATCCAGTAAAAGTACAGTAGGGTTTTTCAGAAGAGCTCTAGCAATAGCTATTCTTTGCTTCTGTCCCCCTGATAATGTAGCACCTCTTTCACCAACTAAAGTTTCGTAGCCATTTGGAAAACTTGTAATAAAGTCGTCTGCATTAGCCAGTTTTGCAGCTTCTCTTACCTAAAAAGTAAAACACTTATGTAAACACCACCATAATTATTTTAAAAACTTATTTACTTCTTTGTCTGTAGCTAATGGCTTTCCATATCGTATATTTTCCAAAATTGTGGTTCCAAATAAAACAGGCTCCTGACTTATGACGCCTAGCGCTCTTTTTCTTAGCCACGAGGCATCTAAATTTTTAATATTTTCACCATCGAGATATATGCCACCTTGTTCAATGTCATAAAATCTACAAAAATTAACTTTAAGCATTTAAAAGGGGGGATTTAAAAATATTATACCGTGCCAGAAGAGCAACCACTGTTGATTTTCCATTGCCGGAAGCTCCAACTATGGCAATAGTTTTTCCAGATGGAACTTTTAAGTTAAAGTTTTTCAACACAGTCTAAAAATGTGCATATGTGTGTTTTTGTTAATTTAAATTCTATTTTTGTTTAAATATGCTACGTACCTGCTCTGGTCTGGTAGGATATGCAAAAGAAACATCCCTAAATTCAATATCACCGTGTAATAAACTTTCCGGTATAATTTTACCAGTTTGGAGCTGCATTGATGGTTTTAAATTCATATACTATAATAATTATTGAAGGTAGAACAAATTGGAATATACAATTTAGGAGGAGCTCTTTTTTGCAAAAATAAATACCTCAAAAATCCTAGTTCCAGCTGACATACCCCTAATAACCGACCCAAAAAGTAGAGAAATTTGTGCTAATGATCTTTGGATTGTTTGAGTTGCCATTAAGTACGCCATTAAGTCTCCTGGCGTTAATTTATTTGTTGCTAATAAATAGCCACCCATATACAAAGTGGCTAAGACCATTCTGTTAAAAAAATACAACAAAATTACCTGGCAAATTACCTAATTAAAACTAAATAAAAATTACCCGTTAAGAAACAAGTTACTTCCAGCTTGAAACCAACCAATACCAAAACCCAATTTTTGATTTAAAACCATCGCTAATTCGGTTTCGTTATCGAATAATTCTTGTTCTTCATCTTCCATGGCAAATGCTCGGACGGTTCGAATGTTCGAGACTGCTTCGTCTGCTACTGCAGTAGATTTTTCTATCTAAAACATAAATCAAGATTAAATGCTTAAAATACAGAGCTGTACTAAATTCTCTAAAAAAATCGTTAAGCAAATTAAATCAGACGAAATCTAAACATTTATTTATTTATAAATACCTGAGCCTGAGCTTCTATCGATGTGTGCCTCAACATCCCACCAAAGAATGTCCCAATTGCTACAATAGTTGGCACACACAATAATGTAATAAATGTCATATGCGGTGAAATCATCACTAAAGAAACTGAACAACCAATTATTTGAGTAACAGCCCTTAACCCGCTTGAAACAGTTTGCTTAAAGCTGCTTTTAAATTCTTGAATATCTGATGTTAGCCTAAAAAATTTAAAAATTACTTAGTTACTGCTTTTTAAAATAAGAGCATTACTCACCTACCTGTTTATTATTTCACCTGTTCTGTGATTATCAAAAAACGCAATATCTTGCTTTATTATTGAGGCAAATAAGTCAGTTTTCATCTGGCAAGCCATTTTCTCCCCCAGATTTGAAAGCATGTAGATATAGAAAAAGGTGCAAACTGACTAAAACAGATTTTCTAAATAAACAAAGGGTTCAAATAGTTAAACTTTTTAGGAGAAAACATTTTTATTAAGATATAAGTAAGTACCTGGGCAACATACATTCCGACAACTTTCATAGCTGGTAAACTCATTTCCTTAAAAAACAGTCCGCTATCCTTCGTTTCGCTAAATTTTGTTACCACGTTTATTACACTTCCCATTATCATTGGAATTTGAATATTTAAAATTGCCACCACTAAGGCTCCCTTAAATTTACAATGTTAGTTTTCTTTAAAATCCCCCTTAACTGCATTTTACTTACGATTACTGCCGCAATAAAATAACCAATGTTGGGTTTCAAATAGTGCCACAACTTGCTCCAGTCAAAAGAAACCCCCTTTGTTGCAGTGTCCCTGTATCCAGCCAGTCTAGTTTTCTTTTTGGCATCACAAAACGCTTTATTTTCTTTTAAAATTGAATGAATTAAAAGCGACGCGCTTATGCCAACTCCTACATTCCTGTAATTTATTTTTAAGCTTTTAGTTGCTTCTTCAACCTTTTGTATATTTTTTACTTTACTGGGTACATTTAACTGTCTCTTCTGGATTGTTTTGAATGTGGTAAGTACGTTTATTCTAAAGAAAAAAACATTTTAATGACATTTTTAAAGTAGATTAGAAAGAACTCTTACCGAAATTTGGTGTTAAAACCGGTATGATGAAACAATTTCCACATTTTTGCAGCTTAGTGTAATAAAGGAAGAGTTTTCTTATAAAACAATTACATGACAAGGTAACATAATTGCAATAAATTGGTATTTAAACCTAGAATTGGAACTTGAGTTATTTAAATTTGACATTAACCTTGATTACCTAACCTAAAAATGTAAATAGCTAAAGGTAAGTTCACACTTAACGTAAGGTAACGTTTGACGTTGACGCCATTGGCTTTTGTTTGCGCATGTCTCAATTCAACAAATTTGAATTCAAACTTGTAACTGATTTGCATTAAAAATGGGAGACGAAGCTGGGGCAGAAGCTCCACCAGCACCCCCGGAGGAGGAAGCACCCCCAGCAGAGCAACCAGCTGCCGAAGAAGCTCCTGCACCAACACCACCAACTCCTCAATCGGAGGCAGAACCAACACCTCCTGCAGAGGCACCACCGCCACCATCTTCTGAACCTATTGTTGAACCTACTGCAGTCCCTTCTGAAGAGGCGGCCCCCCCTTCATTGGAAGATAAAAAGAAAGATGCTGTTGAGGAAAAAAGAAGAATGTCTAGAGAACGAATCTCCTCTCAAGCTAGGTAGGAACAAGACTACAGAAGGAAATCCATTATGTAGTTTAATCTTTAGCATATAGGGCTGGCCGCTGGGCTAGTTATAAAATATTATCTTTTTTTTAGGGTATCAGTAACAAGCAGAACTAGTTTAACGCAAATAGGAAGAGTAATTATTACTTTACTCTTTGATTCTCGCCATTTAGCCGTTTAATTTTTTAGGACAAATCAGAAGGTCTTAACAGCAGAGCGCGAATAGTCCTGGGAAGTGTTATCTCTATAAGAAGATCTAGTTTAACAGGCGATACATTTGACCGTACCAAGGTAAATACAGATCTTTTTTAAAACACAACTTTTCAGATAAGCCCGCGTAAAGACTAAAGAGCCAATTAATTTTATTTTTGTCCATTCCACTTCTGCAATAATGTATACGTTACTGGAGCTTAGCTTTAATTTTTGCAGACTAGAAAAGTTTTATAAAAAATCGATTGGCTTATTATTGCGTGCCTTACATCGCCTATAAATAAATATTCACCTTTACTAAAAGATATTGAAGGCAATATACCTACACGCAGAGTGCCAGTTTGTAACTTTGTACCATTATATTAAATCAATGAACTCGTTTATTAGTTCCTAAAACTTTTCAGTATGTTTCGATTTTAAAAATAATGCAGCAGGTATAATTTTTAACAAAAAAAAGTGTTGTGTACAGTTTTCCAAGTAGCATCATTTTGTAGGTAGCCAGATACATGAATACATACGTGCTAGAACCTATAAAACCTTTCAACGCGGAAAAAGTTGAAGGAATCCTCAAGCAGGTCCTTTTCGACGCACTTGAGGGTAATTATGATGAACAAAGCTGTATTAAAAAGGCTAAGTTTGCATCCAGTGCAATAAGAGCAGGCGTTAAAGCCCTTGAATATGACCGATGTAAACTAGTGTGTATTGTTTCCATCGGAGAAAAGCAATCCCAACATTATTTTCAAGCTTGTAAGTTTTTGTGGGATGCGGAACGGGATAAATATGCTATTTTTACCCATGAAACTACTCACATGTTTGGAACGGCTATGTGTTTTGGTTTTTACTACGAGTAATGATTATACAGAAGCATATTATTAGATTTTATTCATATTTAATTGTTTGTTGCAAATAAAGATTATTTTTAATTTTTAAAACTTTATTTATCCCGCTTTGTCTAATGAACTACTAGGGTTGTGCAAAAGAGTCAAAAACGTAGTAAAGCTAAGTTTACACGTATTGAACAACAATCATACAAGGAATAAAGGCACTCTCACGTGTTTACATTTTCTGTACCTAACCTCAAGATTTCTGAGTCGTCTCGTCGATGTTTTGTGCACAAAAGTGTTATATTGTGTTGTTTTACTAAAATGGATTCAGATAATGATAATTCCGATGTGGTAAGTCCTTCTACATTATTTATTAAGCTTGGAAATGACATAAGTATTGTAGGGAAGCCTCAGTAATGGTGATAGTGGAGAAGATGAAGGGATCGAACTCAGCAACAACAAACGTAAAAACGATACTAAGGTCGAAAAGAGCGCCTTCAAGAAAATCAAATATGAAAATATTACAGAAGAAAATGGAGCAAAATCCAAAAAAGGCAATAATTTGTACAGACAACCGACAGTTGAGGAGCTAAACGAGCTTAAAGAAACCGAGCACCTGTATAATAACAATTTATTTCGCTACCAAATTGAAGAACTACTGTCTGAAGTAGAAATTAAAAATAAACACAAGATCAAGTTTAATACGTGGTTTGAACAATTTCAATTATTTATTAAAAAATTGCCAACACACGAGGGAATAAAATTGTCGGCAGTAAAAAGCAAGCCAACCGCGAAAGGAACTAAGCTCCAAAAGCTAATAAATGCATTAGCCAAAAACGCGAATTCATTTTTAAAGACTGATCAAGACATAACATTAAACCTCGAACCCCCAACCGAGGTTGAAACCTTTGGTTTGTACAAAATAAACGCATCAGTGGGGCCAAAACTAAACGTAAACATTGCGTTAAGAATGTCAAAAACTGGGTTTCTTGTAAAAGATTACTCCAATAATCGTTACATCGTTCGAAGATATTTTTATCTGATGTACATAGCGGAAAACTTGCGGGCATCGAACTTGTGCGCTAGGATTTTTGTCGAGTATTTTGATGAAAGAAATTTACTTCCAGTGCTTACGATTGTTCCAAATAATTCGGAAAAAATAACAGTTCGAATTATGCCAGTCGCCCCTGACCAATATTTCAAGGGCCCACGATTTCTCCCTGATATTAATAATGTGAAAAGTGTTGTGTTTGAGGACCATGTAGTCATTAAAAACGAAGACACACTAAAAAGTACACCAACGCTTTACTACAACGCAATTATGGCGTTTGAAACAACGCTAAAAGAAAATACCGATTTTATTGAAACAACGCTGAAGGATTTACAAAATGTTCAAAAGGGGATACAACTCATTCTAATATGGTTGACGCAGCGCGAGTTAAACACAAGTTTTGGCTCACTTACTGAGGAAATAGTGACCTATTTTGTCACTCATTTGGTAGTAACAAAAAAGATAAACAAGCACATGAGTTCCTACCAAGTTGTGCGCAACTTTTGGAACTTTTTTATTGTTACAAACTTTGAGACTACGGCAATTAGTGTAAATAATACGGCTTCCAAGGATGTTTTGGAAAAGTTTAAGCAGGCATATGAGATTGTTTTTCTTGACAAAACCGGCTGCTACAATGTTACTTCGTTTGTTTCGAGGCAGTTTTATTTAAAAATTAAACAGGAATGTGCGCTGGCACTACGAAATTTGGAATCCGGTGGAATCCAGGCGTTTTCAAATTTGTTTTTGACTAAAGTACCGTTTTATCTACAATATGATGCTATTATTGAGTAAGTAATTTGATTATTAGCTGTAATACAATGAAAAGGCACTCTTTTGAAATCAAAATTCTACTTTATTTCAAAACGACACGCATTTTGGATATTTTTAAATTACATTTAGGTAAATATTTTTTAGTATAAATGATGAAAATGTTTTCGAATCCACTCTTAAACCAAGTGATGATGTAGAAATGTCAAAATTCATAGGCAAGAAGCAGCTTTTTATGATAAACAAAATTGCCGAAACTTTGCAAAAAGGCTATAACAAGCGAGCTCTATTAATAGTGCCGCATGTAGTAAAAACCGAACTGTGGGAGTATGGAGAAAATATTAACAACAGTAATAGAGTTTTATTTGGAATTAACTTAAACCCCGATCATGCGTTCCGTTTTCTGGAGTATGGGCCTGATCTTAATGACCCTAAGGAAGCAGAGTTTCGTCAGTTTTGGGGACCACTTGCATCTGATAGAAGGTATAAAACCAAGTTTCAGAATAAATGTAAAATAAGAAAAATAATATGTTAAATAATTTTTGCCGAGTTTGTAAAACTTAAAATATTCATTTTAGATTTCGCGACGGAACAGCAAAAACTGTAGTGTTTTTCAAAACCTCAACAATCCGCGACAAAAGAAACATTATCGAACAAATCGCACAATATCTCCTGGTTGATAAACTAAATTTAAAAAACATGCGATTTTACTACAACAATTTCGAGAAGTTTTTGCTAAATCGAAACGTTGAAGCTGGTTACCCAATGGGTACAAATGAGGAAACATCCCTAAAAGTTATTTCAACTTCAGATGATCTGGGAAAGAAAATTCGAGATCTTAAAATGACCCTTAGCATCACTGGAATAAAAGCCATTTCGGATGTTTTTAGTTATAGCGACGTTTTTCCAGCAATCCCTGCAACTTATAAGGTTTCCAAAAAACGATTTCTTAAAGAGAATTGCTTGGCGCTTAATGAGAATGTGGGTGTTATATCGAATTTTGTGAAACCGATTGAGTGCGCCTTACAATTAGGTGCGTAGCAAAAAAAAAGTTTGATTTAAATAGGTCTTATGAATTAATTTGTTTAACAAATATTCTTTTAGAACATACTGCGCGATGGCCCAACGAGTTAGGTGCAATAAGAAAAATGAAAACGGCATTCTTTTTAGAAATTTCTCGCCAGTTGAATACCGCCCACAATATAATATCTGCAGTTAAACCAGACTGTCTTGATGTTTTTTACGAGGGTCTTGTGTTTAGATACTACATTTATTTATCAAAAGAAATAGGACTTCTTAAAAAAGATGTCACGAAAAATGGGGTTCAAACTTATAAACATACTGTTGAAAGTAGACAAATTGAAGAAAAATTGGATGTTATGCCCAAAATAATAAGTGCTTTAAAGGGGTAAGGAATGAGATAATTTTAATTTGTTTTTTAAAGAAATAGATATGTTGTCGAAATTTCGGAAATTATAAGTAATTTTTATTCATTTGCACTTTAGACCCTTTAAAATGTTCAGTGCGTTTCAGAAATTTATGGTTTTTTTTAGTTTTTTACTTTAAAATTGTATATTTTTGTAGAACTCACACCCAATACCCAAGCTTCGGCGTAAGCTCAGCCCTAATCAAAAGATTCTTCAGAGTTCACATGTTAGATGAATTTCACATACCAGACGTAGTAATTAATTTCCTAAGCGTGTACCAATACATTAACGACTGCCCATATTTAATACCAACAAGCCCGCAAGTAGCTTTTCTACGATTTTTAAAACTGATTTCCGAGACAGATTGGGAGCTCCAGACGATTTTCGTAAACTTTAACAACGAAATGACCAGTAAGAAATATTTACAGTAATTTTTATACAAATTTCATGTGATGTTTAATTTTTAGAAGAAGTAATATCGGAACTTGATTCAAAAATTCAAGAAAACAGAAGCAGTTATCCAGCTTTATGCATTATTACGCCGTACAACAAAGAGGAATCAATATTCACTAAAAATTGTCCTACTAAGCCAGTTTTAAACAGAATAAAGACATTGGCATTGGCTGCTCTAAATGTTATGGAGAATATCATAATTAAAGAAGCACTTTTTGAAGTAGATGTAAGTTTTCTTCCGTTTTTTTTTTTTGTAAACTATATTAACAATTTCATTTTTTTAGGAGTTGTTTATACCGAATCTAACAGGATACAACGCAGTTATTTATTTAAAAAGTCTGCTTAATCCAAGACGGCATGAGAGCTTAAACGAAGAACCGGCAAATAAGCTAAATCTGCTTCCATATAAAACTATAAAAAATGAATTTCTACCTTTAACAAATTTTAATCCAGTACAATTGTTGCTTGACGAATTACGGGTAATTTTTACAACATTAATCAGTCTTTGTTAATATTAATTTAATTTTTTGTTTACAGAAAAATTATGACGATTTTGCCCTATTTTTTTACGATTCATATGGTGGAAACGTTATAGGCGTTATATGGAAACCAGAAGCATTAGAACCTAAAGAATTTAAAATATTAAACGCAAAAGGTAGAAAATTAGAAAACGACAAATTGGTTTTAAATACCGAAGCAATTTTAGAAGATTTCTATATTTTAGGAAAGGATGTAATAAGCTCTATTGATGTTATATAATTTTAAATAATAATTTCTTTTAAAACTTTTAAACATGTTTTATTCTAAACTAGTTAAACTAAATAACAAAGGAAATTTTGTACTTAAATTTTAAAATAACATTGTTTACTGATTTTCAATTATAAGTTTATCTGTGCTGTACATGTTTCCTATTATTACCTAAAAATGAAAGAAAATGTAGAACATGTATTATTTTAACGAGAAGAGTTACTTACTTGTCTTTTGATAATATCTAAATTTCGATAGGCCTCTCTGAGTTGATTTGCTATCACATTTTTATCGGTTAGGTTTTTATTTTCTCGGAAGCTATCTTTTACTTTTCTCAATGCATAATTTCTAAAATTGTAACTGGAGAACTTTTTTGATTCACGAAGAAGTGCTTTATACACATTTAAAACCTGCATTTTCGACATTTTTTGCATAAACTTTTTGAGGTTATGTTAACAAATAGTTCATTTGCACTATAACCTTCAGCGGACATTTTACATACACGAAAGAAGACACAGGGATGTGCAAAAGCTGTTTACAATTGGTTTTTAGTTTTTTGAGGGTTTTTGGAAAGTAAACAGAAATCTATCCTACAAAATTATTTATTACATTTAAAAAAAAATTAAAATCCAAGATAAATATTACATTAATCAGATCTATGCTTATTATTCGTTCGATGCTGACTTCTAGAGCCACCTCTTCTGCGTTTTTGATTTTCTTGCTGCTGCGGCTGGGGCCCATTTCCGGTTATAATTCTGCTGGGGTTATTTGGTGGGGCAGTAGTTACTGGAGGTAAAATTGGAGGTCCTACTCTGCCAGCTCCGTTATTTGTTCCATTATTCAACGGTATATTCATGTTATTGGCTGGGCCACAAGCCGGTGGAGTCTGAGGTGGAGTTTGGTTTATTTCGCTCATATTGAGTTGTTCGTTAAACACCATGCAAAACTCGCCAATTTTTTGTAAATCACCCATTTTAGATGTGTATAAAGTTAGGCAATTACGCCATAGTGAAACGTATCCTTTCGTCAGGCGTACAATGTCCCCCGGCATTAGAATTTGGCCAGGCTCGTCCCATATACTAATATTAATGCAAGCACTTTGATCGGCCACTTTAAAAGTTCGAACCTCGCGGTTATCTTTTGTTAAGGTGGGGTGACTAACTTCAAGCACTATGAAGACTACATTTAGGTTTTTTTGGCCTGCTCTCATATCCTTTATTAGCACATAAGTGTTGTCCATGTTTGTCGTCATTTTTACACATCAAATTACTTTACAAAATCACTTTTGGGGGTGAACTTTACGAATATTTCGTACTACTTTCTTGTATCTTTCACTCGTTTGTTGGCGTTTGTTGACCCAAACAAATGTCAAAACAAGCGCGCGTCAAGCGAGCTGTCAAACTCAGCTGTTCTTAAAACTTAAAATTTTTAGAAAATAAAATTTAAAAAAACTTATTTTATTTTTAAAATTAATAAACGCTCTACTTGTACACTTAAACAGGTATAATATTACAACCAAGCAATCCTTTTCCATGCCATTTTTTCGGAATTAACTGCACCGTTAAAAATCTTTCTTGCCTTTTAATCTTAAGGCAAATTGGTGATCCTTCTGAATGCTGAACAACATTTGCAATATCGGTCAGGGCTTTAAAGTTAGTGTTATTTATCGAACCAAATTCTACTATTTCATCGTTTACAAAAAGTCCCTACAAAATGGTAAGTTAATTTTACGTCGTGATTTTATAATTTTAATATTTACCGCATATTCAGCTGGAGATCCATTGCTTACAATATTGACTTTAGCAAAGGGTGTTTTGTAAACAGTTATTTCTGGCCTGTGTTGCATGCTTGCATCATTTTGAATAGGGTTATTTGCTGTCGCGGAGTAATACCCCGTTAAGCCATTTTCAATTTGTTTCATTAGATTTTTGTGATCGTTTTGGAGCACTACAACATATTTTAAATTAGTATCCATCAGATTATGCTCTCGACGCAAATGTTCAAGGGCACATACTTATAATTTTTTGTCGAGCGTGCCTCACTTGGTAGACATCGACTGAATTTAAAGGAAATCCTTCTGGATCTACTAGCGGTTCGTTCATTCCAACCCCATTCTAAAAAAGGATTTTGTTTAAAATTGCCCAAGACCATTTAAATGTGAGTAATTACCAAAGTTAAAATTTCGGTTAAGGCGGTTATTTCTTTCTCAATTTTATCCTTTTGATCCATTAACTTTAAAACTTCTTCTCTTACTTCTTGACTCATTTTAAAAATTGTTAAATACAACAAATTGCTAAAATGACGATGATGTTTTTATTTTCATAACTTTGACATGCGCTTTTAAACGAAAATTGTCACTTGACGCACGCGCACTACAAATATATTATACGGGCGTTCTACATACATAGAAAAAAGGCATAATATTCAAGGATGGGCGATTCGGGTACTTGCAAAAGTATCCATTACATATAACTTCCATAAAGTAACGTAAAATTTAAGTTCCATCGCACTTAAGAGCTGTTAAAAATGAATACTGAACAATATATTTATCAAAATCTACATTAAAACGTTACATATTGTATAATAAATGCAATACAATAGATTTTAGGTTCAATAATCGCTGTAATAATAATCTTGTGATTCATTTTCAAGTCTTTGTACCGGGTTTACAGTATAAATAGGGTTGTTGTAAATGTTCCTATTTGCTGCCACAGCCCTTGGATTAGCCGAGTTACAACGCTTCTGTTTTGCAGCTTTTAGCTCATTTAAACGATCCCCCTGGGTAAGTTGCTGTGAAACGTATTTACTTGGGCATTTTTTACTCATTTCATCTTTGAGTTTTTTGCTAAAGATTTCAAGTTTATCATTGGCGCTGAATTTTCCGGAATGCGGCTTAGCTTTCATGTACTCAACGTAAGGGTTGTCGCCTTGTACGTCGTTGGAGCGACGCTCAATAAAAGCGTTTGCACTCTTCCTTGTGGGCGGTCCCTGGAGTTGCGCAGTACCTGCGTCGTACCCCCAGTTTGAGGCGTTGCTGCAAGGTCGTTGTCGCTTGCATACGCTTGCTGGGCGCTGTTGTTGTTGCGCAGACACTGGCTCATCTCGAGCAGATTGTTGCGTCTTAACACCAGACAAAATGCGAGCTATTTCTTGATAGTTGGTCTTATCACGTGATGTCATTTTTTTCCTCAATCTGTAAGGTTTGTGCTCCGTTTCGTTTTGGGATACGCTTCCTTTGACATTGGCCGAGTTTTGTTGGCGATCGTATGGAACGTTGTTCGTTGACTGGTACTTTCGTTTGGCTTCGCGAATTATTTTGTTTCTTTCGGCAGGCCACAGTTTGCTGTAAATTCCGTATTTGTGGCGAGGGATTTTGTCGCCTTCGCCGAAGTGTTTCATTCTAAATTGGGATCCCATGCGCCACAGCCAAGCTTCTAGTTTTTGTAACCAAAGCTGTTGTTGTCCAATTACTGAACCAGGGCGACACATTCGTAGCCAAGCGATGGTTTCTTCTGCAGTCATTTGGTAGTGTTTCATTATGTATGCTCCTATCAGAGACCCTGTCCGTCCCAAACCAGCCTAGTAGAGAAAAAATGCATGTTTGTGGGTTGGTTGTTTAAAGAACCATCCAATTTAAATAAGACAATTCCTTACCTTGCAATGAACAGCAATAGCCGCTGGTGCCGTTTCAGCTATTTGCAAAAACTTTAACAAAATCTCTTTTGAAGGAGTGGATCCATCTGGATAAATTAAATCAAAGTGAGCTACGCCTGCGCTTGTAAACCTAAAGAAAACATTATTTCCACCACAATTTAACACCTCTTTTACAAACTTACACTTGCGAATCGTACATCTTGTTATTTAATCGCACAACAGTTTTAACATCATTTTTCAAGAAATATTTCAAGTAAAACTCTGGGGGATGTCCGTTTAAGTATTCGTTAGAGTTAGGTCCAATAAAAGCAAGGAATTTTCGAGGAATTAACCAATTCATGTCGCCGAATTGGAGTTTATCATACATATCGTATTCGGTCACGTCGAAGTCTTCAAAATTGACAAAGTTAAAGGCTAGAGCTTTAGAAATTGCGTTGAAATAAGTGTCTAGTTTAAGGGTGAATTGGCAGGGGCATTGAGACGCATCCAAAAACGGCCTATAAATTATTTTCGTTATAAAATTTATATTAAAATCATATAAAGATTCTTACTTGAAGGCGCCAACTTTGCACAAAGTTTTATAAACAGTATCCGGGTGCATTTTCAGATATATTATGCAAAATCCTCCCATAAGAAACGCAGCGTTTGTCTTTTTCTCAAAGTTCGTGCTTGTGCAATGCACCACTCGCTTCTGCCCCTTTGAGTATTGCAGATATTTATTCAGCTTACAACAGTACTTGTACAAATATGAAATGTTATAGGGTCCAAAATCAAAATAATAATTATTGTAAACAAATTCTTCATCGATTGAGAAATAGAGTGCCTCCGCGGTACTTTTAATTTTTTTACCAGATAGCCCTTTAATTACAGCAAAGTACAGTTGATTTTTCAGAATTTCGACCATTTTGTCCGTGTCCCCCGCAGGAGCAGAGTTCGCCTGCATCTCGACCTGATTTGGGTCCATTGTGCGTAATCTTAGCAGTACAGGGTACAAGGTTTGGTTAGGTCCCCGCAGTAGAGCAGGAACGATATAAAGTGGAGGATGTAATTTAAGAATATTGCCAAAATAATATAAAATGCTTTATAAGCAGGTATTTGCATCTTATGAATTTTGGGGGATCGAAAGTGACACTGCCATTTTTTTTGCAAATGTTATATTTTGACAAAGGCACACTTGCCAATTTTTAAACAAGTCATCCAGCAAATTTTATTCAAAAAACAGAAATATTTACATTCATAATTTATTATTTAGAAGATTTATGTGAGAGTTTACTAGGTTTTTGCTTCGCAGAATTATACAATCCTAGTTTGTTCATTTCTCTGACTCGCTCTTGTATTTGTTGCTCTATTAAAAGTTTGTATTTATTGCCTTCGCCTAATTCTTTCATTTCCTTGTACCATTGTTCTCTTTCTTTAATTTCTTCAACGAGTTCGTCAAAACGGTTTGTTTCCAAATTTAATTTCTCACCACGCACGCGACGAAACATTTTAAATTTCAAAAAATATAGGAAACGAAAATAAAACAGCAGATTTGACAAAAAAATATTTCAAGACATAAGCAAGAGCGGATTAGATTAGATTAGATTAGAATATACTCTTCGCATGTACGTTTTATTTCAGAATATTTACAACAACATGATTGAATATTACTCTTCGGAGACCATTTAGGGGGAAAAGGAATTTTATTAGAGAAATAATTTTTCGAAAAATCTTATGTAGCACGTATTTTTTAAATTTGTTGCAGATTCATTGGGATCTAATGTTGCAAATTAAATAGGGATTTTGGGGACCCACCATGCCAAACCTACACTCTTATTTGTAGCACGTATTTTTTAAATTTGTTGCAGATTCATTGTGATCTAATGTTGCAAATTAAATAGGGATTTTGGGGACCTACCATGCCAAACCTAAACTCTTATTTGTGTGCATTTTCTGGACTTAGCTACCTGAATAATATGTTCTAACACATTTAAAAAACTTGGCATTTTTTGCGAGATTTTTTGAAGTAATTTTTATGTTTTTTTACATGGCCTTTGAAATGGGTGAACCGAACATAATATTTTGATCTCGATTAACGTATAGTTTTTTGCAAAAGGACTTTAGCTCAAACAATAAGTTTTTTGCGGAAAAATACGACATTCATTAAAATTTTAATATTAGCGCTATATTCATATTTAAAATTGAATAAAATTACTATTAGAGACATAATATTTGTAAATAGTGATCTAGCTACAAAAATAAAAATATATAATTTTTAGCCTACCTCTTTTAAAATTACTATAAAAATAACAATTAATAAAAAATAAAAATACACTTACATCAACAGTTTAAATTTCTAAGCCTTCATACGAAACTCCATCAGCTTCCGGTGTGTCCAATCTCGTTTTTAAATGCGCGATAGTGTTGTTGAAATGTTTGGTAATTTGCTCGGTTTCCTCGCCAGTTTCAAGGTTGGGTAACTCTTCCTTTATCTTACTAACCACTTGATTAATGATTTGGACACTCACTTGATCGTTTGACTTCTCATAGAAGTAAATGTAGTGGTTCAGGAGCTCTACAAAGAGTTGAACTTGCACACTTACGTCCATGCACTGCTTTGCAATGCGCAGCCCTTTCTTAAGACATTCGACGACGCGCTTTCCGTCATGCGCCTCCTCTTTGTTGGTGGCTAGACTTTTACCGCTCCAGAACAAGTGAGAGCATGTGGCGACTCCCCGACATTGGTCCGGTTTCTTGAGAAGTTTGCTCGCTGCCAAGGCGCACTGCGTCCCTAATGGTGTCGCATTTTCTTCCGAGAAGCAGCTAATCTGTTCCAACGTCCCGACAATGAGCGTTATTGCCGCGAGTTGTGCTTTGGAGTCGGAAATCTCGTCTTCGTACAACGTGAACGCTTGAGACATGAACTCGTACGCTACCGCCTCGTGGTTTTCAAAGCCTATTTGATCGATAGCAAGGGCGCCTTGAAGGAACAAACGAAGTGGTAATTCGGCTAGTTCGGCCTTTGTTAGGGCTGTTATGGTTTGGTGGCAGAAGTGGAATATCTTTTGGCATTTTTTCTCCCATTTGTCTTCTTGTTGGGCTTTGTATTTGTATGCTAATTGGTAGGCTTGGAATATGAGAGGCGGTAGCGTGTACTTTATTTTTTGAGGGCCGCCAGTGCCCAATATCTGAAAATAAATATTGTGTTAACTAATGATAAATTTTCTTTCAAAATGATCACATTTAATGCCATAAGGCCTATTCCATACATAAGCGACCAAAATTCGGTTTCCGAGTTTCTGCATGATTTTAAATCCTTTTTAGGTTTAGTCCAGTGGTAACATTTTTTTATTAAAATAAATTAGCAACTGCATATTTGCACTCCTATCCTACCAGTTAGCCCCCCAAACTATGGAGATTGACCAAATTTAGGCCTAAAAAAAGCTATGTGGGAGTGAGTATACTTCTATTATTTTTATGTTAAAATGTTACCAAGGACATACCTAGTATACAATAAAAAAAGACCTACTGATTCGATTTTGTGTAAATGTAGCATATTGAAACCGTTACTGCTTCTAGACGAAGCTAAATCACAAACCAATTCTTTTTATGCGTCTCTATTACCACATCAGCTTTTTAAAATTATCAAAAAAAAAACTCTACCAAGTCCCACAAAACTTTTTTTGGCGCCATATTTGGTTATTTCCATAGCTGCCTGGTAGAGAAAGGGTGCGATTCATATTTATTTTCATAGAAAGATGTGTCCTTTGTCAACTAAAAACTAGTACTAATTTTAATCTTCCAAGAATTTAAAATATGATTCGATCTTGTATTTAACGTACTCGGTAACATTTTAAAAGCATTGCTGTTTCTAAACGAAGTTTAATCACATACAAAATAATAATAATAATTTTTTTATGCATCTCCATTAGCACATTAACATTTTAAAGTAATAAAAAAAAAATTTACTCTGTCCCACATAGCTATTTTTAGACCTAAACTTGGTAATTTTCCATAGTACCTTAGTACTTACTAGTAGATTGTGATTGATATGGAATAATTAACTGACCTTTCGAGCGTTAGTCAAAATAAGGAACTGGTCATCTGCAACCTCGGACTTGAACTGATGTATAAATCTTGCCAATAAACACTGCTCCTCCGCTAATTCCTCCAAATCCACTTCTTGACTTGACTCGTTCTTATCCGAAACCAACGTGCTCAATAGTAACAGAGCTTGTTCTACTTCTTCCTGCGAAGGAACAATAGTCTCACACTCTAAAGCATTATTTAAAATATAAATCCCCAACTGTTTTCTTCCGTTGTAATCCAAATGTTGCATAAGACCGGCGTAATGCTTTAACTTCAAGACCGTAAGTAGGTCGTTGTAGTGATCCAGTGGAATTTTAAGCAGTTTCTGTAGTTCTTTAGCGACTTGGGAGTTTGATTCAATGCGATCCAGACCGTTTCTTTGGAAAATGCCAACACTGGTTAGCATTACTTTGTCAATGTAGTCGACACGATCAGGGTAACATTTAAGAGCCAAGTTTACTAGTGCTACTTGCAGAGCCACCATGTCTTCAGCTGGGAGCTTCTGGCGCGTTGAGATTATTGACGCGACTTGATCGGAGAATACTTCGAAGAGTTGTACTTCTTGCACCATATTGTTACCTAAAAACAAATAATAATGACACTTTTAACACCTGAATTATATTTTCTTGTGTCTTTAAATTTAACAACCAAACCAAACGGTGTTTTTCTTACCTTCTGAGCCTTCATTTCTGTGACTAAAAGTAGCCAATCGTTCCATCAGACTAATAACAATATTCTTAACGTTAACACCCGGCTCAAGCTCAGCACATGATTTTAAGAACGCTGTTAAAGTTTGGATGTGGAACTCATCAGGAAAAACTTGTATAATACACTCCATTAAATATTCCTGTGCTATAGCATCGCGACAACTGACTACTTGCTCCAAAATACCAGGTAGTACCAGTTTTTGATATTTCTCCAATGTAACGCACTCCAATTGGCTAAGACGGACCAAATTAGTCCCGACCAGAATGCGTAGTTCTTGTCGTTCTTTCTCGCGGTGTTGTCGCTCCCTGGAATGGCCTTGGTGTTGCATTCGTACCCAGAGTTTGTTCATTTCTGCGAAGTTCATTAAGACGAAGTCTATCGAGTCTCTAATCGTCCCTTCGGGATTTTCTTCTAGGTCGGTTTCTACGCTGTCTGGGAGAACGTTTCGTGTACATTGCAGAAGGTAGTTGCGTAGAAATAAACCTCGTAGAGGATGCTGTACGCCTGTAAAAGTAACGTTGGATTTTATAAACATTTTTGATTAAATATTTGCAAATTACCTCTACACATTTCCACCAGATCTCTCAGCAAAGTGCGCCGCAATGAAGTGTTAGTTTTGATGAAGATTATACCGACTGTTATCAACAGATACAAGCGCGGCACAATATTTCCTGCGTATTGTACCAACTCATACAATTCCTTTACTTTATTTCCCTTCTGAAACTCATCCAATAAATACAATTCCAGGTGTCTTAATTCATCGGTTACGGCCATATCTATAAATTGCCCCCAGTTACAAACTTTAAATTAACTAAATTACTAAAATGCTTACACAACTCGTAATAGCTCTTAGGGGACAATAAGGATGTTCGTAGTTGCGCTAACATAGCACTGGCGTTCTTCAAAGCATCCATGAGTTTGTTCTTATCCAAATTTCTCTTCATTTGAAAAGCTTCATGTCTTGAAACGGCAAGAGATTCATGCAGAAATTTTTCCTGCTCCTCCATCGGAGATTGGGGCGGTGAAGGCTACAAAAGTATTGGTTTTAAACGCACTTCTTGTCTTTGAACTTTTTTCAATTAACAGAAATACCTTATAATGATTAAGGAATGTTTAAATAACTTTAAAGCAGATAATACGTACCATTTTAAACAATTATTCGCAAAGTTTACAAAAAAATCATCAGCTGCAGTTGCAACAGTAGTTCTTCTTCTTCTTAATGCAATGTGAGCATTATTCATACCGTTCCATGACCTTGGGACATAGTTCATACAGATGGAATGTCAAGTTCATTTCAGTAATATAAAAAATTGTATTTTTACTATTTTTATTTTTTAAATGTAAAATAAAATGAATTATTAATTTAATGACATGCTCTTGTTGTAAGTTGTCCTTACTCCTTATGGTGAATACTGTAGTGTCAGTTTTTAAATTTGTCCACATAACACAAGAGAAATGAATGAAAACGAAACTGAAAAACCATTCTCCTGCAATATTTCTGGCTGCAAGATGTCTTTTACGAACGCTGATCATTTACAGAGCCACCAGAAAAAGCATAACATGATGCTAAATCTGGATGTGGGTGTAAAATGCATGGAAACAGGTATTTATTGTAATACTACTGTAGTTCATTTTTAAATCTGGAGACTGTTCTCTTTGCAGATCAAACTCCAACCCCAACCCGTTTTATACGTAATTGTGAAGAAGTTGGACTATTTCAAGATTTACAGAACGTAAATCCGTTTGAAGAAACTTTCAAAAAGGCGTTAAATGGAGAACATACTCATAAAATTGTTAATTTAGACAACGCAGAGGATACAACACTACATACCCCTAATATTATATTATGCCATGAAGAAAATTCCTCAAAAATAAGAAAATGGCATGATGGCATTGATATAAACCACTTAAACCTCACACAAGTAGACGTTAAAAACAAAACTCCAGAAATTCAAACAAAAGTAGCAATTTTAATAAACGACGAGCACGTTACCTGCAAAGACAAATTAAAAGAAAAACTCATTAACAAACAACAACAAAACAAACAGCAGACTTCAGTAATTCAACTCACACCAGCAAAAAGAAAAACCAATGAAACTGTAGCTCCTCCTCCTCCATCTAAAAAATCGGTAGACACTAAAGAAAAGGAAAAAATCCGCGAAATCAACAGAGCAGCACAAAATAGATGCCGAAAAAAGAAAAAAATAGAGCATAATAACTTGGTGAGTGCGTTTGAATTATTAAAAACGCAAAATGCGACTCTTGTTAAAGAAAATGAATTCTTGCACGAAAAAGTTGTAAGTTTGGAAAAGCTTATAATTAAATTGCTTAGTGAAAAAAATAATACACCTTCGTAAATCTTAGCTTTTATATTTTGTTGGTGTTCCGCGGGTAATTTTATCACATGGTTTAATGACATTTTAAATGTTTTACTAATAAATTAACGATTTTATTTATTTTTAATTAACTTCTGTGATTGTATTTTAAGGAAATTAATAAACCTATTTTTTATTAAACAGACATTCTTACTATAACGTGCCAAATCCCTTATGAAGCCCTTTCGCTTCAGACGCTGAAATTGGCTTCAAAGCAAAACCTTCGAGTCGAGGCTGGTGTTCCAGATCCCTGTATTTGTGTAGTTTTTCCTTTAAATCATCATGTAGTGCATTTAAATCTTCGGAAACTTTCTCAATTTCTAAAACAATACAACATTTTACTCGTGTCGGATTTTTAAAGCTTTTTTTAAACCATTTTTAAGAATTTGTTTACATTCTTCTGTGGGGCGCTCAATGTGAACTGAACCGGTTTTAAACCATGTTCGGCGTTCCTCTACTTTTTCCAAAGCTCGAAAAGCTTCTCTTAATTTATTTTGAACATTAGAAAGCTCTAACTTCCTTTCCTTTGCTGTTAAAATGTCTTGCCCCAAAGTCTCTATTTCTTTTAGATAAGTGTATGATTTTTGTGTCTCTAGCACTTCCATTTTGTACCTTATAATCTCAATTTAACTTTTAAAATATTTTTTTAATTTGAAATGTTTAGAAATTGGAAAAATCTTGAAAATAAAATGATTATCTTTCAAATTTTGTAGGTTATGCGTTTGTGCCTTATTTCGGTGTAGGGAAAATGTCCAGTTTCAGTAGTTCAATGGTAACTTTTCATGGGTGCCTTATTTGGATCGCGGCCGCCCTGATCCAAATCCTAGACCAAATGTACGTTTTGCGCGCGATTTTTGGACGAAAATAAAGAAGAGCAACGCTAATTTAAAATATAATATTTATTAATAATGTATTATTACACTTAAATAAATTTAAACATTAAAACATAAAAAACACTATTTATAGATCTTATCAGTCAGTTTATTTCGAGGGGCAAATCGGTAGGGCCTAATTCACAAATTTTAGAATTTGTCAACAAATTCTTAAGAAATTCTACAAATTCTTAGCAAATTCTCAACAAAAATTCTTAACAAATTCTCAAGAAATTCTTAAAAAAATGTTTTTTGAACTGCCCCTCGGTTTATTCTTGCACATCAAGAAGAAATGAAATAGAGTTAAATTTTTTTTTTTTTAATATTTACTTCTGTTTTTTTTGCTCAAAATTTGTATTAGACAATTTTTCTAATACAATATCAAGATGCTTTTTTATTGTAGGTAAATTAGTGTCCACATAGTTGTTAGTTAAAAGAAGACTTTGAGCTGTTTCCAATTTGGACAAAATTTCTTTATATAGCGGAGATTCGCTGACTTTTTCCTTAGATATTATTTCTGCTACAGCCTCTTCGGGAGGATAATTATCTAAAATTTGCGGCAAAGGGGCATCAAAGATTTCATCGTCTTTAAAATAAGTCAAAACGCAATCTATTTTGTCACGCATATAACTTTTATTAATATTAAAGTCTCTTTTAATATTAAGAAGATCTTGGCTACTTAGACATTCCACGCGAGTTACGGGGTCATTCTTTCTAAAGTCGGATAAAATTCTTTTGCAGGATACACCTTCAGTCAACTTTTCTAAATAAAAAACACAGTTTAAATATTCACGTTTAATTGTTTAAAAAAAAATACTAACTTGCGATTTCCGCTCGAGTATCCTTAGGTAATCTTGTCCTTCGCATTTCCTCTATGCCTTGCCCATGCCCAACATGGGTGGAATAAAATGTTACATAAAATAATCCATTTTTCTTAATTTCAAGATTGATGTGGGCTGGGCAAACCTTATTAATTTTGTTGGAACCCAGGGGTTTCACAGTTCGCTGTCCAGTACCTTTAGGTTTGTGATTAAAAGAGCGGTGGCAAACAAATTTTTGTCTCAAACTTCCATCACTAGACCGTTTTTTTCCCTGACGAACCACGTACTCGCAAAAAGTTGTTGTTTCTACATTTCTTTTCCATGTATCATAATCTAGAATAGTCAAATATATTATAGGTGCCTTTAATTCAATTTGTGCCCTAATATCTAAAAGTATGTTTTATTTACAAATTAACAAGTCAATTAATTGTCTACCCTTTAAGCCCACTGTTTAATTTTCCTTACCTACATGTGCGAACAGGGTTGCTGCGTTGTAAATTAAATTGTTTAATAAAATAATTGTTTATATCATATCCCTGTTTCAATTGCTATTGTCTAACAAGTGCCCCATTGCCCCAAAAAAACAACTGGATACTAGATGCATAATGACGATATTGAGCTCGTGGAGTCTTGGAATTACCTAGCTAATTTACTTACCTTTTTTAGACATAAAAACATGATTTTCCATTTTACAAACTATACTATGATGTTTGTTCATATGTTGAATTAGATCTGCATATGAAATAAAGGGATATTCGCATTCAGGAAAGGAACATTTGTTGGGATAGACTTCTTTCGAGACTTCTTTTGTCGTCGGAGGGTAATCAGGGTGCTTTTTATTTATATGTCTTTGTAGGACATTTTTTAAAGCGTAAGACTTTCCACAGATATCACACGGAAACCTATTTGTTAAGCAAACTTCTTTTCTCGTCGGAGAGTGCTTTTTATTTAAATGTTTTTGTAGGCCATTTTTTAAAGCGTAAGACTTCCCACAGATATCACACAAAAACATATTTATTAAGTAAAACAGTAAGATTTTAAACTTTTAAACAAATTAAAGGTCAACAGGTGAATACTGAATCAAAATTATTAAAAAACGCGTTCCAAAACTAGATCTGATTTAAGTCAGTGCCAAATTAAAAATCGCTAGACGAAATTTTTTGTCATCTTTGAACTATTGTTGTATTGTTGATGTTAAACTATAGATCCTAAAAAGTAAAAATTCAGATCTATGGATTAGGACGGCCGCAGGCTTGTGCACGAATACTTTTTTTTGTACTGGAGACGAATACAAATACATACATTAAACTTTCTGAGAATACTTTTCGAGTACGAATCCTCCAAAACTAAAAAGTATTCGAATACGAATACGAGTAAATTCGTACTCGTATTCGCGTTTCAGAACGAATACTCTTAATTTGTTGGAATACCATTAGACGAATACTTTGCAGCGTTCTACTTTGCCGAGCGACTAACAAAAATTAAAAAACTAAGATTACCGCATGATTACCGCCGACAATAATGCGTTTGCGCATGCCCCTTGTGCGAATAACATTAAACAAATACTTTAAAGCGTTCTATTTTGGTAAGCCAGTGTGAAGCCAGTAAAAAAAACTAAGATGGCTGCCAGAAACAATGCGTTTGCGCATTCGCTTTGCGTGAATACGAGTACATAATGAATTCGTAATAAAACACGAATACAAGTACAAAATACCCTACTCAAGTATTCCTCGAATACGAGTACAAATTCAAATATACAAAATAGTATTCGAATACGAGTACAGAATACCTCAAAATGTATTCGAATACATTTCCATGTATTCGTGCACATCCCTGGACGGCCGCGATCCATTCCCATTTCTGTGTATGAATATTGCTCTGTCGGTAAAAAGTTCGTTCATCATCACTTTTGTAGATTGCGTCAGTCGCGTCAGTAGTGATCTTTTTTAATTTCAAGAAAAATATTACCAGCATGGGAGACAACGTGGTTGAAGCTGTTGGAAATCTTAACTTAAATAAAGATGAAAAGGCATGAATTTTTATCCACTTAAGTATATTTATTGCTCGTATTTAAGATGTTGAAAGTTCTTACTTTTTGCCAAAGAACTTTGCCGCCGTGCCGAATTACATATGCAACGTTGGTGTGTAATTATTTCTCTAGGAAGTTCTTTAACATTCTTAATAACAAAGAGATTAAAGCTGCTAATAATAAGTTACATGAAGCACAAGTCTACAACTTTAATGTGTTGTCTTTACATGTGGTGTAATTTTAGGCAAAGGTAAAGAAGGAAAAAAAGCCTGCTGCCGGAGGTGCTGAAAAATCATCCGTCAGTGAGTTAAAACCATGGCCTTCATACATTCAAGACCGTTTAAATTTGTGGGATAAGCTAAAAGCTCAGTATGATGCTGAGTTAGCACAAAAACCACAAACCCCCATTAAAGTTACTTTGCCTGATGGTAAAGAGGTTGATGCGTTAGCCTGGAAAACAACAGCGTATGATGTCGCATTAGGAATCAGGTGAGTCACTCTATTTCAATAGGTAAACACTGTATTTCATGTTCTGGAAAACCCACTCAATGTTTACAACTAGTGTTGTGAGAAGGTTTTTTTACCGGATTTTTTACCGGATTTTTAACCGGTTTTTTTACCGGTCAAAAATGATTTTGACCGGTCAATTTGGCTAAAAATGATTCTAAAGCTAAAACAATTGTAAGAAGAAGAAGAAATGGCTGTCAAATGTCAATTTTTGATTTTTTTAAGGGGGGTTCTGTGAGTTATACTTTTATTTGTTTAAAAACCTAAAATAAAAATAATAAAAAAATCGACGAATGAGAAATTAAGTTATTGAAATTAGTTTGCGAAGGTTATCTTAGTTTTATATGTAATTACCAATGCAGACAAATGTATAGCAACATTTTAATTTTTTAAGGTTTTTTACAAATTTTGGTAAATGTGGGCAAAAAAATTACGTATTTAAGTATTTGGTCATTTTAGAATCCCCTAGGCAAAATACATCCATTTTTGAAATAAAAAAATAAATCATTTTTGACCGGATTTTTTACCGGTAAAAAAACCGGTCAATTTGGCTAACTACGTTTTTGACCGGTAAATTAACATCACTATTTACAACGCATTTTAGCAAGGGACTAGCTGATAACACGGTTATCTCCAAAGTAAACGGTGTAGTTTGGGATTTGGATAGACCGTTAGAAGGCGACTGCAAGCTTGAGTTGCTCAAGTTTGACGATGCAGATGCGCAAGCCGTTTTTTGGCATTCCACAGCTCACGTTTTGGGTGAAGCTCTTGAGCGTATTTATGGAGGTTGTTTGTGCTACGGCCCCCCGATTGAAAACGGTTTTTACTACGATATTTTCCTTGGAGACAAAGGCGTAAGCTTGCACTAAAACTCATTTAAACCATATCAAAATAATAAAATTGTAGATCTCAGGTGCAGATTTTCCTGTAGTGGAAAGTTTAATGAAAAACATAGTAAAGGAGAAACAAAACTTCGAGAGGCTGGAAATGAAAAAAGAGGATCTTCTTGAAATGTTTAAATATAACGAATTTAAAGTTCGTATCTTGAAGGAAAAGGTTGATACTCCTACTACCACAGTGTACCGCTGTGGACCTTTAATTGACTTGTGTAGAGGGCCTCATGTTCGAAATACTGGAAAAATTAAGTCACTCAAAGTTACAAAGGTACTTTAGTTAGAAGTTAAATTTTAGAATTGGTTTAATTGCCTGGAATTCTTTGTAGAATTCGTCTACTTATTGGGAAGGAAAAGCCGACGCAGAATCTTTGCAGCGAGTCTACGGAATCAGTTTTCCGGACAACAAATTGTTGAAAGAATGGGAGAAGCTTCAGGAAGAGGCTGCAAAACGTGATCACCGAAAAATCGGAAGAGTTAGTTCTTTTTATTAATTTTCTTGTATTTTATTTAACTGACGTTTAATTACAGGAACAAGAGCTATTCTTTTTTCACGAGCTTTCTCCAGGATCATGCTTTTTCCAACCTAGAGGAGCGCATATTTACAACACCCTTATTAACTTTATTAAAAAAGAATACAGAAAGCGAGGTTTTCAAGAAGTTGTCTCGCCCAATATTTTTAACGCCAAGCTTTGGAAAACTTCTGGCCATTGGGCGCATTATGCTGTATGTTTTTTTTACTAATTTTACTCTGAATACATGTTTGTTTTTGTAGGATAACATGTTCACGTTTGATGCGGAAAAAGACACCTTTGCATTGAAGCCTATGAACTGTCCTGGTCATTGGTAATTCATACTTGTATGTTTTAAAAAGCATTGTCGCTTATGTTGTTTATTTTTGTAGTCTTATATTCGATAACCGTACTCGATCTTGGCGAGAACTACCTCTACGCCTAGCTGATTTCGGAGTACTTCACAGAAACGAGCTTTCTGGAGCCTTGACGGGTTTAACACGCGTGCGCAGATTCCAACAAGATGACGCGCATATCTTTTGCGCCCCTGAACAAATTAAACAGGAAATGGCTGGTGCGCTTGATTTCCTGAAGCATGTGTATTCCATTTTTGGTTTCACCTTTAAACTTGTGTTGTCTACACGCCCTGAAAAGTATTTAGGGGAACTGTCAATGTGGGATGAAGCCGAAAAGGTAATTGAAGTCGGTCTTTTGTTTGTTTGTTTTAATGTTTATGTGTTAAGGCATTGGCTGAAAGTTTGGACGAGTTCGGTGAACCATGGAGTCTAAATCCTGGCGATGGTGCTTTCTATGGACCCAAAATCGATATTACAATTTCTGATGCTTTGAAAAGATCGCACCAATGTGCCACTGTTCAGCTTGATTTCCAGTTACCTATTAGATTTGATCTTTCATTTATCAGGTAATTGGGAATGTCTAGTCTACCCTTATGTATGTTTTTATTTGCCTAACTTATACTTTGAACAAGCGAGCGTTTCTAAGCCATATTATGGTGCTTTAGTAATTAATAGTTAATTTATGTTTTTAGTGAGACCGGAGAGAAGAAGCGTCCAGTAATTATTCACCGAGCTATCCTCGGTTCAGTAGAAAGGATGATTGCAATTTTGACAGAATCTTACGCCGGAAAATGGCCCTTTTGGTTATCGCCAAGACAAGCAATGGTGATTCCAGTTGGTCCCCAATACGACGAATATGCTCAACAGGTTAAACAAAAGTTATATGAAGCTGGTTTTATGTCCGAAGTCGACACCGATGCTGGGGACACCATGAATAAGAAAATCCGAAATGGGCAGCTGGCGCAATTCAACTTCATTTTGGGTAAGTTTTTTTTATGTTTTATAGCCGAAAATTATAATCGTTTGAGTGTTTTGTGTCACTGGTTGAAACATACGAAAATTGTTCTTATTTTTTAAAAGGCTAACCCCCATTTATAACTTTATGGCTAAATACAGGGTGTTATTTTGTAGACTTTACTAGCGTTTTGCTCAGCTATGTGCAATTCGATTTGCATATAAATTTCTGGAAAGACCATTTAAGAACTGTGCTTGCGACTGGTAAAAACTAAATTTTAATTGGTTTATTAGTTTTGCAGAAAACGAAAGTCAATAGCTTTTTCTTACATTTTTATTGTAATATTTATTTTTATTCGAAAAATCTGTATTATTTTACATTTAAATCAGTTTTTACATATTAATTAAGAATGTCCGTTGTTTTAGAATAAATTCCTAAAGTTTCTTAAAATACCTGGCTTAAATGGTTCTTTTTTTTATTTAGGCAGGCGTTGAATTTGTATTGCTCTTATGACACTCATTTTTTGACGTTATTAACAATAAATCACGATTGTCATAATTTGTCAACACAATAAGAACATAGAAAAGTTTAAAATCTGTAGCCCACCTACCTAAGATAATTAATAAAAAAAGACTAAATCAGCCGACTATGTTAGGAAAACTTATTAAATAATTAAATCAACTATGAAGCAATGGTAAGATTTATTAAAAATGTAAAAAATGATTTGTACGTAAAATAATCCAGATTTTCCGAAAAAAAATAATTATTAACATAAATATCGATAAATATGATATTTACTGTTATTTTCTACAAAACCAATAGAGCAATTAAAATATTGTTTTTAGCAGTCGCAAGCACAGGTCCTAAATGGTCAATCCAGAAAATTTCACGGAAATCGAATTGCACATAGCTGAGCAAAACGCTAGTAAAGTCTACAAAATAACACCCTGTATATTCGAGATAATTTCCGTGAAATGCATGCATGCTTTCAAGTAATTTAAATTTATTAATTGTGCTGATTAATTTTCGGCGTTTCAGTTGTGGGTGAAAAAGAAAGGAGCAGTCAAACTGTTAACGTACGTACTAGAGACAACATTGTTCATGGGGAAATCTCGGTTGACGCTCTAATTGAGAAATTCAGAAACTTAGCAGATAAGTATGTAATTGAAGAAGACACTTTTTAAGTTTTTTGAAATAAGCTTAAATAAGTTGATAATATTTATTGTTGCATTTACGTCAATATCCCCAATAAACATTTTTATGATTTAAGAAATATGTTTATTCTTTGAACTACCCCAGGTCTAAAAAAGATTATTGGGCTGGGAAAAATAAAACAATATTGGTTAAATAACGCTACAAAATAGTGGGTTTTATAAAACCTCTTTGAAGGGTCGCTAGGTGTTTAAGCAAATTCATTAGGGAATAAAAATACAAACAAATAAATGTACATATTATATTGTCGGCAAAAGTAACATACCATTAAATGGCTTTGACATTACTATTTTTAATAATAAAAATGTTCTATCTAGCGATAACAATCTACAAGATACACAGTAACAATTTTACCTTATAATTACGGTTTTAAAACATTTTGTTTAAGTTGTTACAAAAATTATTACATAAAACGATAGGATGATTCCTTTACAATAATATCTACAAGGAAAAGAGTGAATGAGGTTAACAATTTGGGTGCCTTAACAATTTAGGAAATCTCAAACTTGTAGCTTAGAAAACTAAAATTGCTGCAAAATTATTTAAATAGAATTGCTATTGTTTGGATATTCAAGATCCAACAAAAGTGTGCGTTTTACAAATAATGTCTGAAAATACCTGCCAAAAAAATATGCACTTTCTGCATTTCTGTTAACCTATATATAATTATTTTGAATTAATAACAAAGTTAAAACATTTTATAATTTAATTGTAGCAATAACAACAATCTAATATATACAATTTTAAATATAATTAAATAAATAGAACATTCAAGAAATCAAATTGTAATTAAAATACTTGTGACATGAATCGTACCTACCAAAAAGTGTAGATTTTATTTTTAGTTGCAATTTAAAAAGCGGTAAAATAAATTGAAAAATTGTTTCGGCCGATCTCATTTTAATTTGGTGTTTTTTTAATTGCAAATGGAAACATTAAAAACGACCAAAAGGTTATTTAAATTTTTTAGAAAGAGAAACATATTGCTTTGGTTAAAAAAATTCAATAAAAGCATTCCTAAAAAAAATGAAAGTAAAACAAGCACAAGATTAGGAAAATTCTCAATCGTATACCTACTTTGTAAGAGACTTTTATAGTGTCGTGAAAAGATTTATATTTTTGGGGAGTAAAAACATTTCAGATCATATTAGCCTCAATCCTAAATGGTCTTACCCGCCATCCTTATTTCTTTTTAAAACCCCATAATACATTTTCCTTTTTTAATAAAAAAGAAAGATAAAGGAGATGCAAATAATTGGAAAATTGTAAATGCACTTTTAAAGCCTAAAATATAGTGAAAATATTAACAATTTATAGATTATTTGAATAATAACAATTGAGTATAAGTATTAAGTTAGGTATACTTTCTAAATATTATTTTTCTAAAGTCTAGAAAGATGTGTCTATTTTTTTTAATTTAATAATATAAATGGTATAAGTAGTTTTGTTTATAAGAAGTTTTAATAACGATAGCATTAAGCTGAGAAACTTGAAATATGATATATGTTCTAAGCTAAATTGGCTATTTTTGCAATAACTCTATTTTATTACAACTTTTTAATCTCACTTTTTAATTTGTTAATTTACTTTATAAATAATTTTTTTTATTTAATTTAACATTCGTTATTAATTATTTTATTATTAAGCTCTTTGCAGACGCAGACAACAAAATTCAATTAAATAAATCATTTATTTGTAGAACCTTGTTTTAGAGTACTTGGTTTTTTAAATTTTACCATGAATAATAATCCACAAATGATAAAAAAATATCCAAAAACAAAAATTTAATTACATTTTTTAAATTGACCAAAAACGTATCTGCGAAGAGTTTACTCTATCAATGCAAGGTAATGCATTCATTTAGTTAAGTAACAGTACAACAAAATTTGTGCCTAAAATCACACCAAAAAAATTATGCCTAAATAAGGGAAATTACGTGGGCTATTATTTTAGAAGAAGTAAGATGTTGTAAATGAATCTACTCGATTGTTTACACTAAAATTGAGCGCTTGAATATGAATTTAAATAAAAATTAAAAATGCCCACGAGAGTAAGAATCTGAGAGATATGTACTTTAATTTTGGGTAAAACCAAATGTACTAAAATGTTTTAGGAAATTTATCACATCAGTCAAACAAAAATAAATTAGGCACTTACAGCAGAAATCGTGGTAGATTCCAAATCAGTGCCTAAACAATGATATATTTACAATTTCTAGACAATTATTTTATATATACCTCTAAAGTTACTATCTACAATCTAGATATGTATATTTCGCTAGTTTATTCTACAGTGCATCATTCTTCGGGAAGTTTTTCTTATATAAAATTGTTTAGTAGGCCAGTAGAATCAGCATCATCCATTTTAAATGAGCAAACACTCTAATTTTACTGGACTAGGTAGCAAAGCTGAAGCTGCTCTCTATTAACGATCAAAATGTATCTAAACTTCCAAAATGCTTTGAAGTACATTAATTTAAAGCAGTTTCAACCGTTTAAATTTAATAATAAAAAATATCTATTTTAGTTAAATTCTATAAAAGACAACAAAATGAAAATCTGACGACTTTCTGTTTGTGTTTATTTCGTTTTGTTTTTTAAAGTTAAAATAACATTTGGTTATTAAAATCTAATCATCTATGTTAACTTTCTTTAATAGATATTATTGCTATCGTGTTTGTGTCTAGTAAAACTTCTACTAAACTACCATATAATGGAAGTTGATATTGTTTCATTTTTTGGTTTTTGTGCAGTTTAGATTTTCCCATGCTTTAGCGAAATACTACGCAAGTCTTGAGATGCTGACACTGTCTTTTATTACAATCAGTAATCTTAAGGCTAGAGGTTTAAATTCACAGATTAGAAGATCTGTGCTCCTAGAACCTCGTTTGAGTCATCTCCATTGAGCTTCCGTCAATTCTACTAAATAGCACATCTACATGAGTGCCCCATCGTATATTAAAACCAAATTTAGTTTTAAAAACTAGAAAAATAGGGCTACAAACGTATTATGGTTTCATTTAAATCAGTTATTTCTTTGCGCCGAAAATTTGACTTCAAAAATCATTGTAATATTTTTGTTTTTTAAAGTCAGATTTTCGACACAAAGAAATAACCGATTTAAATGAAACCATATTACGTTTATAGCCCTATTTTTCTAGTTTTTAAAAGTACATTTAGTTTTAGTTTACGAAGGGGCTCTCATGTAGATGTGCTATTCAGAAAAATTGACGGAAGCTCAACGGAGATGACTGATACGAGCTTCTAGGAGCACATATCGAATCTGTAAATTTGAATCTCTAGTCTTAAAATAGAGCCAGTATCCTAGAGCTTACACTTTTCTTTACTTTTAGCAAATGTGTTAGTGTTCTTTAATTTTATTTTTCAGTTTAATCAGTGTCCAATAACAAGTGCCTCAGTTTGTTTAAATTATGACCAAAAATCAGGACCTTGCTCCTTTCATTTTATTAAATTTTACTCCTTTAAGTATTTAAAATGTCTCGCTGAGAACACAAACAATTTACTTTTGTTTTTTTTTCAATACACCACTCATTGACGATAAAAATCTTATTTTGTTTTGTCATAAAAAAAAACAATTTATCATTATTTTGATAGAATTAATAACTTTATGACTGAGTGGTGCATGCAACTGTGCAATAAAAAATACCATTTACATCTAACTTTCCGAATTTTGTCAGGCCTTTTAACTTGTTTTAAAGGTTAAATTTAACTGGAAATTTAGTTGCAAACGGTTCTTTTGTAAGGGATATTATTTTTATGCATAATTTTTAAACTGGACAAACAATGTATTCATACTCAAACATGAGTGATACCGCAACGAAGACAAAATAGAGCAGAAACATGGTGACACCAAGGCCTCTGTTCATCTTCCAATGGAAGCACGCAATGGACATTATAACGAACAAAAGCATCAGAAAAAGGATGGTTATCGAACACACCATTCCCACAGAGTTTACTTCCACGGGCTGCCCGTAGATGATGCCGTACAACAGCCAAGGCACTGGTAAACTAAAACATAATTTTTGTTAATTCATATACATACAAAATGTCGCATAAACGCGATGGTACGTAGTTGGGGCATGTCTAGGAAACCCCAGAGAATTGTTTAAAAATTCCTAGCTCAAATATCCTCGGAGATATAAGGCCCCAAAGTGCGAAACTTTAAACGCTTATAACTTGAAGATAACAGCTCATATTATCGAAAGAAATGACTAAATACAAAGGCACAATCTATCTAAAAAAAATTGTACCATTTGTTTATCTTTTAAATGGTCAAATTACATTTTTATTATCAATTTAATTTTGCAAAAATTTTATGAAATGAAGCTGACAACAATGTTAATATCGGGTGAGCAAATAAAAACGACCCCTAAGTAGGCTATGAACAATGTAAAATCTGTCAATTAACAATACTTGGACAATCCCCATGGCCTACTTATGGGCCGTATTTATTTGCTCCCTCGATATGATCTATTGCAAAAATGTATGCTCAAGAATCTAGATGAGTTTTTAAGATGTATTTTACAAACTGTGTTGCCGTACTTATGTAACTTTATTCGCATTATTCTCGATGAACATAACAGATGGATTTGTTTTGACAATTTTCTCGGGATCCACAAAAATGCCCCAAGAGCTTACCATCGCGTTAATACGCCATTTTTTGGACACACTGTAGAAGAAAACTTACTTAAAGTAAAAAAAGTGTAGGCATCTCATTGGTCCATTTAAATTGTCAAATTCAAATGGACCAATAACTTGCCTTACTAAAGTTAATAGCGACGACAAACGTACTTTTTGTTTATTAAAGTATTTTGGGGCAATAAGCACTTTTAGTATTTTTTTATAAAACATAAAAGTTCAATTTTAGTTTTACTGTTATGCCCCATTTTTATTTTGTAACGTTTCCCCGAATATGCAAATTAAACTTTTTATTAGCCATTAAACTGACTGTTTTTACATTTATTTTCTATTCAATACCTAGTCGTATCTACAATAGGTACTTCTAATGCAATATTTTAAACGAAAAGTTAAATGTTATATAATTTGGATTTTAGTTTTATTACTATTCTTTTTGGAAACCAAATAGAATATTCAGTTTGGACGGGCGTTTCTGAAATCCTCAATCTAGAATAAAAATCTCTTAAGGCTAGATATTTAAATTCACAGTTTCGAGGATCTGTGCACCTAGAAACTCGTATAAGTCATCTCCGTTAGGCTCCCGTACCACATTTACACGAGGGCCCCATCGTATATTAAAACTAAATGTAGTTTTAAAAACTATAAAAGTAGGGTTACAAACGTATTATTATGGTTTCATTTTAATTAAAACAAAAATATTACCTACAAGGATTTTTGAAGTTTCATTTTCGACACAAAGAAATAACCCATTTAAATGAAACCATAATACGTTTGTAGCCCCATGTTTTTAGTTTTTAAAACTACATTTAGTTTTAATATACGATTGGCCCTCATGTAGATGTATTTAGTAAAATTGACGGGAGCTCAACGGAGATGACTTATACGAGCTTCTAGAAGCATAGATCTTCAAAACTGTGAATTTGAATCTCTAGTCTTAGGATTCGTTCGTTATATGACTTTTTAAGTAATTTTTATTTTGTCTGTGCGTAACAAAATAACTAACTACAGACAATTACCAATTTAATTTCGGCAATCATATTTCTAGATAGTTAAAGTGAGGTAAAATTACAATTGAGATTACAGTACGATAAAGCCTTCATGTATGTAAGTAGTTATAGTTCTTGAAACAAGTTTCGCGCAAAATGTTCCTTTTCCGGTTTCCACTTTTAATATCCAAGTTTAGTTTTTGTTTTGATAACTCATTTAGAGCAGGTTTAAATTAAAGCAGCCAGCTTATCGATTTAAATTCATAATGATGTATGGGCTTATTCCTTTAGCCGCGGTGAAGCGGAAACAGCTTTTGCTTTGTTTTGAGTAGCTGAGATTCTCTATGGGTCCTTTTTGGGTCAGAATGCTGTCTATCGATTCCGGATGTGAACATGTCAAACACTGACTTTAATTAATGGAATCACGTCACAATGGCCCTTATTTATGGATGCTCTAAGCCCTACTCTAATACGCTTATTAATTTTAAATCAATGGATTTCCAAATTGCTGACCGATTCACGATGAATAACTTCAAAATGGAAATCACTAATTCGATTTGCTGAAAAATTGTAAAAGTCGAGAGGGTATTGAAATTTATTGGCTACATCATTGATGCATAAAAGGATCAGGATTATGAAATTAACTTTTGCTTCAATTTGCACT
The DNA here is from genome assembly GCA_963920755.1 of Cartodere bifasciata. Lineage (NCBI taxonomy): Eukaryota > Metazoa > Arthropoda > Insecta > Coleoptera > Latridiidae > Cartodere > Cartodere bifasciata. The sequence goes on along the minus strand of OY987197.1, from coordinate 8,184,908 downwards.
TCTGTAGGCTGCTGTTACGCTTTTTAGATATCCTGCGTTTATTAAATATGGACTAATAGTCTAGAAATTTTGTATCAAGCCAGATTTTTACATTTTAAAAATTGTTCTTTTAATTTAAAAATGCTCTTGGTTTGTTTATCTAATTGTACGGAAAAATGTGGCTTTACATTTCTAATTTACTGCAGTGTAAAATTGTATTGCTAAAAACTGCAACTATCATCATATTTTCAAAAAACCAACTTAAAGTAGAATTTTTAGTTTGAAAGTAAGAAAATCTTAGATTTTACCGTTTATAAGAACCGTTAATAATTCTAAAATGCCAATATAAGAGTAGTATGAATAAATTATAGCCTAAGTAGGAAAGGAAACTCAACTTGGGCAAACATAAGCAACTGGATCGTGACTTGGCAGGGACAAATCGATCCGGAAAATAGCACCTAAACTTTTAGTTCAAAAGGTGCGTGACGTTTATGCTATCCTATATAAAATAGTACCCAAGCAAATAAAAAAAAAATGTAAAAGCATGAATTTGATTGTTTATTTTTAAGATTTATTGAGGGAAATAAATCCGGAATATATGGCGTGTTATAAATGTTTATTTTATGTTTTTACTGAGATGTAAATTTTTATTATCTGTTGTTGAAGCGCCAAGGTTACAAAAATGTTATGCTTTAATAAAGTCTTCAATGAAAGTTTTAAATAACATTAATAAATACCTTAGGTATGTCCTTTCTTTTTAAATTAACAAAAGGACAACAGGTAATAACTTAATTGATAATTCTTGAATGAATCAATTACCGACATGCTTCAAATTCTTTAATTTTTATTTATTGAATTTCTAGCTTCATAAACTCGATTGAAAATTATACGTTTGGATTTCGTGTGTAAGCGAAATTTGTGTTAACTTTTTCACAAACGCAACGTTTAGCTTATACCTCGTGAATGACATGCATTCGGATTGCTTTTCTAATGGTCTCAGAATTTGCCTTTTTGTTTGACCTGTTTTTTAAGCTATACTTTTTTTAATCTCATATTTGACAAACACGAGAAATAACCTGTATCCACAGCTAAAGCTTTATAAACCGTATAACATGGCAAAGATTTCTAACAATAATTTAGCTGAACTTCTTCAATTGATTAATCTCTATTTCGCTGTGCTTTACTTTTACAAAATTCCTTTAGCTCCCACACTAATAAGTGACTTTTTTTGCCACGCGAGTACAAAATTCAATTAAGTAAAAAGTCCTTACCCAACGGTAACGTCGAAAATGTTGCTGCCGACTGATGACGAAACGGCCATATCTCCAAATCCTTTTCTGGCCACGATTACAGAGGTAATTAAATCAGGAATTGAAGTCCCTGCTGCCAGAAACGTGAGTCCCATAACTTCAGGAGGAATTCTTACAGTATCTCCTGCCACATTGGCCCACCATACCATAAGGTATGAGTAGGCAGCTATCCATACTATACTCCCAAGAAAAGTTATGGCGAAGAATTTTTTACCTATAACAATTTTTTTTTTTATAATTTGCATAATTTATTAAACATTATGAGACCAATCAGTGCAGGAAAATTATACCAATTAATTTGATTTGCCTGGGTACTACAGCATTACTTAATTGCTAACAGAGTTTGTGTAGGCTTTATTTTTCAACTACAAAGTTTTCATTTAATCAAAATTTAATGTTGTCCCATTTAACATTTATTGGCATTTAACACGAATAGGTATTTAGTAAAATGCTACTGCTTCTATTAGCGTTTTTAAATTAGATATTTTATTGCAGACAAACCAAACTGAAAAAATGTTTTAGTTTTATGGTACATAGAGGAAGATTTTAATCTTTTGACATTTACATTCGAATTTAGATTTTATGATATTTTATGTTAATTTACGATATTTTGATGCTGTTTGGTGTAGTCTACAACTAAAAAAGATAAACTAATGGCCACTTGCACCCACACTTTAGGTGTTACTTTAAATTAAAGATTTGAGTGTTACGTCTAGGTGACGTTTAAGCGTAAGAGAGTTTGCTTCTTTACTAAAAATAATGTTTTTCACAGTTAAGTGTCACTTAAATTATAAGTAAGGCTTAAAATTATGAGTGATTGCACTCATAATTTTAAGGTCATAAAACCTTTAAAAAAATGGAACAAACACAGAAGTGTGGAAAAAACTTTCGAGGTAACTTCTTTCTATAAAAAAAAATTAGCAGCTCCATATTTTTGCACTCCTCTACTAGTAAGCACCTCAAACTATGGTTTGGTGATTTTATATGGAATGTGCCTTATTAGTGTCCTAGTAAAACATTTGTTTAACGAGTACTAGAGTTACCATCAAGTATTAGAAATCTCCAATAATTATTTGGACTATTTTCTATAAAATTCATGATTTTAGTTCATTTCTCTAAAGGAAATGTACTATTGTAATTGCAATTTCTGAAAATCGATGTTTTTTTGAAACTGTGCCTAAACGAAGCAAAATACGTAAATGTTAAGGGTGTTGGAAAGATGCTACAAAAAATTACCGATCTTTTGATACTAGAATCATATCGATCGGACCATCCACTGGGTTGTTATTAAAAAATATCACTTTGGTGTATGTTAGGATGGATGGATGGATGGATGTATGGATGTACGGAGCAAAAAATTTCTTTAACCGTAATTTACTCAATTATGGTACTAGGTAGAAGGTTCAAACTTGGCATAAGTAAATACCAAAGTCTTGTGGTCAAGATGACCACAAGGTCATACTGACCACTGGTCAAGGTTAGTAGATATTGCATGCAAAAAAAAATCTAGCCCAAAATATTGTGATTTGCAAATTCTTTCGGAGAGCCCTTTGTGTTAAAAATTTAAAAAAAAAATTCTATGTCTAGGAAAAGAGCTATGACGTTTTCAAATGTCAATGTTTGCATTGACATAGCTTCAATACTACAATAGTTAGAGGACTCAAACTTGGAGGATGGATACACAAGAGACAGGGGTTCAAGGTCATGTCAAGGTCATATCTTTTTGAAGGTCAATAGCATTTTTATTATTAAAAATGTATGTTAAGGTAAATGCAAGGTAAATGTTGGACATGTTTTTGAAAACAGAAAAGCTTGTTCTTGTGTTTCGGACTTAGTAAGCCATCTTCAGGGAATTATTTATAGTTTGACTTTAATTATCTCATACACCATAATAGTTAAAGGTCTCAAACTTGGAGGATGGATAACCAAAAGATAAGAGTTCAAGGTCATGTAAAGGTCATATTGATTGAAAGGTCAATAGCATTTTTATTATTGAAAACCTATGTTAAGGTAAATACAAGGTAAATGTTGGACATATTTTTGAAAACACAAGAAGTTGTTCTTGTGTTTCGGACTTGGTAAGCCATCTTCAGGAAACGATTTATAGTTTGACTTCAATTATCTCATACACCTTAATAGTTAGAGGTCTCAAACTTGGAGGATGGATAACCAAAAGACAAGAGTTCAAGGTCATGTCAAGGTCATATTGATTGAAAGGTCAATAGCATTTTTATTATTGAAAACCCATGTTAAGGTAAATGTAAGGTAAATGTTGGACATATTTTTGAAAACACATGAAGTTGTTCTTGTGTTTCGGACTTAGTAAGCCATCTTCAGGAAACGATTTATAGTTTGACTTCAATTATCTCATACGCCATAATAGTTAGAGGTCTCAAACTTGGAGGATGGATACACAAAAGACAGGGGATCAAGGTCATGTCAAGGTCATATCTTTTTAAAGGTCAATAGCATTCTTATTATTAAAAAACTATGTCACGTTAAATACAAGGTACATTTTGGACATGTTTTTGAAAACACAAAAGTTGTTCTTATGTTTCTGACTTAGTAGGTCATCTTCAGGAAACGATTTATAGTTTGACTTCAATTATCCCATGCACCACAATAGTTAAAGGTCTCAAACTTAGAGGATGGATAACCAACAGACAAGAGTTCAAGGTCATGTCAAGGTCATATTGTTTAAAAGGTCAATAGCATTTTTATTATTAAAAACCCATGTTAAGGTAAATGCAAGGTAAATGTTGCACATGTTTTTGAAAACACAAAAGGTTGTTCTCGTGTTTCGGACTTAGTAAGTCATCTTCAGGGAACGATTTATAGTTTGACTTCAATTATCTCAAACACCACAATAGTTAAAGGTCTTAAACTTGGAGGATGGATAACCAAAGGACAGTAGTTCAAGGTCATGTCAAGGTCATATTGTTGGAAAGGTCAATAGGATTTTTATAGTAAATGGTGGACATGTTTTCAAAAACATAAAAGGTTGTTCTTATGTTTCGGACCTAGTAGAGTAGGTCATCTTCAGGAGACGATTTATAATTTGACGATTAGTCAAACTTAAAGAAAGGATAATTAAAAGACAAGGGTTCAGGGTCATGTAAAGGTTTTATGGTTTAAAAGTTCAGTATAATTTTTATTATTCCAAAACTATTTTTTGTTAAATGCAATGTAAATATTGGACATGTCTTTAAAAACATAAAAGGTTGTTTTTATGTTTTGGACCTATTGGACTATCATCAGGAAACGCTATAATTCTAACAAAAAAATGAATTTGTACGTAAGAAATGAACTCAAGAGTCGGATCTACCGGCCTCGACTCAGCTAGTTAATTTAGATCCTTGGTCTGTAGCCTCGTAGACAGACATACCTAATTTTAATTAATAAAATATGTATTTACCTCGTGGTGATCGTGTGTCAGGCAATGTCAGCCACAAAGGAAACACAATGGGTGCAAGTAGCACGTAGGTCAGCCTCTTCCGGGTACCGGACGGCCATCCCATATCCATAGCCTCAGGAGCATCAACTTCGCCAGATCCTGCGTCTCCTACCTGCAGACAAACTACAGCCTGTGACGTCAGTGATTTACGCGCCCGCACAGTGGACATACGCCTCTATAAAAACAAGAAAATGATAATTTAATCTTTGAACAACTCTTAGAAAAGTGCTTGATCTTGAAACAAGGGAATGTTGGATGAGGTGTTCTTTTTTGTGGTAATGTGTGAAGAACTTAATCCTTTATTCATCTATAAAAGCTGCGGTCTAGAAAACTATCATACTTTTGTTGTTATTTATGAATATTGCAGATGTGCAATTTAATTTTCTAGATTTTTAAAGCCTCTGGCAACGTCCCAGGGTGTTAATTGAAGCATTACATTTTACAAAAAGCAAAAAGAGATTACTTACAGCGCAGCGTGATTTATTGACTAGGTTACTGTAGTGTTTACTTTGCTTTAGCTTCAGTTTTTGCATTATTTTCTAAAATTGATTGTTTACAAAGCAAACTACATTATAGTAGAGGAACACATATGAAAGAGTAGAGTCAATAACTCTTTATAAACTTTAAATTAGTTTCATACTAGGACAAACCATGTCAGTTCTTTTTATTTAGCAAGGTAGAAATACTTTTTATAGGATAGTTTTAGTAAATACTTAAATATTTTTTTTATTGGGACTGACGATACTCTTTTTTATGATTCTCTACATTGAAGCAAATTCTACTTGTTTAGTATGATTTACCTTTCAATAATATTTGGATCAGGATTAAGCCTTAAATTCTCAAAAAGTGTAGCATGTATGTAAAAATGAAAGTGTTACAGGAAGAAAACAAGGAAATGCACACACAGTAATAATTACAATTCATCGTATTTTCAATAAAATGCTTAACTCTAAAAATATCCAGCAATATTAAAATGTTTAGAGGGGCAGAAGAAAATATTATACAATAAAAACAAGCTGTCTATAATCAAAAAGCACGTACACAAAAATGGTAACATTAAATTTACATTCTGGTATTATTATAGTAACCTAAAATGTTTTCAGGGAGAGTATAGGTACTGTCTTGATGGTGTTAAATCCAAAATTTTATTCATTAAAAAATGAGTTATTGGACATTGGGAAATGGCAAAGTCAGACGTGATCATGCTTGAATTACGAAAACGAAAATAAAATTTTTAGTGCACGTAAAGGTACTTTCATTGCATTTACTAGCTCAATTCGGAAGGCTCCTAGAGAAAGGTATAAAAATTTATGAACGCTTGCGTCATAGCCATTTTGTTTGACTATTTTAGATTTCCCAATTGCCGAATCGGAAATAATTTTTTTACAAAGTTGCCAAGTAAAGTTAAGATTTTGATTAGGAACGTCATTTAGTAAAGGAGGTATTTTTTGTTTGAGTTCTGTCCTAGCAGTTGGATGTCTTGTTAGGTAGGTAGGTTAGAAGGTATTTAAAATTTGGCTATACGAAATTCAAAATCCAGAAAAAGAAAAGTTGGTTCCTAAAATTCCTTTTTCGTGGTTATTAAAACAAAATAAGAAAATTTCATTAATCATTGGTGGTATTTTAATATTTGTTTAGATACAGGTATAGCAAGGCACTTTGTTGTTATAAAATTGGCTTAACCTTAATTTTACCAGGCAAAAAGCATGCACGCATTAAAAAAACCCTGAGTCTAAGATAAGAAAAACATCCAATCTCACAATCAGCCATGAAGTCATAATAAAACTACACCAATGGGAGCAAAATACAAAAGTTAGTTTGTTCATATACATTAGTTTATGAATAAGTAATAACATAATACAATACAGGGGCCTGGGGGAATCAAAGACTGCGAATCAACCAAATGGGAACACTTTATCAAACTATCAATTTCTTAATAAAAAAATAAGCAAATGCAGAATGAGTAAGTTTTCCCACTTATTTTTGGAAACATCACAAAACACCAAAACAATAAAAAAAAACTCACTAGAGATTCGCCTCTCCACTGAATTGGCTAATTATAAAAATTAAAAAACGCAGTCATGTTCTAATTTAGGCAAATTAATATCTAGCCTATGTCTAATTATAAAATTATTTCATACTTTGTGCTTAACATACATGTCGACAAATTTCTAATAATTTTACAGGATTATTAAGTACAAAATCCTGTTTATCTAATATCAATAGTATTGCTTACAAAAAAGATAATTAATAGGTATTTAAAGGATATTATACTCTGTGTTCTGTTGGCATTATTACCGTAAATAATATATTATAATAATTTTCAGTCCCCCCCTCCTTAAAATCAATAAATAAACGCAACTGGGACTCATTATCATTAACTTAAAAACAACTTTGATGTCGTTAAATGAAATAGAGAATGCGCCACCGAATAAATTTTGTTCTGCCACCGGACGTTACTTTACACATGCTAATTAGTTCATTTGCAAATGCCTGCAAATCGAGTGTCTAAAACACTCGTACGATATATAATTGAAATGTTTTAATTATAGTTTAATTTATTCAAAAATACTACAATTTGGAAATTATTCAGTTTAGTTGCCGAGTTTGAAAATGGCGAATGCGCCTGCATACAGAATGTTTAAAAATTGACGCATAAACGATGATACGTTGTTGGGGCATACCTAGGGATTCTTGGAAAAATGTTAAAAAAATCCATCTGTTATTACTCACTAGAAAAATGCGAAGAAAGTTGCATAAATTTGGCAACACAGTCTAAGAAAATACATCGAAAAATTCCATCAAGATTAAGACCATACACTTTTGCATTAGATTTTATTGACATTGTTGTCACCTTCATTTTATGAAATTTATATGCTAAATTAGAGGTTTATGCCAAACTTTAAAGCGTTTTACTGTAAATTATACTCGAAATTTTCCGTCGGCAATAACCTGAGTTGAAATATCTCGTTGGCAAGCACTGACAGCGAAATAAAACACCTGGATAGAAGTCAAAATTATGATTTTTTGTTAATTTTGTTAAAAATTGTTCTTTTAGTTAGTCGTATTCGGTAGAGTGCCTTGATGTCATATTGACAGTTATTGTCGCCTTATAGAGTGGCGACATGCATCATTCTTTCTCTGTCATACAGATAACGTCATCCACATATTAGCAAAGATGACAACAAATACAACTTACAAACACAATTGATGACATAATCTGTATGACAGAGAAGGAATGATGCATGTCGCCACTCTATAAGGCGACAATAACTGTCAATATGACATCAAGGCACTCTAGTATTCGGTGTTTACATAAAATTAATATAATTTTATTGGGTAAATAGTATTTATAAATAAAATAATCGTGTCAAATAGGCCTCGTGCTCTTGAAAATTTTTTAAATTTAAAAGAACTTGTTCTTTTTGAATACGCATTGTCCTTTAAAAGTATATAATCGAAAATTCATAGAGCACTCGTACTATTACTACTTATTTTAAAATGGTGTAAGATATGTTGTATTAAACCATTTTTTTCGCTAATATGTGCTGATATCTTCAGGGTATAAACGTTCGAAGTTTTCAAAAGGTATAAGAGATGATTTTTTTTCAACATTTTTCTAGGGATAACGTAACTTCGCGGTTATGCGCCAATTTTTTGACACCTGTATTTGAGTATTCAAACAGAAGCTATTTTTCAATTATAGAATTAAAATCGATATAAACGTTTAGTTGGCCCCCAAAAAAATAAGTTGTTTAAAACGCTTAAAATAAAACCTATCAATCTATACATAAAAAACTAATTCAAAAAAGAATTAAAAATTAATAAATCCGAAATACTAATAAAAAACCACAAATACTTGAACGAATAGCACTTACCGTATCTAGATGTATATCAGTCAAAGCGTTAGCTACGCCATTGGGCATATCAGCGATATTTGAGGGCGCTAACATTGTTTCTTGCTTGGCCGCCGAACTAACATGATTGGCTGCCGAGCTCGTTGCAGCCCCATTGTGGGGCTTTGTTGCATCCAGCAGTACTTTTAGTGATGCAATCGCGTGAAGTTGAGTGGCTTTTTCATCCACTTTACCTATAAACAATTAAAGTAAAACACTGCTGAAACGTTCAATTTTCTTTATAAAAATACACGCCATGCAATGAACGTTCCGCTAGCTATCTAAATTAGGTCGTTGGTTTTGCAGCTTCGGCATCACGCATAGGAATTCCTTTTATATCCAGACTTAAGGGTTAAAGAAACATGACCTTTCTAGCTTGGCGTTGGCAATTGTCCATTTTAATTAATGTTGGTCTATCATACTATATTTAAATAGATGTACCTATACTAAAACCCAACCCTCTCAAGTGGCGTTTTGTCACTTTTAAGCTTTTTTACCAATGGATAGTTTTAAATTTGTCTGAAGAAATGAGACGAAACAAAACAATATAAATTTTACTTAAACTCAATAAGTGTAAACTTATAATATGGCGAATGCGCCGGGCAATTACTCACGTTAATTATTTATTTATTTAAATTAGTACCACTTTTACAAGCTTAATTTAAACAACTCGACCTATATAACTTTACATGTAAATAGTACCATATTTACTTTTAAGCTATAACTTAAATAGTTAAAATAGTTTACCCGAGAGTTTACCTATAAAATTTGTGAAAACATAAAATGGAAAATCGCTTGACATCGCATGCTACGAAATGAAATGTTTTACGATACTTTACGCAAGTTCCATGTTAACTTTGAGCAACTTTTCATATATTTCCATTGACCTTTTATAAAATAAAACAAAGAATTATTACCACCAAGTTGTATAAAAATACTTGATGGTATATCGGATCCAATAATGATACAAAACATAAAAATATCAAAACAATATGTAGTTTAAAAGAATTGACCTTTTATATTGCACAAATTTATATTGATGAGGGTATTTGGTATTTATTGGGTCACAATTTTTTATAAGGATGATTAGTCCTCTTGTCATCCTTCTATCTTTTAAATTGTGTACTAATGTTTTTTCCACAATGCGACTATTTTTCTGATGCGAATGTGTAGAGTAATAAACACTAAAATAAAATGTACGAACTTATAACACATAATTTCCACGTAATAAAGCACATTCGTTGTATTGTTGGTTTGCTTTTTGAGAAAAGGTGTTATGATGTGCATGTGCACCAAAGATAGGTAAGCTTCACAAATGGTTGGATGGGTATTGTAAAGTCAGCTCGAGAGTTTAACTACAAAATGTATGTGGCTCACACAACATGAGTTATTTTTGTTATGAGCATAGACCAAAGAAAAAATAAACGCTTTATAGGCATACCTACACGGCTATAAACTTTTGTAGGTCATGATATACTTAAAGTGCATAAAGAAAATTAAATGAATTGAAGAAGGAACACTTAGTGTCAGTTGTGGGTTTGCATAACCTTTTTATGTACTCTAAAAACTACTTGAACTGACTAGATTTTAAGACTATTAAATGAAATGAATACAGCATATTTTTATTTTTAAACATCCGTTTTGAAATAAGACGTTTTTAAAAAAATATAAACAGATTTTGAAAGGGCAAGATTAGAAAAAAATGTTTACAGAATCTATTACTTTTTAAACAACAAATCTAAGAAATGCATTTAACAATCTAAATAATTTAGTTTCTAGGTGGTTTTAGAAGGATTAAAAGCATTACCCGACCTGCTACAATATTAATCCGTAATGAATGAACCTTTTAAATAACTGGTGTTACCTATTTGTAGTTAATTCAAAACTTAAGGAACTAACTAAGATTGTTTTTAAATTTTAATACAACTAAGTATGGTATTTAAGCTTTAATTTTTCATTGTAGCAGAGACCAATTTGCAAAATAAAATGCGAGGCCGTTTAGGTACCACCTTAAACGGGTAATACCAGTATTTTCCGCTTAAAGCAAAATTTTAATTTGTGAACTGGTTTAGAAAAAATAATAATATCTATCTACCTCACCTTACCATGATGCAAAAAAGTTGTGAAAATCTCTAGCTAAGGCTATTCCTACTTCAAAGTCAACTTTCAGTTTTCACTGACAAAATACAACCACATATAAAAAAAAATAGATAAGTTCTACCTGCATACTGACCATCATGGAGGGGATCTATTGTATGTATCATTAATTGTAGTAGGCCATGTCTAAATTTGGCCCCAGTGTGGGGGTGACTTGTAGTTGATGATGGTAGTTGCGTACTTTCTGAGGCCGTTCGTGATGTCATGCTTCCACCTGGTTGAGTTCCCACGCTGGTCTCGCTTGATGTTGCCACTGTACCATGCTGAAATTATCAGAAAATAAGAATCATTATTAAAATAAAACTCTTTTTTAAAATAATATAGAAATCTTTTTGAAGAAAGAAAAATGAAAGTACTCTTTACTGCAAAATGCAATAGTTTACTTTGGACGCTTTAGTTTAGCTAAATAGCGCCAGCTGATCTGTTGACGAGATGGCTTAGCCATACAGCTGACTATACCTGTGCGTGAGTCACTTCTGTCTCGACAGGTGGCATTAAAGGCTTTTGTCCTTTCTTTGGTACTTCGTCGAAATATACAAGTATCTTAGTTTTTTACGGTTATGCATAGACTAACTCTGATATGTAATTCTGATGAGCCCCAATAGAGCGAAACAGCTGTCAATCACTTCAAGTTGGTAGATGCATACACCCTTAAGAAATAAAGATAGACTTCTTTTATAACTTGACCGTTTAGGATTTTTGTGACTCTTAGATTTAAAACTTTTTAATCACTGTCTATTATCTAGGAAACCTATACAAACCAGTAGTGGCAAGCTCAAACTGAATAATTTATCAAACAAGTAATTTATTAATAATTAATATTAATTAGCAAAACCCTAATAAATTAAACGTCTTCCTGTAAATGGCCTCGGCCAGTTTGGATCAACGCCAGAAGCTGACAATCTTTTAAAGTCGTTTAATTTGGCTTCCAAAACAGAATAGCTTTCCGTCCGTAGTTAAAATAATTTGCTTCTGGCTTTAACTAAAAGTGAAATATCATCCAACATATTGTATTTTTTTAAATTATATGTGATTTTTATGTTCACATAATTACAATATTTTTTTAAAATAATGTACATGGGTTCTTTTAATGGTGCATTTCTTTTACAGAAAATCACGTTCTTTTATTTTATGTATGTTTTGTTGGTGCATAACAAATGGTGTAATTTGGCGAATGCGACGGGTTAGCATAACTAACATATTGAATTACTTCAAGAAATCCCAGTGTAAGGTTGCTGAATTTCTGAATGTAGGATTAGGATGTGACAAGATCTACCGCATAAGAGCTTTGCACAGCCAACCCCCTGGTTCCACTTCCTCTCTCTGCCATTAGCACGTTACTCTCCGTTAGCCATCCTACTTTTGTGAGAAGCTTTACATTGTATCTGACATGCTTTATTAAAGTAAACTACTTATTTTCTGTCGTCTGATGACGCACGTACATACGTATATGTTGTTTTATAAATCTTGATTGTTTCAGGCAAATATGTATCTCAAATACAAATAAAATATAAATTAAAAACTCCTAATTTTAAAGACTAATTCCTGATTGGATTGCTCATTTAAGAGTGGGTATATGTAATATCATTATGGATAATTAATAATTTGAAAGCTGGTATTATACTTACTAATATAATGGAAAAGACAAATGATAACCGCCATCAAAGTGAATTTTAGCGACAAATCACAATGCTAGAGAATATAGTCTATTGTTGTGAAACTTTCTTTGTGTAGAAAGAAAGCGAAATCGGATGAGGGAAAATGTTGATTGATAACTCGACTTAAAGAGAACTACTTAGATATCTCTTTAGAATATTGTTCGATGTAGCTTGTTGAATTTTAAAAGCTACCGCAAATTGTGATTTTTTTCGAGTATTCATTGTAGTACCAATCTATACAATGTTTTAAAAAATTCTTTATTCCTGATAGAAAGCATTGAATAAACGTCACATAGAATAGAAACGGACAACATAGGATTTATTCGAACAAATTCTGGTTTAGCTTCTGAAGAAACATATTAGGTAGAGTTTTTTTTTCTGTCTTCGTATTTAATACTAAAGGTTTTTTTTATAAAATTAAAAATATAGATAAATGAACAAACAAAATACAAATCTGTTTCTGGGAAATCCAATTAACACTTTGTTATTATTGTCACAATTATTGCATCAAACCAACTGTTTAAACTTCTATTATTTATCAATAAGTTAAATCATAAGTACTTTATCCAAATTACTAGTTACAATAAATCACTTTAAAATATTATCCAAATGATCTCGCATGAAATGAAATCAATACCTACATGTTCGCCAAATAAGCCAAATGACCAAATGTAAATGTGTAGAGCGTGACATGCATTTTGTAATAGCTGCTCTGTTTTATGGCGCTTTCTCCCAACAGAAATTATTGAAAAATTAACCAATCGGAAATAACCCAATTAGTACGATTTTTTAATTGCTCAATTTGGACAATTACTACGAAATTATGCCCCATTCATCAATGTACGATTAAATTGAGCTGATTCTGAGCTAGTTTTGTTTAGGAATGCAAAAGTTGTTTGCATCTCCATATAAGAAGTAGTTGTTTGTATAGGTTTAAAGGCTAGACTTAAGTTGGAAGCATAGACGAATGTTAAAGTTTAAAAGTTGTGATTCCAGGGATTATCGTTCTGGCAACATTGGCTTTTAGCAACCACAAGCTTCAGCATTTCTATCGCGGTTACAATAAAGGTCGTCAAAAAATCTCAATTGCAGTAGGTAATTTGTGTATGTGTGCTTTATACAACTTCAAATAAATTGCTCAGGAGCATTTGATTAAATCTACAAGAAGGGCTTTTACTTATAAACTTTAGAGTGAACACCTTATACATGTTGCGTAACAACACAGCTGCTGAAAGGAATCAATATTACACCCAGCAGAAGCTTTGGATTCTTTCTTCCGAAGTATCATCTCAGCAGTTTTGTTTGCCTCCTACTTTTCCTTGCCTTCTCCTTTTTATTTTTAATTAATAGATCCTTGCACTTCCACTTTTTGTTAACTCGTGTGGAATCTTATTTTTACTTGGGAAGTATTCAAATAATTAGTTTAAAAGTTTATAATGATGAGTACTATCCTGTGTCATCATTAATTTTTACTACCTACCAATAATTTGCCAAAGTTTTACAGAAGAAACATGTATGTACCATTAAAATATTTTGGTAAATGTACGCGAAAGGAAATTCAACAAATTTAATGTAATCTTAAATAAAATAAATTAAACCAATGTAACAATGTTTTAAAAATGATGTGAATCATTTCATATATTCTGAAGATTGAAAACATAAATTCAAAAGTCGGACCTTAACAGAGACCACTCAGCTGGATATTTATTTTGAAATGATTTCAAGCAAAATGGACCCCGGCGGGTTTACTTACGCTCTGTTTGCACGGTTTGCAGAAAGAAAATGACATGGAAAGATATAATTTATAATTTACATTGACCTTTCCGCTGCAGAGCCAAACCTTTTTCTACAAAAACCATAAAAATTTATGCATTATCTAATAGTTTATTAACATTATTCCACTTTGAAACTTGGGTTATAATTAAAATAAGGCGAGTGGAAAACTGTAAAAATAATGGCCCCGTTTTGTTTATCATCAGTCATTTAGCTGCTTGCAAATTGATAACTTTTAGTTTGAATTAATTTAAGAGTTTAACGCTAATTTCAAAATAATTTTTTAACTTTTGACTAATGTTAAGACAAAAAAGTAAGTGGAGCTCTTAAAGCATACCTTGTTAGATAAAAGAAAATTTGAACGTTAGATTCGCTAACCCACTTCTCCGAGAATATGTTGCACTTCAGAAAAAATATAATGTTATTCTGCCAAATAAATCGTATCTACTTCAAGAAAATGAACGACAATCAGATTGTCCAAATAGGTCACCGAAAGGACAGTTTTTTATCAACAAATGGACAAGCAAGGTTCACAACCGAAACAAAATTCATAATGAATAATTCCAAATAACCATTAAAAGGAATTTATATTTGTTAAAAGTGTTAAAACTTTAAGGACTCAATGGCAATAAAACAAATAAAATAAGTTCGGTAGCTTTGCCTGATGGCATCTGTTTAGTGCTCTTATCATTTTCTTTAGTTAGTTTTATTTTTTTTCGTGAAGAAGCCCTTTTTGATCGTGTGGAGACCCCATTTTGTTGTATCGTGTCAAAAACTATTGTTTCCGTAGGCTTTGTTATTGTTGTTTTTAAGGGTCTGGCGTGATAACTACCAATTTTAGCTCTAAAACATTATTTCCCCAAAAAAATTAAATTCTATAGGAACGTGTTGAATTTCTGCATGCTAAGTTACCTATAAGTGTATACTAAAATATTATAATACACAAATTCTTATTTTCCCTACTTCTCTTGTTTAAAAGCTGAATAAGAACAAAAAAATCATAATCATAGGAAATACCTATATCAGGTGTAATTTGGCGAATGCGACGGGTAAGCACTACACGTTTTTTTAACATGGCTTTCTTATGAGTAGCCTTTTGGCCAGATTGAGTGGCCTAGTTTATTTATTGTTATTGTCATTTGATGATGGATTTTTGAAGTTTGTTTTTTTATATTTTTTGTAGTTTATTCTTTGTAAATACTTTTAAAATGCCGAAAGGAAAGGGAGAATGGTTCACACCAAATTGTGTGATGAAAAACAAACAGGAACAATGGCAAAAATTGGAAGAGAGTGGATGGGTATAAAAACAAAAGTTTCATAAATTATCTCCTCGAGGACTAAACAGAACAAATTGACGTCACATACACTTTCAACACTTACAATTCCGCTGCAAATTTAATATTACACCCAAAAGTTATTTTTTATTAAAATAGATACACAAAACAACTTATCCAGTGTTATCTGCCGAATTCTCTTGGCAATTACATATCACAAGAGCCAAAGTGGGGCGTTATTTAAATTTTGAGAAAATTTTATTATAATAAGCGCCAAGTAAAATTCTTATTTGTAAAATGCGTGACGTAGGTACAGCTTAAATAGGTATATTATGTTTTCTTCTTGAGTTATGGCGTGATTTTTTTTTTAAAAGAATCGTTAATGTAGTCAGTTTATTAAGAAGATCCACAGATCTATTTAAAGCATTAACCGCTGATTAGTAAAACTTCCTCAAGAGAATTCCTAGCTTTACCCATAAATTAATTTGTACTGTAACCTAATTAAGATATGATCTTTAGCAACCGCCTAAAATGGAACTGGAACCCGAGATAACATTTTTTAACAATAAGCGGGCAACATCACGAATTCCAGAATATGACCTGTTTTTTGCCTACACTCGAATTTCCCCTTTGTTCGATCCTAGAAAGCACCGTTCTGATAGCCTATTTCTGCCCGACATTCGTGAAAACATTTTCCAGCAGGTATGTATTTATAAGAGCTGCAATTAATCCGTCACGTCATAATATTGTTTATTGCTCAATGTAAAGCCATGGAACAATATCTCTTTTGTCTGGTGAAATATTTAATGGCATTTTCCAATATAATTTAGAGCCTGAGAAATGTCCTAATAGGAAATTCCGGCGAGAGCGCAAATAATGATAAACGCTGCCCTACCAGTTACGATTCGCCGGTTATCTCGAGTAGCTTAACCTTTACGATCGTTGAGATTATATTAAAATTATTAGAAATTTAACATTTTTAATATTCTAAAAGTCGTTGAACATTTTAAAGCCACAGTATTACAAAATACAAGAATCTGAGTGTTTTTTTTTCCTAGGTTATTTATGTTTTAATTGTTTTTTAGGAAAAAGATAAACCGATACCAGTCTTGACGTCCATGAATTATGGACGACCATGTCGTGTATTTTATGATGTCGTTGAAAAAACGTTCTGCAGGACTCATTCCACTTTAGATTTTTACAGAACAAGAGGCGTAATGAAAGTTATTGAGAAAGAAGTAGCCTAAATTTGATTGTACCTACATACACTCAAATAAATAAATATTTGACAAGTAGGTAACATTTTGTTTGGATGTGGAGGTTTTATACACTTTTTAAACTATTATTAAGGGGCGTGACCTATAATTACAAAGGTTTTGTAAGGGTAAGGGTAGGTATAGCAGAGTATTTACTATAAAGTTGCCTATTCCTAGAAGGTTTATGGATTTTATTAATATTAAAATAACACACTAATATTCTATCGGAAAATCGAAAAAGACAATCATGGAAAATACAAATAGAGCATTGCACTACAAAGGATAGGAGGTCCTTTTGCTCAGATGCAAAAGGATTGCATACAAAATACAAACATTTAACTGAGGAGAAATGGCATTTTTGAATTTAATAAATCAAACAGCATTTGTGAGCGACTTTAACAAAGATAAATCCGTAGAAAGTGTTCAAAAATGCCATATATGTAGTTGAGAAATAAGGCAACATTTAGGTAAATACTCAACTATCACTGACCTGACTGCATTGACTAGTATCTAAAATCACACTGACCGATGCCGACTGCAAAAGAAAAACATAATTTAGTTCAATAATAAATATACAGGGTGTCCGAAAATTAGTCCATAAACGCGAAAGAAATTGGGGCATGCCTAGGGATCCCTAGAAAAATGTTAAAAAAAATCCATCTTATAATACCCTTCGAGATATGAGGTCCCAAAGTGCGAAACTTTGAACGCTCATACCTTGAAGATAACAACACATTACCTACTAACGAAAAAAATGGTTTAATACTTAAACCATTTCACCATTTGTTTATCTCTTAAATGGTCAAATTACTTATAATTTTTATAATCAATCTAATTCTACAAAATGTTTATAAAATGAAGCTGACAACAATGTCAATAAAATCTAATTCAAAAGTATATATGGCTCATAAATGCAATTTTTAGATGTATCGTACGATCCACAAAATTTTACTTCGACTCTTACCCTTGGTTTCATAAGACACTGGGACACTGTCAAATTACTTTTGGTAAATATGACCTTAATTTAGCCCTAATTTAATCATATTTATGGTGGTTGTTTCGTTGTTTCTTCATATTTTACGAATATAATCACAAAATACCCAGAAATTAAGAAATTAATACCAAATTTTGTCAAAGAAATTTGACAGTGTCCCAGTGTCTTGTGAAAGGAAGTGTACTATGCATTTGTAAACTTTCAGTTTGACGTTCCACAGCAAGAATCGAGGTAAAATTTTGTGAATCGCACGTTATTTTCCTAAACTGTGTTGCCGAATTTATGCAACTTTATTTGCATTATCCTCAATGAATATGGATTTTTTTAAACAATTTTCCAGGAATCTCATGCCCCAACAGTCAATTTTTGGACACCCTGTATAAAACACGGCAGTTTTTAGTCACCAAAAATAAGAACCATTTTGGATTTTATTACCCATGTTTTTAGAAAATGGGATATACTTTTTTGTAGTTCCCTTTGTAACCTGTTAAATTTTAATTTAATTTGTTATTTTTAACGTAAAGTTTCAAAAATGTATTTTGTTAAATGCAAGAAAACAAATATTCAAATTGTAAATTGAACTTAATTGACCCATCAAGCATATAATTACATTGGCCTCATGCCATACCACAATTTGTTTATCACAAATTTTGTGAAACAATATGTTTTAAAGTGGTTGGCGTAACCGCTGGCTAATGGGGCCGTAATAAATACAGAGCATTCGCCAAAACCTTGCACCCCTGACACCAATTATCGCTTCTTTCTTTTCTCTTAGTAGTTTTAGTGTTCGTCGGTTGTTAAAATACGCATGCTTGTAATTATTTTTCTACTATGTAAGTACCATACAATTATAACTATTGATTAACTTTCACGTTATTTATAAACACATAAGCCTAAAATAATATCTCCGTTATTTAAGTAGACAAATATCTAACATTTACATCATTTTACGATTATTAAAGAGAATAAATAGAGTCATGCTCTAGCTATTAATAACATGAAAATATGTATTTTATCCGAATGTTCCATGCAAAGCAAGCAAATCATAGAACGTTTTAGTAAAGAAAACATCATATTATTATTTTCAAAGCAAAAAAGCAAACAAAAATAGTTTTTGCCTCGAAAAGCTGTAATATTTACATCGATTATATTTTATGTTCGTGAGGAATTTACAGTTACAGAAATCAATGATTAAATTTTTTAATCATGTTATCGAATAAATTACGATGTAAACATTACTTTATAATTACAAAAGTGGCAAAGACAAATACGTTAGATCAAATTAAAAATAAGTAAAATTAAGCAAAAAAAAGGTGGTTAAAATAACTCACCAAAGCTTGAGCGGCTGCTTGGTGCTGGAAATAATTAAGCCGAATTTTAGTACAAGAAGTTAAGCCGGACACAAAACCTTTTACCAACTTTAGATACAGGATGTTTCGCATTCGAGGACCACCATTAAGATCTCGCATACTTCATAAATGGCCCAATATTTTATTAATTTTTTGTAGGCAAAATTTTAAACGATTTTGATGATCAAATTTAGACATTATCAGACTTTTTTATTATATTTTTTTTACCATACTAAATCTGAAAGCGTGTCTTAATTTCGCCATAAAAATCTCAGGTAGGGTGAGTATTGTTCTCTATACAGGATTTCCCAAAAATGGCGCACCACCTGTATGGTACGTTGTTAGGGCATGCCTAAGAATCCCCAGGAAATTGTCAAAAAAAATCCATCTCACCTTTAAACTTTAAACACTTTTACCTTCAAAACAACGGCATATATTAACAAAAAATATGCCTTAATACAAAGGCACAGTCTATCCTAAACAATTTTATTATTTGTTTATTTTTAAAATGGTCAAATAAAATTTTTATAATTAATTTAATTTTACAAAATTTTCTTGATATGAAGCTGACAAAAATGTCAACAAAATGCAAAAAGGAGTGATCAAGAATCATAAATGAGTTATAAAGCGCCCTTTTCTTAACAGAGTTGCCAAATTTATCTAACTTTAACCGTATTTTTCTCAGAGATAAGAAAGGATAGATTTTCTTTAACAATTTTCTGGGGATGCCTAGACATGTCCCAATAACGTACCGTCGCGTTAATGCGCCAATTTTTGGACACCCTGTCTGCAACGTTATACGGCTGTTGGTAAACCCTTTTAAATCAGGTAAAAACAAACTATCTGCATGCCCAATCTATTAATTCAAAATCTTTGGTTAATACGCATAAAAATAGAAAAATTTATATTCTGCAACCAACCTTGTTGACTTGTATCTCTTTAGATAAGCGATATCTCAACTGGTGGTTCCTGAATTTAAAACATCCTGTATACTCATTAAAAAAAATTAAAACGTTTTGAACTAGGCAGGCACACCTGACACCAATTAGCACTTCCTTTGTTATTTTCCGTGTAATAATAGCAATAGCCTACGTATTGCTCAAAACCTCCTCAATAAATAAAGTCTAATTAATCATTAAGAAAACTATCTTCTTTAAAAAAATATTCTAACAATGTCCAATTAGGAAGGTAGATAAAAATAAAAAAAGTTCTACAACAGTCGCCTATACCAAGAGTTAGATAAAATAAAAGTCAGTTTAATGTTATCATCCCCGTATGCAGGTGACAAAAGAGCGGAATTCTATCCAGAAAACAATATCCTGTTCATTTCTGCGGAAGCGAGACATGACGTAGCCTTTAGGCATCAACTTTTGTAACCAATATATGGCTTCTATAACACTCTATTCTCTGTATGGTGGTTATTCATAGCCGCAGCTGACATTTTAACTTTTAATTTGGTTTATATCGAGACCTTAGTTAAACATTTATTAGCGATTTTTTTCATTCACTGAAGGACTTGTTTTAATTTAGAAAACTTAAGAGTTTGACCTTAATAAAATTTGTAAAAGATTATCTGTTGATTTCTGTAGTTGTTGCTTATTTTATATAATCAAGCAGCAAGGTTTAACACAAAAAATATAAAAAGGTTAGATAACAGAAACAATATGCAGTAGTCGCCCGGCGCATTCGCCATAGTATACAATTTTAATCCAGATACTTTATTTCATTAAATTTGGACAGCATTTTTAAAACCTTGAATAATTCGAATTCATTTTATTAAATTTTTTTTACCGTCAACAAATACCAATATTTACAAACATCAAAATTGTCGATGGACAACGCTACTCATATTATGAACAACATAGTTATTACAATGGCATTATTTTTTTGGAAGGAATTATGCAAGTTTAGTTTACTAACTATAAATGCTAAAGCTTTAAAACAATGAAAAATAATTTTGTCAAAACAAAAGCGTTTCTTTAATTATTCAAGCCTCCTTTAAATCTAGTGGTGCTTTTGAATAAGTAAATATGTATGTAGCTAAATGTCGCGCTTAGTGAAACACGTT
Organism: Cartodere bifasciata; assembly: GCA_963920755.1. NCBI lineage: Eukaryota > Metazoa > Arthropoda > Insecta > Coleoptera > Latridiidae > Cartodere > Cartodere bifasciata. Next base: position 8,163,740 of record OY987197.1, on the reverse strand, counting down.
AAACATTAATTTATCCCTAGAGAGAACCTCTATTTGTGGACCACAGTGACCAATCCGCTAAACTCTAAAGTACGACTACGTTATTTAGATCTAAGTGTTGATTTATAAGGGTATATTTACATAGCATTATGACGTGACTTGGAGTGTTTGCTGATGCCCCCATGATTCAAAACAAAATTGGGGCTTTTAAAAACGCTAAGTTTATAAATTATAATAATTATTTTAGAAAAATACGGGGGGACATAATCATGCTTTTAAAGATGGCTTAAAAATTCAAATCTCCTGAATTTATCAATATATTTACAGGATAAGATTCAGATTTCAGAAGGACCCTAAAATTTGAGTACAATCTTAAGAAATATAAATAAGAAACAATAAGAGAATGTTTTTATGATTATCATCTTATTTGGGATGCTTTCATAAAATGAAAGAATTTCTCAAATATTTTTCTTAACGTTGTTAGCATCTCTGATTATTATTTCGACAATTCGTAAATTTCTTGGGTAAAAAAAAATTTCCAATACAGCCCTTTTAATGGGTGCTTAAACTAAAAAAAAGTGATTTCTAAAAACCCGTCTGTTTAGAGAGTAATAGGTGTTTTTTCAACCTTTACATTTTATTTTTATGCAAAAACTTTTATTTTTTTATTTTATTTAAAATTCTGTAAGAATTGTTGTATTATTATGTTGTTTTACTTCTGTACATGGTTCGGTTAGTCTCACAAATTCAAAAAGATGAAATTTACTCTTTCAAGGTACTTACTTTTTAAGTATTTATACTAATTTTACTCAAAGAAAATACTTGGTACATTAATACAAATAATTAGATTATACTCGTATGTTATATAAGAACCTGCAAATTACCTACCGTTGGCATAAGTTGATCTGTGCTCCTCACTCTCGTAACCTTGTTCTTGTAGATAAGTCTCTTGACCAGCCTCTCCATCTGGACATTCCATTTCATAAAGCTAACATAGGCAATGTAAAAGCTAAACAACACCAACGCTTCATACCAATAAATATGATTGTCCTTGAAGAACAGTATAAGCGTAAGCAGACTAACGGAATAAAAGAAGCAGTCTCTGAACAAGGGCCACCACGTAAGGGTGAGTACGGTCTTGGAGAAAATCGCGCACATCCCTATCACGAAGAGGATGTTAAAGACCGCTGAACCTACAATGGTTCCAATACCAACATCGTCGAAGGAGACGAAGACGCCTATCACGCTGGTAAACAACTCCGGTGCTGAGCCCCCCGCTGCCATGAATGTTGCACCAGCAACATCGTCTTGAATGTCGAACTTCTCGATAATGACATCCAGTGCTGGCACGAAGAATTCATCACATACAATGGCCAATGCTATGAACATGTATACAACGCCCATGACGTGGAAGAGGGCAGCACCTTGACGGCGCTGCTCTAAGGTGAAGAGGTCCTTTGGAAATAGGGGGTCCCCATGGTGCACGCTCTGATTGGGGGTGGTGTTGGTTGGCCGCGGCACCAAAACCTTGAACAAAAAAAGTAATTTAATGGTCGGAGCTAATAATTGGCGACAATAATTTAAAAACAACTTCACACGAGTTGATTATTAGATAAGTTTAATAGGGATTTAAAAATATTGCAGCATTTTTTCTGAATTATAACTCAATGTAGTTAGGCTGCGTTTTAGTCATATCTTGCTTAAAAGAAAAAGATTCTACTGGAAGATAATTTTAAATTTTGGCAAATTTTTCTAAAAAATCGCACGCAATTAGCCTCTCTTCAATTCTCTACCACTTATTTTGACTGCAGTAAAAATGACTGGCGGCAGATTTTGCTGTAGCCAAAAAGTGGCACGGCAGACTTTCTTTTCTGCCATCAGAATCTTTCTTTTGCACAACAAAATGCACTCTTATTTATTAACAAATTTAAAAAAAATATTTTAAGGGCGCCGCGACGCTTTGGGTTAGTTTGTTTTAAATTTGACTTTTTTTGGTCCACACAAATAAGCATTAGTCCCTAAATTTAAACAGATGGATTCAAAGGATTGCTCCTTCTTTAAAAAGAATTAAAAATTTACTAAGTATTCGGGTAATTGACCGTAATTTGCTTAATTATTATAAGTACCTAAGTATTAGTTGTAAAACATAGAAAAAAATGCCTTCAGGCACAATGTATAGATTTAGTACTTAGTGCCTTTAATTATTGTTTATTAAATATGTAAGTAAACATGTTTTTGTTTATAATATTGCAACTTATTTTTTTTAATGTCCGTTAGTTGGATAAAAAACAATCAAGATCGGTCTAAAAATAGACTTATGTAATATTTATAAACCCAAGAAATAATTAATAAAAGTTGGTACCAGATACTTTTTTACTTGACTTTACCTTTAAGCCTTTGTTTTTTTAAGGCGGAAAATAAAAAATTAATTTATCACTTGACAGAACCTTTAAAGTATTAATTCTTATAAGATTCAACTCACAAACGAATATAAAACTTTAACAGTTTTTTAAGGATAATTACAAAATTTTATGGATTGCTTTATTACTTCTCCTGAAAAGATAGATAATTAACAAATTATGGTCCCGACTTTTCTAATAACCACTTTATTTAATTATTTATGAAAGTAATCATGCCCTAGTCCTAGTTATGTTCAAGTTGGCCTAGATAATTCCGAAATGTTCCATAAAAAGGAATGGCCCTCTTGAAAAATTACCTTGGGGAAATCGCCCTGAAGAAACTCAGGGTCATTTCAATGTTTGGAATTATCGTTAGAAAGCAAATCATTTATATTAACACAAAAGGTTTTTGACGTCTCTTAAAACCTGGTGTGTATGAGTTAATTTTATTTAACATTTTGTTTCTTTGGCTTTGGCATGTAAAGCAAAAGAACCTTATTCAGCAGAATGTTCTTAGCAACTAATAATTTTAAATGTCTACACGTTATACTAAATAATTAGAAGAAATTAGTAGCACCATCAGTTAAGTAGGTAAAGTGGTATCTAAGAAACCATGTATTAAACTTGTATCTAATATCTACCTTGAGCGAGGGCACGGGCGGCGTGGTGAAAACCTGCACAGACTGGAGCGTGGTTTCAGTGGCATTATCCAGCTGCAGGAGCTCATCGTCCTCGTCAAGCTCTGCAGCTCCCAGAGGATGTAGTAGCAGAAGCAGGAGCAGAGGCACGCACAAGAGCGCGCTGGCGGTGCTGGTCATGGTAGCGACGAGGGAGGCATTAGCACAGCGCGAGACCGGGCGCGACTGTACTAACGTTGGAGATCATCGGTGGTTGCACCGCTCGATACCAGGACCAGGCCGCGCACTCTGCGCCACTGCACCACCCGCTGGCCGCGCACACGCAGGATTCCCCAACGACTCCCAACCTCCCATGTCCTTAAATCTGGAAACTTACCTATATCTTAGATAAATACACTAGGTAATAGGTATGACTATCTTTTGTTAAATCTAATTATAAAAATATTTCGGAATAAAATTAGTGGAAGTAAAGTTTGTTATTTTATTTCTTGAAAAGTCAACGTCCATTTTAATTAGAAGTAAAAGCAAAGGTAAAAATTGCCGAGGCAGTAGGGAAAATAACCTGCACAATTGTAACCGTTTCAAGAATTAAAAAAAAAATTGAATACCTAGAGTACCCGGCATGCGTTGCAATGTCATAAAAAGTAAAAAGAAATCTTGATATGTTTTTTGTCTAACCCCTTGTCCAGGTTATCCCTTTATTCAGGTAAGCCCTTTATCCTGATTCCCCCAGTTAAACCAAAATTAACTGCTCCTTTTTGAAAATCGCCTGTTCCAGTCTAACCTTATCGGTTACTACTTTATCCCGTTTACCCTAACCCGGGTATGAATTAACCATATCGCGAGTTCTAATCTTTCGTTTTGGCTTTGTTCACATAAATAGAATATTAAAACAACACTTGGTGTCGGGTGTGGGGATTATTTTTTTGAAATATATATAATAATATATAAATAAGTTGGAGAGTAATTTTTTGTGCAAAATTAAATAAAACTGGAATTTAATTTAATTTTAAACAAGAAATTCCTCACGTTCAATATTATTATACTCTTCGCAGACAAAGTCGAAGAGTATATTGCATTTGGTAGGACCTTCTCTTAAATCGTTAATATTCATCCTAGAGCAAACATTTTTGCATATTCGTTACTTCGCATCATTATTTATTATTAAGACTTTTATTTTTTGTCCGTCTGTCTGTTCGTAACGAAACTTGTTATCACGATAACTCAAGAACAGTTTATTGAACTGACTTAAGATTTGGTACAAAAATCAATCTTATTTAGGGAAAGACCCCTACTGTTTTCAAAAAAATCAAATAATAAATAGAGAGGGTAGAAAAAAATTCATATTTCGGTTAATATCAATTTTACGAAAAAAAATGTTTTTAATAAAATTAAACATTGTATTTTTTCCTATAAAAAAGCATCTAATAATTTTTTTGTATGAAATGACTAATGGGATTTTTTTTAATCTAGAGAAACAATAGCAGTTGTTTTATTTTTTGTACTTACCTATTCAATATTCAAATGTTTTTTAGTTCCGAGTTTGTAAATACAAACCTAAGATACAGAAAGCACCTTCTCTTCGTGTAACAGCCACCATCAAAATTCTTCAAGGACTTACACAAGGAACAAATCTGGCCTTCTTCTTAGTTGGGAAGACAATCATTTACGCTAAAACTTATCAAAATTCATCAATAAATAAAAGCAATAAAAATACAACATAAAATTTACGCTATTTATTGTTTTTTTTCTCCAACAAAGAGACTTGCAATTCTATCCTAAAAAAAAATCTAATTTCAAGCTATGATTCCAAGGTTCAACATTTTTAATTATCATAAGTGCAGAAGAAGTTTGTTGTTTTGAACAAACTATAAATACTAGCAGAATGTTCAATGCACTTCCTTAAAACTAAAACAATAAAATAAAATTCCCTTCGTAACTTAGGTGGGTGAAGTTTAACTTTTAAAGTTGGTGAAGCTAACAATTTAAATTAATTATCCCCAAGAGACTTTTTGGTCTACGTTTACCTTTTATTATCAGTGAATGCAGTCAAGTATTTTATATATGATTAAAATTTCCTCATCAATCACAGTCTGGACAAATATTTGCTATTCTTATAAAAAAATTCTGTATTTTTTGTTGCTTTTTTACTAATGTAGAGACTTATTTAAAAAAAAAATAAAGATTAGAAAAAATTTCTAGCGTGATTTTATTTAACTGGGGATTTCTTTGATTTAACTTTCGCGCTTTATACGTAGTTCCAATGCACCAATGTAGGTCAAATGAACACAATAAACAAACATAACCTTACATTCGTGATTATTGACACTTGGGGGCCGATCTTCGGGGTGTGGTGCTAATTTATTTAAATAAACATAAACAAATATCGATTTAAACACATTTACACATTAGTTTATCATTAATGGTAAGTGTATAATATAAAACCATTTATTGAAATTCTTAAACATTCGATTATAAAAAGGAAATGACTAATGAACAAAAGATGACTAATTATTTATAATAGCCATAACACTTAGTCTCAAAGAAAAGATAATAATCGAAGCTCAGTTCTTACTTTGTTTTGAACCATTCCCTGATGAAGGTTTACCGGGTACTTTAGGCCCAAGTAAGTTTTGTTTTGCAAAGCAAAGTTGATGAATTTCCTCGATTTCCACTCCAAAATTAGAAAGAATATTTCCATCCAAAACTATTCTTAATAAACCCTTATTGTTGGTAGGTGTATGTTCTTGCTGGAGGGTGTTGCTTTGGTAGGTTAACAAATCCTTTAGGTTGTTGAAGCTGACGCTTGTTAATTTATTGTCTAAAACACTTAAAATTCAAAACAGCTCTTCATTGTACTTGACGCTATAACTACTTACAAGAAAAGTTAATGTATGCAAGACTGAAATTTCCTTTGCAATAAATTTGTTTGTTCTCTGGGTAGCTATCCGCAACAAAAGGATGGGTAATTGGGTTTAAATTTTTAAAGTATTTTAACATTGATTCGCTCGAGCTTTCTACTCTTGGTTTTCCGCTTTTATCTATAACTAAGAACAATTTAGTTTTTAGATCCCCTCTTTTATTTATTTTGGTAGGTACTTTGACTTCCAGCAGATACGGAATTTCTTTTTATTTTGGCTTTGGATGCTTTTTTTGTTTCCTTCATTATGGATATTTTTGAATCGCTTGTTCTTTCCTTTCTTAGGGGTTGCAAGTTTTTTATGTCGTACAGATTAATCTAAAACATTTCATTTTGGATAACATATAAAAATGGGAGCTTTACGCACTTGTTTGTAGTGATCAAAGTTCATTTGTCTTCTTATTTTAATTTCTTGAAATGTAAGCGCAAAAGTTTGAAGCACGTCCAAAATTTTACTGCAACCCTCATCCCCGAAATGATTATCGGATAAGTTCAATGCCACAATTTTTCGATTAATTCGCAACATGTTTGCAATGTCTTTGGTGTCCTCAATGTAATTACTGGACAAATTAATATGTTCGACAGTCTGATTTTCTGGTGTTTTTAACTTGGCTAAAAACCTCTTAAGACTTCGACCGTTTAACTTACAAAGACGCAGGGAAATGATTCTTAAATTTGTATTTTGAACCAGAATACCGAAATTATTGTCCTCTTTTATGGGATTGCCGTCTAAGCTGATATGAGTAACGTTTTTGTGTTCCTTTAGAAATTTAGATATTGCCTCAATTTCGACAGAGGTTAATTTGCAATATTCTAATCTATCGAAAACAGTTTGATTAAATGCTTTTGATTTTACTCAACTGGTTGAACTTACTTTAAAGTAGTTAGATCGTTAAATTTCGACATGTAGGACAAATAAAGTTCTAAACATCTTCGCACAATTGTCGTGTTCTTCCAATTTGACGAAATTAGGATCGGGTTATTCGTTGATTCAAAAATCATTTGGATTTCTGATGGATTCTCGTCGATCACATATTCTTCATCTTCGGAATCTCGGCTGGTATTAACCTTAATATTTTATGTATTAACTATAATAAGGTTTGTTTAAAACAGTCTTACCATAATTCTTGAGCCAGTGTCTTGGAACACAAGCTTAACATTTGGACAAGGTGGAAGCGTCTCCTCAAAACTTAACTTCTCCCAAACTATTTTAAAGTCTTGCAGGACCTGCTGCCTCAATTGTCGGTATATTTTATCCTTATTTGCGCTTCTTTGTTTCTTTGATTGGCTTGAATAGGCCATGATTAAATATCTTGTTGAAGCAGAAAAATTTAACTTTGGCAGACACTTTAGTTTGTCACAAGCGCAAAATAAAGGATGGCCGAAAAAAAAATGTTTGCTCTTATAGCTCGAATTTTCTACATTTTTCCATTGCAGGCACGATGAACTAAATAAACAAAATAAGAGAAGAAAGTCTGAGGCAACATGTACGTAATAATCACAGCACGAAGTTTAATTTGGATGCTCTGTAGCCTTTTGGCGACATTGCTTATTTTGGGAGCACTAGTCAGCCCCTCTTGGCTTGAAACTACAGAAGCGGTGGCTCAATTTGAGAATGAGACTATACTTTACACCCCTAGCATCGGTATTTATGCTAAATGTGGCAAACCTTTTAGTTCTACAGCCCCTAGTTGCACGTCACTTGCTGTGCGAGGATTTGCTACTGATTCAAGTGTAATGCCAACGATTTGGAAGGTGGCTATTTTTGTTTTGGCTTTTGGTAAGTAATATGACAATCAAACACAGTGAGGTACTATAATTTATTTAGGCCAAGAAAGTAATAAAACACAGTAATTTCTACAAAAAATATACAACCTTATTTTTTATGTGTGATTTTAATGTTTTTATGTTATTCAGGAAGTAAATCCACAAAATGCACACTAATATGAGTTTAGGGTTGGCGTAATGGCCCTCAAAAAAAAACCCTTTAATCTAAGCCAATTTTTACAAACACACGTTTATGCTCCATTTTCTTGAATTATTAATAATCCAGTGATTAAGGAATTCGTCTGCCGAAAAATTATTTGTTACCTTTTTTTTTACCATTATCTTTATATTGCCATAATATACAACATATCAAAAGTCCCCTAAGATCCCGTGCCGGCGTCATGCCATTTAAGAGGGTTAAAGGTCGAAGAGGACAGTTTTTGGAGAATAAGTCTCTTTCTATTGGTCTCACAAAAAAAAATGTAGAAGATCTATGAAATTGAAACCCAAGCCTTAAATAGATGTTCTAACACATAAAAAGTCTGGCTGTTATATATTTTTTGCAAGGTAAAAAATTATGCATCTTGGCCAGGTATTATTTATTTTAACTTTTTAGGTTTAACTATTATGGTTATAACAGTGTTCGCCAGTTTGGTCAGCTTTTGCTTTCAAAGTGTGTTTAGGAAAAGCATATTTACTCTATCTGGAACAGCCCAGTCAATTGCAGGTAAAACAATTTACAACACCCTCAAATACAACTAAAAACTACAATAACTTCTTTTTTGATAGGTCAATTTTCTTTGAAAAAAAAATCATTTGATAAAAATTGTATTATTTTACAATCTTTGTTTTTAGGTATTTGTTACATTTTTGGAGCAATGCTGTATCCCATGGCATGGGGGCATCCAAGGGTTCAAAAGTTATGCGGTAGGGATGCATCTCCCTTTTATCCCGACGATTGCAGTTTAAGTGCAGGGATTTGGTTAATAACAGCGGGGACTGCATTAACTTTTTTGTCTGCGTGTCTTTCGATTCCGGCCGAAAAATCGACAAGCAGCGATAAGGTTCAAGACCAAATTTATGAGGGAAATACTCTTATTTGTCTTCCATAAAAAAATTTTGTACATTTTGGTAAGTATATTTTATCGAGCTCTTAACTTTTCTACTTAAACATGATTATATAAAAACCTGTAAAATATATTTTTTAGTAAGATAAGGGTTAAAATAATAACATTATTCTTACTTTTTATTTGACTTTTTCCCAAATTAAACACTTATTATTAGCTGGCATATCATGAATTTTAATCAGTTTGAAACCAACACCACTACCAAGTTTTTCAAGATCAACAATATCTCTTATACCCCACGAAGGATTTCTACTTCTTAAACTCTTATCAAAATCAATGTTAGACTGCGGTTCAAGAACCCCTTTATGAGCATAAGCCCCATAAGTTATCATAAGCCCATTGTTTTTTATAAGTTTTGAACCGTAGTTAAATAACCCTTCAGTACATTCGTAAGGGCTAATATGAATCATATTAGTGCAAATTATGTAATCATAAGTATTATTAAATAAAGTTGCTGATGGGTTTGCTATATCAACTTGAAGTGGAGTATTAATGTTTTTGTGGGTGGCTTCATTAGCATAGGCTTTTATACTTTCAAATAACGATTTATCGTATTCAGTTGGTTGGAAAGTTAAGTTGGGAAAGCGTTCTGCGAAAAATGCGGCGTGTTGACCGGTTCCGGAAGCAATTTCCAAAACGGTTCCACTCTGCTCTTTTTTTATGTATTGAGCAAGAACGTCGTATATGGGATCCTTGTTTCTGTCAGCAGATGGGTAGTTTTGTTTGGCTCTGTATTTCATACAAACATTATTTTTTCAGATACTTACAAATATATAAAGAAGTACTTACGTCATTTTTTTACTGGGGAATGTGGAGAACGTTGCACCGAAGATCTGAAATGAAACAATGACATTATTTTCTAAATCTAATCTAAGTCAAAAAATTAAGCTAGAAATCTTTATGACACCAAATATTTTAAAAGACTTTTTTACACTTTTTATATACATTTTTATGTCTTTTGATATTAGCATAATTTTGTAATCCCGGTATTTAGGTAGTTTTAGATTTTAAGAATTGAATAAGTGCCATTTGCTCGACCATTTGTATTAAACGCCCTGCAAAAATTGAAAAACAAACTCACTTTACAATAATTAACTAAAGTAAGAAAACAAATACAAAGATGAATCATTTATACTAAACACTCTTGTGTTCCATTGCAATTCATCATTTGATAGTATTTAAAAAAATGGTAAAAATATGGTATAATAGCTACGAGTAACATTTAAATTTTTGCAGAGCTCTTAATAACATATACAGAATGTGCCTTCTAATTTAAATATATTAGCAATTTTAAGCATTTAGTAAATTATTTATATTGCACAATTTAAAATTAGGATATCCGCATTAGAAAATTTTGTATATTTACAGGAAAATGTTTTTTTGTGGTGCGAAATGTGACACCAAAATAATTGGTGTAATTAATTCCGCAAATAAATAAAACAATAAAAAACATTGCATATTTTATTTCAACCTTTAATGCTAAATAAAAACAAATTAGAGAATATTTCCTATTTTCTTGATTTGCTGCCACTTGGAAGATAAACACTGTGTCCAGTCTTTTTTAAATGTTCAAAAAGTTTATTTTTAGATGGAAAAATTGCTTTGCAGCTAACACAGTTATGGTTCGTATCTACTTCTTTGTTTTCTATCGTTTCATTCATATCTTTTTTTTGTTTTCGTTTGTTTTTCTTTCTACTTTTTGCACTTATTATTGTATCATCTTCTTCAGCTGCTTCATTAATAGGATCCGTTTTTGAGTCTAGGTTTTCTGCACAAGGAACATTTTCACTGGCAGTTTTAGGTTTGTTTTTCTTCACAGTTTTCTTTTTCGATTTTTTTGAAGTTGAAAAATCGAAATCATCGTCCGAGTTTTCTTTAGCAATCGGATCTTCATCATGATCGTTTATCTCTACCTTAAGTACGTTTTTGACTTTTTTATTTTTCTTTTTACTTTGTTTGGTTTCTGGTATCGATTCGTCATCATCGGTGTCATTTTCATCGCAATTCTCGTTCAGAACTGCATCCTCAACATCTTTAGGTTTTACTTCGTCTTCTTGTTCTTCGACTTCTTCATTACCAGGTTCGTCTACCACTTCGTTTTCGCTTAATTCTTCAAAACTACTTTCATCGTCAATTGAGTCACTAAGAAAGTCTTCTTCTTCTGCCATCATGGTTTCTTTAAGTTTTTCAATGTTTTCTTTGTGTTTTTTACTTGATTCGTGATTTTCAAACGATTTGTGTGTTTTAAACAGTTTATTACAAGCTACGCAGTAAAGATTGTTGTCCTCTTCATATTCGTCATCGGTATTTGAATCGCCAAATGTTTCAGCCAAGTTTTTCTCAATTTGATCCAATTCTGCTGTTACGTTTTCAAATTTGGACCATTCTGCTTGCGTTCCAGAAGCGTTAAGCTGGCGGGTTTCCAAAATCTTTTGTTTTCGTAATTCTTCATGCTTTTTTCTATTTTGAAGAGCTCTTTCCTCCAGGACTTTATTGTATTTTTGTATCCTTTTATCCCGCTTTCTTACAAAGGCTACTAAATTTCGAATTTCTTCATTACGTTCCTTTTTGGCTTTCAACCGTATTTTTTTATTTTCTTTCTCTATCAGTTTGAGCAATCTTCGGTCTCTTATATCCTTAATGTCATGGGGGTCCAGCCACACATAACTTTTTTTGGTTGAGTAACTCATCCAGTATGCGTAAAAAGGTCCTACTGTCGATTCATAGTCACTTTCCGAGTTACCAAAGACCGGTATCTCACAAAACTCTTCCTTCTTTTCACAAAACTCCATGTCTTCCTTTGCAATTTGCTCAAATATATTACGGTAAACCGTATAGAATCCCTTTTCATCATCGGAGTATCCTTTAAAACATGTTGTGGTAAAGTATTGAAATACGTCCAATGAATTGTCCTCAAATTCGGAATTGGCCCCACGTAGAATTTGCTCTCGATGGTTGTCGTACCAAGCCCTTTCTTGCTTGTCACTCAGGATTTCATAAGCTTGCTGTACCAATTGAAACTGTTCTTTTGCAATCTCAGTATCATCCAAATTTTTATCAGGATGCCATTTTAAAGCCAGTTTCTTGTAAGCACTTTTTATTTCGGCATTGTCTGCATCTCTGGCTACATTTAAAACTTCATAGTGGCACTTCATTTTGAGGTTACACTTCAATTTTACAACTTTTTGACTAAAAAATTATGCGACGCGATCAGTTAAAATGCATGTTAGGGAAACAAGTTAGTAAAGGTTTTATTAAAATAATAGAAATCAAAATAGAATTTGTAAATACCTTTGAAATCGAATTTAAACAACCTTTTTTAAGGATTTTAGTCGTTTGACATAAGACTTTCATGTTGCGATGACGCATGTCTGTTTGACAAATTTTCATAGAGAACATTTAAAAGTCTATGAATAAAAAATTTACTTTAAAATTTGGGCTTGATTTATGCAATACAACTCATTATTGTAGGTAAATTATATAATAATTAGGCATGCACATTAATAAATATATCAAAATTGTTGATTTTAATCAAAAGTTTCCAATTTACAACTGCAAAGCAGCGATCTATTTTAACTTTAGGCGCTGTCTGTATGATGGCGCTGTAGTAAAATCATTTTAAACGTCATTAACAGCTGATTAATAATTATTAAAATGGCGCTTCAGATACTCAATTATTTAATTTGGGAAATTTGATAAGTTTCTCCTGTTTTCCTTACATAAAATCTGATTAAGGTAAGTTCTATTGATCTCTACTAAAGTTTAGTAATGATTTCAAGCCTTTCCCTTTGCTAAATTTTTATGTGCTAAGTGTCGATAAGGCGACATCACATTAACTTATTTTATTATTTATGCACTTTAATTACAAAAATCATCATATTTCAAATAGTAATTACACATTTTTGTTATTTCTGAACACATTGATGCATGGAGTGATTATTCTAAAATCATGTGACACGTATGGTGCATCAGGTTTATTGGCTTTAATTGTAAAGAAAACTACCATCTCCAACGACTGTGTAATTGTTGTTTTATGGTTGTTGATTGTTTGTATATTGTTACATAATAGTCTTTTTTAGGAATAAGATAACAAAATGCCGAGCACAAGCTTGGTTGTGCCAGTAGTCCTGTGGGGAAAACACGCCCCAACACATTGTATATCATGTATTTATTTCTCAGAAGATCAAAAAACGTTGGCTACGGGATGCTACGACGGTCAAATATGCCTTTGGTAATAATGCCAAGTAAAAGTATGATTACAGGTTTTAATGAACTTGTTATTTGTAGGCAAGTCGACCCAGATACTTTACACATGATACCCAGATGTTTGTTGGTTGGGCATTCAGCCCCGGTTTTGTGCATATGCAAAGCTTCAAACACCGATGGAAATAACTACATTGTTTCCAGTTCAGAAGCTGGAGAGATGTGTAACTGGGATTTGGTTGATGGGAAGTGCAGAGAAGCAAAGAAAATCTCCCAAGTTCACACCAATATTCAGGTATATTTGTTTTGATGTAGATTTTAATCAATACATCTCTAAATCCGTGAATGTGGGTATGAACTTTATTATTGTTTTAATGGCACGTTACAGAGGTGATAAAATTGTGTTTGTTAAAAACGACATAACATACTGAAATAGTTATTTTATAGGCGTGCAAAAATAGAAACTACCAAGGAAATTAATTTTTCAAGCCAGCCTTATTTATGTGTTTATTATTTCCGAATAATTATTCACTTATAAAATGTTACTTACACAACAAAGATAGGCAATAAGTTAATTTAATAAGGACTCCACCGAACTAATTTTTTCACTCATAAAAAAAATGTTCCATTTAGTACAAAAAATAGCTAGAATATTGTTTTTGCCTAAAACTTTGTTAATTTCTCGGCTAATTAAAAAGCTAACTAACTATAAAATTGTATTATAGGCCTATCAAATGTGCAACGCAGTGGATGTAAAATTATTTTGCAATGGATATTACCCTGAAATTTTAATTATGGATCCTTATACATTGGAAACTTTGTTCATGTTGTCGTCAAAACAAAATCCAGATTGGATCAGTGCCCTTCACGTAAGAAAAACAAAAAAACATCTTTATAAGAGTAAGGTATTTATCGTACTTTTCTTTTTTAATTTAGGTGGTTCATTTCCAAAATCGGAAAGACGACATTGTGTTAGCCTTAACAACTACGGGAATGGTCAAATTATGGACGATATTCGGATCGGAGGAGCAATCCCGCGATCCACTTTACGAAAACGAAAGCAAACAAATTAAAATATTTAATGCTGTTTGCATACACAGTTGTCCGTATAACCACCGAACTGTGCTGATTGTTTGTAGCAAGTACTGGCAAATTTACGATGGAGGTATTTCTCAAAGTAAATCATTGTCGAGTAGCTTTTTAGTGTTGTTTTTGCAGGCGATTTTAGCATTTTATGTTCCTATTTGGCTCCACGAGGGGAAAGATGGATGTCAGGCGAGTTTATAGCCATTGATCGCATTATCATGTGGTCGGATGCTGGAAAGGGTTATTTGTACAAACTACCCGCGAAGTAAGTTCGGTTTTTCTATAAATTTAAATATTTGGTGACAGGACGGTGAAGGCCATTGGACGCCCAAATAACAAGATCATGATGTGTTGGTCATTTCTTAAATAATCTGCTTTACAAAATCGTAAACATTTTTAACCAATCTTTAAAGAAAGTACATCTTTTGTGTAGCATTTTATTTATGATGACGGAATACAAGTAGTAGTAGAACTTTTAATTTGAATTGTATTTGCACCCTCCATTAGCAAAATATTAATAATATTATTTTGTTCTCATCTGGATTTCAGAAAACTACGTGGAAAGAATATCAATAGGTTAGCTCATAACATTATTATTCAAGGTTTTTTTTAGCTTTTGCATAAAAAGAAAAATATTGTTTTTTCACTATTTAAAGAGGAAAAAATAATGTTTTCGACTGTACATTTCGTAACATTTTATATACAAAATGTACATAAAGCTTTATAAAATGTTTTTGTTGGGTTTACGTGTGGTTTCACAATTAAAAAAAAAAGTAACCAACACAAATCAAAAATGCACCTTATTTTGTTGCTAGCTTTTTTGTGTTCTAATGTTGCACGTTTTATTTATTTTTTCTCATCTATAACTATTTCATTCTACTTGCTTCGTTTTTTTTTTCTTTACATTTTGGGGATTATGTACACTGCGGCAAAAGTTGTTTTTTACAACTAATTGCCGCTCTGTTACATGCTTTAATAAACTTAATTATTTTAGTTGTATACCGACTCATACTGATTTTCACAAACAAAGCTCGGAAAGTGACAGCCCCTTTCTGTATTGCCTTTTAAGCCAACCCAATAACAAGGTATTAAACCTGTCATTTTCCCCTTTCAAAACTTATTAAAATTATAATTTTCTAGCCTTTATCATGCCCTCCAGCTATGCGTTTAGTAACATGCACTAAGCAAGATAAATCAACGCGGTATTTACTGCGAGGTGATTCAGAAGGGTATGTGCTAGTTTGGCACATACCTGATATTTCTGAGGCACAACTAGGTGCTATAGAAACGCAGAAGCCACCCCAACCTGTCAAGATGACAGCTACTCTTATGACTAGTCTGTCGGAAGCCTGGGCTGGTATGAATCCAAGCCCTTGTGGCATTTTGGATCAGTTGGAAAAGAGCGAATTACAATGTAAGCTACATACTCGATCTTCTCTTATTTTAACTCAAGTTTAAATGACCTAATGTTGTATTTATTTTTTAGCAATTAAACTAACGGCAAGTATTTATTTACCACTCCAGAGCAGACTGGTTGTGGGCCGCGAAGACGGTACAATTATAATCGTCCCAGCAACGCAAACAGTAATGTTGCAACTTCTGCACGGAAATCACCAACAATACAACGGTAAATTCTTTCAGGTTACCAAAAACCCCAAAATTACAAATTCTTTTTGTAGATTGGCCGCCACATCAAATATTATCAGGCCACGGTGGTAGAGTAAATTGTTTATTGTACCCGCATGGAGAACATGCTCGGTACGACAAAAATTATCTAGTTTCTGGGGGTGTGGACTTTGCAGTTTGTTTGTGGGACTTGTACACTGGATCTTTGTTGCATAGATTTTGCGTACATGCAGGCGAAATTACACAGTTGCTTGTGCCTCCTGAAAATTGCAGTGTAAGTGAATTTAAGTTACTTAACTATATAGATAAATATGCGAAAAAGTTGGTTTAAAAAAGGTCTACTTCTTAAATGTGATGTATAGACTTTTGTGTTTAAAAGCAATATAAATTAATCTGATTTTATTGTAGCCCCGAATCCAAAAATGTATCTGTACTGTTGCATCAGATCACTCCGTAACTCTTTTAAGTTTGGAGCAAAAAAAGTGTGTTTGTTTGGCATCTAGACATTTATTTCCCGTAACCACTATAAAATGGAGAGCATTGGACGATTTTATGATAATCGGTTGCTCGGATGGAACCGTTTACGTTTGGCAAATGGAGACTGGACATTTGGATCGAGTATTACAAGGTAAAACGAATTTTTTCGACATCAAGGTTTTATTTATTCTGCAAAAAAATATGGTAAAATTAACAATGTGTTTTCACAAACCTTATAGATTACAAATTGAAATATGTTATATTCTATTTTAGGAATCGCAGCAGAGGAAGTGCTCTACGCCTGCCAAGAAAACGAAGCAAATAGCGAAGAATCCTCCGAAGTAGGGCTAGCAAACCCAGCAGTCCATTTCTTTAGAGGCCTACGTCACCGAAACCTCTCAGCCATTCGCCACGCCACTCAAAGAGGTATCCACCAGTTGCAGCAGCTCGGTGCGCATGCCAACAACGAGGATCCCCATGCACCCAAAACACATGGCTCCCCTTTGTCGATACAAGGACTACGAACGAATCCAAAGGACCCTGAGAGTCATATTTTATTCTTTGATATTGAGGCTTTAGTCATTGAGCTTTTGAGTGAGGAATACTCGATGATGTCGCCTGGGAGCCTAGAAGCGGCGGGATTGACGTCGCAAAGTGAATATTTGAAGGTGTTGGCGCTAACGCAAAGTGCTAGTCCAGATGCGCATAAGAAAATTGTAGGTAAGTTTCGTTTAATTTTTATTATGATAAAATGTTTATTGTTGATGTGGTGGAAACTACAAAGTAACTTTTTTTGTGTAAAGATTTCTTTGGAAAAGTCAAAGATAAAGCAGAAAACATGGAAAGGATAATCAAAGAAAAGGATAAACATGGTAATTCACAAAATGCAAAACTATGCACGCTTCTGTTTTTGTATTGGTGTCACTATGTTTTAAATTTTTTTTAAAGTTTCTAGTTTTTGAAAGTGTGTGTTCGCAGATTTTTCCTTCTTTAAGCAAAGTGTAATATATCGTTTTATTTTTTAGGAATATTAGCGAAAATGAAAGAAGGAGCTGAAACAGTCCATACCAAAATACAAGCCAAAGCAGAAAGCGTCCTGAAACAGGGTGCTGAAATAAGTAAAGGTAATATTTTTTCCAATGTTAAATTAATAATGCGGAATTATATTTTTTGCGTTTATTTTTTACTAAAACTAAATTACAATTTTTAATAACTCAGGGCATAAAACGAAATTTGGTTGCTTGTCAAGTATGAAAATAACCGGAACTATTTTAATTTTCCACAAACTAAAAAAAATCCAAAACTATTCATACCTCCTACACTGTACACGTAATTGGGCGTCAGCCCCCTAAACAAGTTTAATACAAGTAAGGGAGAGTGTATCCTGTGTATGCTGGGAATCCGTGGTTAACATAGCTAGCCTGGGATGAGATGGTGGACCTTACAACAGGTGCGGCGACAATTGGAGAGCTGATAAGAGGAGCAGCGGCGTAAGTGTGGTGCACAACAGGGGCAGAGTAAGCCAAGACGGAACGACGAGACCTGGACTTGACGATTTCGTGCTCCTTCAAGTGCGCAATACGGGCAGCGGCTACTTCAGGGGTTTCAGCTGGTCCTACAGGTCCAACGGGAAGAGCGTTTGAGGTGACTCTGTATCCCAAAGCGTCGGCGACGTAGTTGGTGGAAAGCACACGGCCGTCGGGGGCTACGTAGCTGTAGCTGCCGATCTTGTTGCCAGCAGCGTCTTGGATAGCGTTGTGGGCTTGGAAGGCTTCAGAGTGTCCGTATGAAGCTTGTCCGAGGATGTCTTGGGCATGGTATTGGGTTTTGTCGGCTAGGATGGGGGCAGTGGCGACGGCGGTGGTGATTGGGGTGATTTGCGCGCTGTAGGCGATTGGGTTGTAAGCGATGGGGTTGTAGGCTAATTGACTGTAGGCGATGGGACCATGGTTGGTGACGGAGGAGTAGCTGAAGCCTGAGGGGATGGTGGTGTACGCGAGGGGTGTAACTAGGCCGGCGGAGGCTACGGCCAAAATACACGACAAGGCAACCTAAAAAAAGATTAAATAAAAAATTAAGACATAATATAAAAATGTGCTTTCTTAATTTCTTGGAGTATGCAACGAAATCTTAAGTGATTGACAGCTGTTTTGCCCTTTTGGGGCTCATCAGAATCGCATATCAGGAATAGTATTTTATTAAATTTGTAACAGGTATATAAATTGATTTAGCTGTCTCTTTAGCCACAAAATTTTAGTTAAATGAAGGTACAATTTCAGTTTTAGGGTGCTTTATTTTGAGTCAGAATTCTATTGAAAAGAAAAACCAAAAATGAAATTGTATTTCCTAAGACTTTCTATTTTTCAAAAACAAAAGCCTAAGGTAAGACACGTTCTATCATAATCCGTGTTTTAAGGCTTTCAAAATGTTTACTTACCAAGAATTTCATTGTTGTAGTGTTTCTAAAAATCGACACGACTGATTTGAAAATCGTGATTAATCACTATTTATACCAATTTTTACGCCCTTGTATGTAGGCCCGCCCATCAATGCATCAAGTTCTTGTTTCATGAATATTTTTGTTGTTTTTTTATAATTATTTGCCGTGCGTATTTGTCGTATCCTGAACCAGAAGCTACTTCAAGGTAAACAATATTTGAAATTCAAATAAGAAAAATATTTAGAGCGGCATTTTGTAAAACAAGCCGTAGGCGATAAAAAAACAATTATCATTGTGTTATCATTACACTAATGATGGTCAGTAAAAACCATAAAGGAAAAAAGAGAGCGCATCATTAAAAGTTTATACTTTGTTAATAGTTTTTTACGAGTTTGGATGATATTGTAATTGATTGTTTTTGCATCGTTCGATGACCCAACTTGTTTAAACGTCCTTGCCTAAAACAAGTGCTTGTTTTGGGTGTGGTCAGTCTTATTTCCTGATATCACCTTGATATTTCGAAATATCTTAAATATTTTGTCGCATTAAATAAGATTCAAGGTCTGTCTACATTTTTTGCTAGACATAAAATGTAGATCAGTAAAAGAAATAGATTATTTTTTTAGGAAATATGATTCAAACATATTGAATTCGGTTTTCGTCCTTAATAATTAAATGAGGGGTTTGATTTCAGACGTAGAGGACTTATGAAGTATAAAAGAACAATTAATGCAACGTTTCGGGATTTTATTGTTATTCTTCTTCAGGCCAAGGTTGCTTTTATCGTTTATCAAAACCCCCCAATTTTACGATTATATTAACCTTGGTCTAAAGAAGGATAACAATGAAATTCGGAAACGTTGCATTAACCCGTGTCCTCTTATTTGCGGACATACCCAATTTGCAGACATAAATGGTCAAACACGGAAAGGTCAGAGGTAGTGAGTTTTTTTACCTGGGTAAAGTCGAATATGCATATTTTTTTTTTTTTTGAATTTCAGGATTTTGGACTGATTTTTATGAAAGCACTGGGGGACATTTTTCCACTGGGGGACATTAGGTTAAGTAGCTTAGGTTAAGTTTTGCTGCTAAAATGAAAATATAAACTCTAGCTATGTCGGTGCCTAGCAGTGCGTCCAAAATTGTGTGCATTACACTGAAGGACATATTACTATATAGGTGTTGTTCTCGGTGTTGTTATGCAAAAAATGTATCAACACATTATCTGAAAGCATTGTAGTTTAAAATTATTTTATCTTTATACTAAATAAAAGCATAAAATTTTATTACTGACTTCTGCACATAAACATTTCAAATTAAAGGATAATCCTTTTCTTACTTCAGGTAAACGGATTAACTCTTACTTAATGACTATGTCTGCAAATTGGAGAGTATTTTGGAATGTCCGCATATTGCATGTTCGCAAATAAGAGGGCTTCGCATTAACCGACCATTCAGTCAGAGACGCCCGAAAGCAAAGGAATATATACTGTTTCAAAAGGTAAAAATGATCAAAACTCATAGTTTTTTTTTTGTTGCAGAAGGGAACTTTGGTTCCAGAAATAATAGTCGACCAATCTTAGGTCCAATTGAAACTAGTCATGGAATGGAGATAGCTCAATTATTGCTGTCTTTGTTACACTCTTGGGGTTTAGAATGTGATTTGGACAGAGTTTGTCAAGCTAAATTAGGTTTACTTCGCCCCATGGTAAGTCATTTTTTAGTACTAAACACATTAAGGGTGATTTATAGAACGTAACTATAACTTTACTTCCGTTTTACTTCGGCGTAACTTAACCGAAAATTAAATAAAATACATGGGAATGTATTGGCAAATTTATACTTCACTTTAGCGCTACTTTGCTGATTTATTTAGCTTTCAGTCGTATTAAGTCGTACTAAGTCAAAAACCGAGCTTGGCCGATCATGCGCAAAATTTTCAAAAATGAGATATGTACCCTTATTGTCAAGGTGTAAATAGTCAAAAGACACATGCGTTTAACTGTTCCCAATTTTACGTAACTTTGCAATTTATAAATTAGGCAAATTTGTTAAGTTAAGTGGAAGTAAAGTTACGTCGAAGTAAAGTGAAAGTTATGTTCTATAAATCACACTTTAAGGTCCATTATTTTCATCTCTTGTTAAACTTACTTTTAGTTAAAGTTCCAGTTAACGTCGATTTAAGCTATTATGATTGGCTTAAATTGACAGGAACTTTAACTAAAAGTCAGTTTAACAAGAGATGAAAATAACGGGGCTAAAAGTTATAGCTTTTTCTCTGCCCAAGTTATAGGATATTTTTAGCGAACTATTTAAATGCAATTTTTTTTTAAAGGTTCCAATATCGTACGGTGTCCTCTCCAAAGGAAACCACATGTCATTGTTCCTTCCAACTTGGCACAACGCCATACCCTTAGAAGATGAACCTCCTCCAATGGATTCATCCCTTACGAATAGCATACCAGATGAGCTTGTAAGACGAGAACAATTAACCAGAATTTTCACGGCTAGATCTCATTGGGAGCTTAGCACAACTCTTACAAGTAATCATTTATTAGCCATAATAGCACTAAGTCATACGTTAATGTCCATGAGCAATGCTACTTTTGTTCCGGAGCAAGAACGCAGTCGGAAACTTCACAGGTGAGATTTACTTGTTTTTATTTACAAATTGGGCGAACTTTGCAATTATTTCCCCAATTTTTAAATTTATGTTATAATTTTTTTTGTAAATGTCACGAATTCAAGCTTCTTGCTATGATTTCAGCAAAAAGTAATGTAAATGTGACAAAATTAATAGGGAGCACGAGGGGGGCTATTTCTTAAGACTTGCCAGCCTCTGCGATATCTCCCTTACATCTCTTTAGATTTCATTTAAAACTATAATCATGTTATATTTACGAGGGTTGTCTTTTATATTTTGCATATAGGCAAATAGGGGACGCCGCCAACATCACCACAAGCGAGAAAAAAACCCTTTAAGTTTATTAGGGCTATATCGAAAGGTTTGTTACGGTACGACTAGTATTTTAGCCACAATAATCTTTTTAAGTTGGGGAGAAAATTTTTATGCACATTTTTTTGACTACTTTTAAAAAAAAATATCTCAACAACAATGTCTTGCCGAGTTGATTTTTACATTTGACGACAATGCGCAATATCAACAGACTATTTGCTGCTGATTCTTGATGGACCCACCAGTCTTAGCGCCCATTCTAAGACAGATCTACCAAAACCAAAAGTGTCTCGGAAATACATAGATGTTTCGCGCCAGTTAAAACCCAAAAATGCACAAGTGACACACCGCAAGATTAAGACATTCTTAGACAATTTAATTTCTCCAATTTAAAGAATCATACATAAACAGTTGAAACTGTTGGAAATAAAACAAATTATTTTTTATTAAACAGTCCAATTTTTTAGGGAGGCACAAAAGTAAACTGGCTTCAATTAATAAAAAATAAAAACGGTAACATCTCAAGTCTTTCTTTCGATATTTGTTGAAATATACAAGTATCTTAGTTTCTTAAAGTTATGCTTCGACTATCCCTGATACGTCATTCTGATGAGCCCCAATATAGGGCGAAACAGCTGTCAATCACTTCAGGTTTGGTAGGTGCATACCTTTAAGAAATAAAGAAGGACTTCTTTTATAACTTGGCGTCCCGCCTTTAGGGTCGAAAGTGAATCCTAGATTCCACCATTTCAATTAATAAGTAGAATTTTAAGGTCATTGGCAGTGGAATTTGATAAATCGCATACAAAACCTTGAATAATGACCAATCATGAATTTACATAAAAAAGTTTATAAATAACCGACAATAAGCTTCCAGTGTGTTATGTTAAGAATAAGCCAACAATGTGGTATACGTTCCCTTGCACGTGCAGTATCAATATGTTCAGGATAGTCTTAATAAACTTGAAGGTTTTGTTTGGCACTTGTGGTGCCGTTGGTGGAGCCTCCTGTTTTTATTTATAGGCAAAAAATAAAATACAGACAACCCTCATACTCTTTGTACGACTTTTTTAACCTCCTTATTTTTTAATTTTAAACGTTTTTATGTTTTCCCTCTTATTATTTTCTCGACAACAATGCTCTGTCCTGTTGCAAAACTGCTACTTTTTCAGACAATCAACTAGAGTAAACTGGAGTAAAACCGACGAGGAACACGAAGAACAGTACACACAAATACAGGCACACATTAAACAAGGCTGGTCCCTTTTATCCACCTTACATTGCGTTCTGCTTCCTGATAAAGTAGTAGAGGCAGGAGCGAAATCATTTAAACGTCCACAAGTTGAAATGTTGGCGCGTCGTTGGCAACATCAATGCGTCGAAGTGAGAGAGGCTGCGCAAACGTTACTTTTAGCTGAGTTGTCTAGAATAGGACCGAATGGTAGGAAAGAGTTGGTGGAAACGTGGTCGCAGTTTTTGCCGCAATATACAACGCAAACTGAAAGTATAAACATTAATCATCACCAGGTTAATTCGCCTGTTACGCAAAATAATGTTAATTCTACTCAGCATCACGTTCCAGTGGCTGCCGAAGTTGTAAGTCAATTGTTCAGATAAAATTAAATTAAAGAAATCACGAGATAAAACCGAGAATAAATTTGTTTCGTATTATTAGGAGGAAGAGTTTGAAGAAGACGAAGAAGAACTAACACGAAGAAAACCATCAAGTCGATCAGAATTAAAACGAAAAAATGCTACGGCTATTATTCTTCTAGGTGTAATAGGGGCAGAATTCGGACAAGACATTACTGGAAGTGATAACAATAAGAAGAGAACGATAGAAGATCGCAGAAAAAGCAGCGTTGTGGATGGTTTTGGTAAGTTTTTAATAATTAATTTTGCCCTAGATTTGACCTTGGTTTTTACTTAAAAGAAAGAGAACTGGCCGCAAAAAGAAACACGTCATCAAACGTTATCATGACTTTTTGAGCGTTATATAATATTTAATATTACTTAGTCCAACAAACTGACATTGCTTATTGGTAGCGTTTTTTTAAAGATCAGAAGTGGGATCCTTTTTTTTTCGTAAGTAAATTGATAGATGCACATATAAACCATAACACTGTCAGAACTTTATGAAGTAACTTTTTGAATCCTGTGTAATCTATAGACTTTTGTACGCAAATGCAATATAAGAGAAGATATTTTTTTAATTGGGCCATCATATAGTTCTGGCAGGGTTATGGCTACTATGTGCAAATATCAGTTTTCTTGTACCAAGAAATCGATCGCATTTATAAGTTAACATTTTAACATTAAAAAAAAAGTTACCTGTTTTGACCTGCCATTTTGTTGGACTAATAAGAGCAATATTAAATTTAAATATAATGCAATTCTCTCCTGACAACGTTGATGCATGTTGCTAATTTCTTTACTAAAATTAACCAGCAAATCTTGCATTTTAGACAAGTCCTTTTTATTTTTTAGGTCCGGGAAACAACAATTTAGCAAGATTGACCGCAATGGCGTTAGCCCATTTACTTTTGTCTTCGCCAAGTTCAAGATTCCCAGCAAATACATCACTTCGAAGGGCAGCGATTGATTTAATTGGTCGTGGCTTCACGGTGTGGGCTCCATTCTTAGATATAAGCAAAGTATTACTCGGTAAGTTTACTAATTCAAACCCCTTAAAATTTCTAATTAAAATAAAATATTTTGTTTCAGGCCTTTTAGAGATGTGTTCTGAAGCCGACCGATTAGTTCCTAGTATGACTTATGGACTACCGTTAACACCGCAGGCGGATTCGTGTCGGACAGCTCGACACGCATTGACCCTGATCGCTACTGCAAGGTAATGTCTCTATCTGCAAACATGATCATAATATTAAAAGAAAACATTTTTTTCAGACCTGCAGCCTTTATAACAACGATGGCTAAAGAAGTGGCGCGCTTTAATGCGATGCAACAAAACGCGCAAACGCTAAACATCAACATGAACAACAACGTCCTGCATAAAGCTAAGCCAGAAATATTGCGAGGAGTAGAATTGCTTATCGAAAAAATGCAAAACGAGATGAGTGACCTTCTAGTCGAACTCATGGACATCATTCTTCACTGCTTAGACCAAAGCCAGTTGAAAAACAAGGGTCTGCCTGAAGTTTTCCCAGCGATATGTAAGTTTACGCAAGTGTCGCATTGCCCGGCTACGAGACGTATAGCAGTTGGGTCTAACACTGGGAATTTAACGTTATATGAGTTAAGGCATATTAAAACGACTACGATACATGCACATTCCACAGCGGTTACTGCGGCGGCGTTTAGTCCTGATGGGAAGTTCCTCGTCAGCTATGCATGCGGGGAAAATAAGCTTTGCTTCTGGCAAACCAGTACAGGTGAGTCATTCTCTTTCCTAATATTATACAGGGTGTTCAAAAATCATAAACGCAACGGTACGTTATTCGGGCATGTCTAGGGATCCCTAAAAAAATTAAAAAATAATCCATCTCATATACCCTTGGAGATATGAGGTCCCAAACTGCAAAACTTCGCACGTTCATACCTTAAAGATAACAGCACATATTATTAACAAAAAATAAATGGTTTAATTCAAAGCTACAGTCTATCTTAAACCATTTTACCATTTTTAACTTTTAAATGGTCGAATTACATTTTTATAATTAGTAGTAATAGTACGAGTGCTCTATGAATTTTCGATTATAAAATGAACGAGTGCTTTTTGCATAGTAATGTCCAGCAAAAGTGAGGGTGTTATCTAATCACGTCACAAAACTGGATCTTCTAAAAAATAAGGCCTCCAAGATTCAAAAAAAATAAACATGAGAGTGCGTGAAGTATGCCTTGCTACGAATCACTTTCTGTCTGCCAACAAATGTGACATTACTCTTGTTGGAATTGTCAATAATTCGCAGTAAAATGCTTCAAATTTTGGCATAAACCTCTAATTTGACATATAATTAACGTAATCAAAATTTTCATGAAATGAAGCTGACAACAATGTCAATAAAATCTGATGCAAAAGTGTATGGTTAATAAGACTTATAGGTGGTATTTTTAGATATATTCTCCTAGACTGTGTTGCCAAATTTATGCAACATTGTTCGCATTTTCCTAAATAAATATAACAGATGGTCTTTTTTTAACAATTTTCCAGGATCCCTAGGCATGCCCCAACAACGTACCATGTTTATGTACCAATTTTGAATTTTTGGACACTGTAGGTCGCTTAAAAGGTGTCATAAAATTGTTACCTAAGGAGATTTTTTCGGGGGTGATATCACATTTTTTTACCAGGTATGTTTGGTTTGGGTCAATCTCAAACACGCTGTATCAAGTCCTACAGCACAGCTCCAATTGCCGATGTTGCCAGACTTAATCCAATGAGACTTGCCCGTCTTATTTGGATAAATAATAGAACCGTAACTTTGATGCTGGCAGATGGCTCTGAAACACGATTTAACGTATAACGAAAAGGATATCAAATTGAAAAATTGATAGATTATAATAGCCCTGTTTTGGTTTCTGCTTTTTGTTTCAAGCATATTTGCTGAGATGAGTGATTTACGAGAAAGGCATTACATAAATTTGTTACAAATATATTGCGAACTCATTCGGGTCAATCCATATAAAATTGGTTAGTTAAACAGCCCACAAGATTTTTCGTTATAAAAGAAATGTAGTAACTTAAAAATGCAAGGTAAGGTGCGATTTTTAAAACTACATAGCTTTTTTGAAGAGTTTTTTTTAACATGTTATTAAAACACTTTTTTTTTTAGTTTTATGAGTTAAATTTTTAAAAATTGTTACATACTAGCGATTGATTTTATATGGGTTGTCCGGGTTGGAGCCTGAGTATTAAGGGGTGTAGCTTTTAAAGTCAAAGTCATTTAGAAGAACAATCTTCACAATCTTCAGAATAATTGATAACAGATTGATTTATTTTTGCTTGCCCATATTTTTTTTTATTATTCCTTAAGAAATGTCAGTCAGTCATAATTCACATAAAGTGCTTAATAGCTCTTGTCGTCCAATAAGCTACAACCCTAATAAAACACACAGTATTAACGAGATAAAAAACAAATATTTTGTAACAAATTATTTCACTATTAAAATCTAAAGACGTATATGGACAATAATAGTGACTATCGAAAAATTATTTTAATGAAATATAATATCAATAAAGTCACAGCCATTTTATTGATATTATACATTACTTATATCGAGATTTATTTTTAGTTAGCCTAATTATAAAAAAAGCATTTAATTATTTTACAAATAGATAACGATCTAAAATTAAAAAATAATTCTTATGAACACGTTGAATTGAGATATATTTATTAATAAAGATGGTAGAGTAGGTAAAATTTATAAACAAAAATATATTTAAATGGTTTAGAAAGAAAAATGTTTATTAATTTTTATTTATATTGATTTATTAGTGATAAGAAAAACGATCAGCCATTAGTAGACCAGTTTAGAGAGATAAGAGTATAAAAATACATTGGAAAACTTACTTCATTTAAAAATGTTGAATAAAGAAGTATAGTTTAATTTTCTTTATTTTTTAATAAAAACATTTGTTTACATTTATTTCTGCAAACATACTTATCTTGCTCGATAGTGTTTATTCTATCGAGAAAAACTGGTCTATTGCAATTCTTAGTCATTTTTGTACAGCAAAATTAATTTATTTAAAAATAAAAATATCTGTATCCATAATTTAATTTTACACCTGTAAATTATTTGTTTAAAGTTAAATTAATAATTTTTATTTATTTGAACCAGTCATTATTATAATAGCTTAGTAGAACTTTTAAAATTCTTCTCACTTATGCTAATGTAGGGTAGTTTACAATGATTTTTACTTCTTAAATTTTATGCATTCTTTATTAATGAAAAGTTTTATTTTTGTTACTTCCCAAAGGGTCTCAAAAATTGTGTTATTTAAAAAAATAAATTAAAGGTTCGCTTTTAGAAATTAAATTTTTTACGTGATTTTTGAGAATCCTGCTGTTATTTTTACTGTTATAATGTTAAAATAATAAATATTTGGTATACCAAGGTCTTTCTGACATTTCTTGATGTTAATAAATGTAACTTTTAAAAGCTGATCGTATTAACTTAAACTAAATTCGAGACTTAAGTTTAATTTAAAACTAAGTAATTTATGGTTTTAAAAAAAAGTTTTAAAATTATGTTTGTCAACATTTACAAATGGTAAGGAAGATCTTGAGTACCTTTATCTGGTTGCTTAAAATTCTTATATCTATTGCTCCTAACTATATTCTATGTATCTTGTGTGGTTTGAACGTTGAACATTCATATTAAAATTTAACAGTTAAATAACCATCTGCTTTTTATTTTACTCAACAAAATTTTTATTGCTGAATAAAATAACAAACATTTGGTTTCGATGTGCAAATCTAAGCATTTTTGCAATTTATGAATTTTAAAAAGCACCTTAAATTGCACCCTTTAAATATGTATACTAAACTTACTTCCGTGATCTTGACTTTGTAAAAGTGGATGTTTTAAAATTTTCTAAAAATCATCTTTAAACGTTAGCGTTACAAATTATTTTTACCATTGTAATTTTAATAATTTATTTTGTTATAATAAAACGAGTATTGATCGACGTATTGATTTGGTAAATTAGTGCTCAATTAAATGTTTTCTTTTTAAGTCTCCGTTCTTATTATTTTTTAAGTGAGATTTGTGCTTTCATTGGGACATGAGTTGCTAATTTATTAAAAACAATTTAAAAAATACGTGTATATTGTTCAGAATTTGTGTTATGTATATAAGAATAATTATTAGCAATATTAAATGTTGTGTACATTTTCTGTACAATGTAAATCTAGGACAATATAATCTATAATAACCTGAGAAGTCCTTTTATTTAATTTTTCAAACAAGTCAAATAGGTGCGATATTTTTTCTTATTAATTATTTCTTATGAAGAAAAACTCAAAAATTATTTAAAATATTTATTTTTTCATGTCTCTTAAAATATTTACAAATATTTGAATATATTTTTTAAAACAACAATCTCTAATTAAACATATTAAGTACCAAAATATTTACAAAAATTATTTAAGGGATTTAAAATTTATTGTAATCGAGATCGTACTATTTTTTTTAACTTCAAAAATTGTTCTTACTATTGAATTTGAACAGGCAAGACTTGTATGTGTATTTATATGTATTGATTCTTATTTTGTTTGATATGTTTTAAGTATTTATTAAAAAAAAATGCAGTCACAAAAATTATCACAATCACTTATGCCGACTCTATCTCCAGCTTCTTTAAAGTTATTTAAAACAGTACAACGCAAAAACGGCAACACAAACAGCAACCAAGTCAAACTGCTTGATTCTAAATCCTCCATTTTTAGTGCCTTTAGTAACAATAATTTCATTCTCCTTTCTGGTTTTAATATCATCCATAACAATCTTAATGCTTCGGTTTATGCTGCGCATAAGAGGGAAGTTTTCTGCCTTGTCTGTAAAGTTTGAACAGTCCCCATGGAAATCATCAGTATCGATGGACCATACCATAATTCCTGCGAGGTCCTTTTCCATTGCGAATTTAATTTTTTCGTTAAATGATCTTTCATCGTCGTAGGATAGGACTTGGACGCCATTGATCGCAAAGGGAGTTTCAGTTTCATCGTCCCAATGAGTGGCCCAACCGGATGTTGAGTTTTGAAGCTCGAGACAAATCTAAAGTACGATAATATGTTAGTGTCAAAACTTTAAATTGGATTAGGTCCTCCATTTTCATCTCTTCTTGACTTTTAGTTAAAGTTTCTGTAAACGTCGATTTAAGTTATCGTGATTGGCTAAAATTGACTATAACAGGAACTTTAACCAAAAGTCAGTTTAACATGAGATGAAAAAAACGGGGTTAAGAAAAATTGCATAGGGTTTCCTTTCGAATTAATATGAGATGTCCTTTCCCATGGTAATACAAAAGCCTTATTATGCCAAGAAGGTAAGTAATGCTAGCCTTTCACGTAGCTTCTTGCTAGCTTCTAGAAGCTAGCTTCTCCGCTGCTATTGGAGGATTTAAATGTTTTAGGTATGCGCGCGCAGAAGAAGTTAAAATAAATCAAGCACGGTTTGATTTCTTTTAGCTTCCTGTGCGCGCGTATACCTAAAACATTTGAATCCTCCAGTAGCAGCGAAGAAGCTAGCTTCTAGAAGCTGCGAGAAGGGCAGCCATAAGAAAACAGCAATTTTTCGAAAAATATATTGCAGCCAAATTTTGCATATGTCTTAAAACATCTATTAAGAAAACTAAATCCGCAAAATGCAGACAAATAAGAATTTAGGGTTGGCGTGGTAGCCGCCCAAAACAATTTCTTTTAATTTAATAAGATTTTAAAAAAGTTTTTAGAGAAATGATTCCTTTAAAAAAAATTCCTTCGACTCCCAAAGGAACCCCTAAAAGTAATATTCAATCATGTTGGATTTAAACCAAACTTTATAAACAAATGCAAAATAAGGTTTTATTAACTATTACTGTGCTATTACCTATTTTTTTTTTAAATGTCTATACACCTTTAAGAACGCCCTTCCCGAATGGGATAAAGGAATTTTTGCAGAAAAAAAGTATTAATGTTAACCTTATTTTGCATCGGTTCACAAAGTTTGATGTTTATCACATATCTTAAACTAGATTCTAGATGTGTGGTGTTTATATCCAACATGATTGAATATTACTCTTAGGGGGAGAGGAATTATTATTCCAAAAATCTTTTAAAATATTATTTATTCGTAAAATTTGTTGCAGATCCATAATGATCAAATAGTGCAAATTAATGGGGGCATTTTGGGGGAGCTACCACGTCAACCCCCTTAACTCTTATTTGTGTGCATTTTGTGGATTTAGCTTTTAAATTAGATGTTCCAACACAAATTAAAAAAAGCTGGCTGTTATATATTTTTGCGAAGGGCGTTTCAAGGTTATTTCCTTTTATTAATCTACAGTGTTGTTACTGATAAGAAATTTACTGACTAAAGCTCTATAAAATCTTTAAACCGAGCTTATAACTTATCACTTACCTCATTGTACCCCATAAAACCATTTTCCCGAGTAAAGGGTCCTTGAAAACCAATATTCTTGGCCACCATGTCTAGTCTAGGCCTCTTCTGTTCAGTTTTAGTTAAAGCTTCATTTAACAAGAAGGTTCTACCATACAATGGAAGCCCTAACACCAGTTTATTAGCTGGAGCGCCCATTTTCAACATGTAGTTAATAGTGTACTCAACATTTAGTACATCTGTGCTTCTTAAAGGAGCATTGGCTCCAGTTTTCTGGTCCCAGGCTCCATGATAATCGTAGCACATCATATGAATGAAGTCAAGGTAGACTGACAGTCCTTCTACATCGTAGGCTATGTCGATTGTGTCCTTTCCTGCACCGAAGGCTGCAGTTAGGAGTAAGTTATGCTTGGTAAAAGCTGCTCGTAATTCCTGGGGAAATAGTGAGTTAATTAAAGGGTTAAAAAAAGGGGGAATGTGCGTACTTTAACTAAAAGAAGAAAGTTGAATTTGTCGTCAGGAATACCGCCACGTTTGGCTGGGAACTCCCAATCCAGGTCCAAACCATCGAAGTTGTATTTTCTGCAAAAAGAAACAGTAAATTAATTTTTCAGTTTTACCGAGAGGTTTACCAGTTCTTGTAAGCAACATATTGTGTCTTACAAAAAATATACAATAAATCTTTATTGAGAGAAACTCAAAAGGCCAATGATCGAGGTTCTTCAGCCAACCTTAATTCTTATTTGTGTGCATTTTGTGGATGTGACTTCCTGAATAGATGTTCTTCTTATAAAAAAATCTGGTTGTTATTTTTTGAAGGGTAAAGAAATATAGGTACTTATATCTTGGTCTATTAAAAAAGTGTTTGAAACTCCTCTTATGCAATTATTTAACGAGAAGTAAAGTCAACTTTGATTTTAGTTTGTAGTGAAATAAACAATTCCTTCTGTGAAGTACATACTTTATAAATTGAACAGCACTTTCAACGAATCTCTTTCGTCTGGCTTGGTCCTTAGCCAAGGCTGAATAATTGGCCGAGCCTTCGTTCCATCCTCCTATCGCCAAAGTAACTTTCAGATGTGGATAACGAGTTTTCAGCATTGTTATTCTTTGATAACCACCTTTCCCATAATTTTCCGTTAAGTCTTGCCAAGGATCTACACAATAAATCATAAGTTATAGCAGTGCTATACTATGGATGGACATAATATATTATTCTAAACCTTTGTTTAACTTTACCTAAAGATTTAATAGCATCTTCGTTGACATCTAAGCCAGCAAAAGAGTAAACTAAATGCGTACATAATGTGGGGTCAACATGTTCAATGGTAAATGATCCTCTTTCTGGTCTATAAACGGACCAAGTACCCAGGTAACATACTACGACTTTTCCATGTGTGGGGCCTGAAAAAACAAAGAACCTCGTTATTCAAAGTACCCTTTAACAATAAAAATCAATAATATTAACAGCGCATCTATTTGAAATGGCAAAGTTAGATGTGATAATCGTTAAAAGTTTACTGAACAATGCTTTTATTGATGATGGTTTTTTTTGAGTTTGTCAGCACCTATGTATGGTAAAACATACTATTGCGATTATTAATTAAACCATTAAAAAATACAAGTATTTTATTTGTTATTTAATCATCCAAGTAATGATGGATTTTATTATATTCTCTCTACAATAATAGAGAGAATATCACATAGAATAGGAACAGGTAGGTAAATGAAAGTATTCAAAATTTTGTTTAAGGAAATGTTTTACGCCTTAATTGAATTTGATTAAAGTTTAATTGTACGGCTAATTAAAAATCGATTTTAAAGTAATCTAACGACAAATTTACCTTTACAAGCTAGTTAAAACGTCTGTGGTCAAATTTCACTAGCGCCAATTTAGTTGGTGATATAATTTTAATAATCCTAAGCTTAAGTAAGGTTTATTAACCTTAAGCAGACTTATTTAAAAGTAGCTGATCCGTACTTAGTTAGAAATGCAAAACTTTACTGTGGTATACATAACAATTAATCTACTGTTACTTTATCTATTATTGCAATTGTGTATTTAAAATCATTATTTTTTCGGTATAGCCATAAAATAACCATAAAATTAAATTTTATGGACAGGACAATACCAAAATATTATTGTTATAAAAATAACAATTGTTACGCATTTATGGAAGCTTTTGAATTTTAAAATATTAGTTAATTTTCATGCCTTGAGGTAATTTGGGTATACTCCCCTAATCGTCACGAATTTGAGGGTCACCATTGCGATATCGCTTACCTTAAGAGATACAAGGGGTAAAAAAAACTAAAAAAAGTGCATTGTGATTGTTTGGCTGTAACTTCTTGTTCCCATAAGAAAAAAGAGCATGATGGTAATTTTTAGGAAAGGACTATTCTTAAACAGAATCTGATTGCTAACAAAAACTTGTCTGAATAATGTCAAAGTTTTAAAAAAAATCCTCTAAAAACAAAAACCTACCAGCCAAATAAACGAAATGCACTCTTATTTTAAAGGTAACCAAAAGACGGTTAGAGATATAAAGTGGCCTTGAAATTCACAAAATTCTGTATTTTTAGATTCAAAAGCTAAAATAAATACGTTTCTAAATATTTAAACTTGTTATTCAAGAACAAGATGTCTTTTTATTCTTATGGCTAATTAAGTAAATATTACAATATAACTAGAATGGGTAGAAGTCGAAATGCGTAGAAGTTACTCTTCGCAGATGATTAGCTCGAATAGAATTCGAAATCAGTAGAAGTCTAATTTTATATTTTTTAAGTCAAAGCTAAATCGAAATTTTATATAATTGCTACACATTCTATAATATACTCTTCGCTAAAAAACTATTACAAGATAATATTTTATGTAAATAAAATCTGCGAAGAGTGCTAACTATTAACAGAAAACACGAAGAATTTCATAAGCGAAGAGGATAAACGTCAGTTCTGAGGTTTAACATATTTGAGGTTATTAGTTCTGACAGCAGTCTGCTACTTTTGTTTCTTTGTTTGAAATATTTTTGGCATGGCCTTCTTGACACACGCGTGACGCGATTTGAACTTAGAAGTTTTTTGCTACTAAAATCATTATTTATTTTGTTTTTTTAACCTCACTGTCTACATTTACAAAAAAACAAACAAACATTTTTAATAGAAAATTAAATTTTTATTAATTTTGAAAAAAATATTTTTTTTTGTAGATTGAATAATAACAAAGATATGAGGTTTTTTTGTGCTAGGGGGTAAGGGGGGGGTCGGACAAAAAAACTAAAGAATACTTTTTGATGAAGAATTAAATTGTCTATATTTTATGTCGAATAATTTTTTTTGTAAATTGAATAATAGTCGAGCTAGGATTTTTTTTTCATTTGGGGGGCTGAAAAGGGGGCTTTGCAGTACCCGGATTCTCGTCAAAAACAATAGGGTTCTTCCTCTTATAAAGGTAGATTTTTCCTAAAAAATTGAGTTTGATATCACTTTTGGTTTTTGAGATAGCGTGACCACAAGAAACGTGACCGACAGACAGACAGACAGACAGACAGACGGACGGACAAAAAATGAAAATCTTAAAAAGTCACGAAACGCACGAATCTGCAAAAATTTTTGCTCTACGACGAAAATTGACGATTTTAGGATTTTCTGATCGATTGCAATATACTCTTCGGACCTAGTCTTGCGAAGAGTATAATAATAGATAAATTCACGTATAAATAAATGTCAAACCAGTACAAGTTATTTTTCGCGGAAATTGACTTTATTCGGCAAAATATAATAAAAGTTATAACGAACCGAAATAAATCCTAAATTTACTTTAGTTTACTTTTTTATAAATGTTGAAAAAAGTCCAAATAATATTTGCTTTTGGCATGTTATAAAGGGGACCTGTTAATATTTGTTTTTTGATAATACTCCCAATAATAAAATTTTTACAACTATTGGAATAATGCGATTAGTGGACTTTATTTTATTATAAATAAACAAGCAGGATTAAATTGATAATGTTTTTCTTTTTACTAATATTAAACCAAACCTATGATTTCTAAAAAATGTAGGCAACATTTTGCTATTTTTGTTGTAAGTAACTAATGTAAAAATTAAAAAAAAATATTAAAATAGAACAAAATGCATTACTAAATTGCAATTTAATATTTTCCAAGTGGGTCGAAACGTTTATAACATTTAGAACGTAAACAACAAAAGATCTTTTGCACAATCCAACGATTTATTCACATGTTGTTGGCATTTGCCGAGTTAATTGGCGCTGCTGCATCAGGAATTTTAAACAGCAGGAAATTTTACAATAAATACAAACCTGTTGAAATCACAGAACCAGACACCAAATTGTAATAACAAAACGCAAAAATAACGTTAAAAGTTTGTAATAAGTACATTTTTAAATTTTAACACATCAACATTTGTTTTTTATGGATTGAAATACCGAACTTTTCAATACGAATGTTTGAGTCTCGAGGTGAACACAGGAGGTACTTCTTGTAACTGTTGTTTGTCTCTTTCTTGGAACTGGATTATTATTTCGGGGAGTGAGACAGACGCAGAGGTGATGGAAGCAAGGCTTATAAGAATATAAGTTACCTTTCTCCCGCGAACAACGACCGCACCTTCAATAATCAAAACAGGTAGGCATAAACCTGCGACCAATAAAATTCAGGATAATATTGTGACTTAAACAAACTCAAAAGAGTCCTTATACTTCTGTCTATTTTCTTTTAAGCTTATGATTACTTTTCGATAAAAGAAAGTAAAGGTTATTTCGGGTATCAGACTTTCGTACTAAAATAACAAACCAGTTTTATTTTGATAACTCTTAGAACTTCCTTGCCTTCTTTTGTCAAAAGTAAATTCGAATTTAAATGCATAATAATCAGAGCCAAAATTGCGGGAAATCCCAACACGTATTGTTACAATTATTTAGTATTTCTAAAAACAATTTTAAAGAAAATATTATAATCATACAGTATTAATTTATTTGGTTTGTTTAAGAAGAATTTCAAGCCATATGGCCAGAGTAAATATGTGAAATTTATAAAGTGTTAAACCGTTAAAAGGCCGGTTTTATCAAAAGAATTTAAAACGCGTGGGTGGTGAATCTTACTTAACACCAAAGGGCATTCTAAACAATCATGTTTGTTTTAAATAAAAATGCATTTGCTTTCCAATGAACAATACAATCTTTCTACTTTATTTTGAGTAACTTAATTTAAAAGCTGGATTACTATTTGTACTTTGAAATTGCATTTTAACTTTATCATTAATTGTTAAATACAATTACGGCTTTATTAATAAAATATATAAACTAATTTGTTGTAGGTACATAATTTATTCTGCTAGTTAGATTTCTTTTTATTTTATAAATCATTAAAAATAATAATATAAAAAGCAATTTCCGTTTTTTCAACGGAAGAGACTGCAATTTTAAACAAAAATTAAATATATATTTTTTAATATGTTAATTTAATTTTAAGTAGGTGTGCAATAATTTTAATTCGTATTGGTGGCTTTTTTTAATCTTAAAAAGTAAATTTTTTTGCAAATAATAAATTTTAACTATTTAAGCCCAAATATGATTTTTAATTATAATATAAACATTATATTATTAATCAGAATCTGATTCTTGCTTCTCTTCTTCGTTCTCAAGTTTTTTTAATTTTTCTATTAAATTTTTAGCAACGTTAAAAATTCCACTAGTTTGTTTATTACAGGCAAAACATCTTGCGGTTTTTTTAAATTGCTCCAAGGCACACTTTTCACAGAAGTAATGCTTGCATCTGTAAATAATATCATAATTATTAACATTAACCTATCAGAGCATGAAATAGTCTTAATAAACAGTCTTTAAGGAAGGAAGAGTAAACATGAAAGATGTTAGTTTTGTTTTTACACCCATACAAACTTTTTTAAAGCAAGGGAAAGATTTGAAATTTTACGTAGTTACGGGGGTTGTCTTTTATATTTTGCATACGGACAAATAGGAGCGCCACCAACCTCACAACAAGTGCCAAACAAATCCTTCAAGTTTATAAGGACTATACCGAAAGTTGTGTTAGGATACGACAAGTATTTTAGCCATAATATATATTTTTTTTAATTGTAGAGGTTTTGAAAAAATGGAATTATGCCGAGAAATTTTTATGCTACTTTCAAATTATATCAACAACAATGTCTTGCCAGCTGATTTTTACTTTTGGCGACGATGCACCACGTAAATAGACCATTTTCTGCTAATTCCTAAAATTCAAACATGGACCCACCAGTCTTAGCGCCCATCCTAAGACAGGTCTACCAAAAACAGAAGTTTCCCGGAAAAACATGAATGATTTGCGTCAGTTAAAACCCGAAAATGTACAAGTTATAAGTCCATCGCAAGGTTAAGACATTTTAAGGCAATTAAATGACTCCAATTCAAATAACACGAACAGTTCAATGTGAAAAAAAATATTTTCTGTTGGACAGCCCATTTTTTTAAGGAGTCACAAAAATAGATTGGCTTTAATTAATGACTCAGAATTTGGAGTCTGTTTCGCAGTGAAATTTCATAAATCGCATACAAAACCGCAAATGATGAATCATCAATCAATTAATTTACATAAAATAAAATTTGAAAATAACCGACAATAAGCTTCTAGGGGGTTTCGTGTAAAGAATAACCCAAAAAAAAGTATACGTTTTGTTGCAGCTCGCTCGCGAGGTTAACTAAATAATTTACTGTGACGAAACTACTTGTCGTATCTTAACAAAATTTTGGGTATAGTCTTAGGACTATACTCTTAAACGTTTTGTTTCGCACTTGTGGTGCCGTTGTTGGCGCCCCCTACTTCTCTACATGGAAACAATAAAAGACTCGTATATTCTGTGTTACTTACTTTGTTACAACAGGATCCTTAAAACTCTCCCTGCAAATCACACATTTAAACGGCAAATCTTCTTCATCGGAATCAATCTCGTATTTCTTATCATCTTCATCATCCGCTCCATAATTTCCATCCGCCCATTCCCTCTCAAGCTGCCAACCATGTTTGTAATCACTACGGTCGTGCAAAAACTTACAACTATCCCCGAAACCACAAAACCCAGTTTCCTTGTAATCTTTACAAATATCTGGTTGATAATCCCATCGCACTGTAGACCTTAGATTGGCTGGGGCTCGCATGGGTCCTTTTCTTACCATTCCGGATGACGCGTTACCTGCCGCAGTATCCTTAGGCTTGTAATATTGCGCGTAATTGTTTAGACCTCTGTAAACCTTGTCATCTTCCTTGCCTTCGAGTTCTTTGTTTATCTCGAGACGTTTC
Organism: Cartodere bifasciata; assembly: GCA_963920755.1. Taxonomy (NCBI): domain Eukaryota; kingdom Metazoa; phylum Arthropoda; class Insecta; order Coleoptera; family Latridiidae; genus Cartodere; species Cartodere bifasciata. The sequence goes on along the minus strand of OY987197.1, from coordinate 8,125,740 downwards.
TCGAAGATGGCTTGGGCGTCCCGGTCTGCTTCCGTGTCGATTTCCTAAATAACATAGTCTGTTCTTAAATACTTACGGATAACACATATTTTAAACGTTGGTCTAAATGTGTATTAACCGACAAGTTCAGAACCTAAAGACTAGAGATTAACATTTTATATTTACCACTGTAGCAGTTGCTCCTTGATCAGATGGTCCGGAAGGCATAGCGGATCGGTTTGATTTATACGCCACGCCGATGTTGTCATCGCTATCGCTAGAATCGCTTCCTTGTTGTTTCTTCTTCTTTTGAATACCGCTTGTACTTTGCACATTAGGATTGATTTTGCCCTTTTTCTTGTCCGGGCGCAGAAATGTGCTCTCTTCTTTCTTCTCTTTATACAGAACAGCTTTAATTAAAATGAATACAATATAATAATGGGATTACGTACCTTCTTCGGAGCTGCTATTCTGTCTTTTTCTGGCTCCTCTATTTTTAATAGCGCGTTTCTTGAATATGAACTTACACACCTGACCAGAACCTTCTGCAGTTTGTTCTTGACTATCTTCCATTTTCTTTGAACGTTTTTTAACTAAATCTTCAAGCAAACTTCTTTTTCTGTAAGCTCCCGCAAAACGAATGTTGTTAAACATAAAAGTAAGGTTATGTTTATTGCAAATGAACTACTGTCACAAACAAAAGTAGCGTCCAACATTCCAACAACTTGGCATCGCCGCACTTTAGCAAAGTTTTAAAATGTTTTCAGTTCCAAATGAGGAAAGTTTTTAGGAAAATGCAAATGAATGATAAATTAGGGAGGATGTGGGAACGTTGGAAATATTTGATTGACTTCCTTAACCACAAAAGATGCACAAAAGCAATTCGATTTATTAATTTCAACAGATTATTTAATGTAAAATAATGTTTTTTAATTTTGTGCTCATATTTTTAGTGGTGCAGTGTTTTATTTTATGCAATGCAAATTTTCGTAAGTTTGAAAACCCATTTTCCTATTTCGATGTAGAATTATTTTTTTTTAGCGAATGTTTATTCAAAAAATGAGAGTTCGGTCTCATTTCGAATAGAAAATGCTGATGCAATGCTTTCCATTCGGTACTATTTTGAAATAAATATGTACATTTTAAAAACGAGGGAAATTAAAAAAGTGGTGCATCCCCAAAAGTGCGTAATGTGGCCTTCGTATTGCTGCTTTACTATTTCTAATTTGGTTGCTAACAAAAAGTTTGAATTTTATTATATCCTTCATCAAACTGTAAGAATTTTTAAATTATTTAAAATTAAGAAATTAACTTTAAAACCTACCTATTTCTAGGGTACCAAAGGACAAGCTGCGCAATCTGTAAGTTTTGTAATCAATAAACATCTTTTTTTATTTTTAAATTTTAGCTTCACACTGAAAAACAATTCTTAACTGCTTTTGGCGAGGATTTTAATTTAACCAGAACAGTTACTACTAAAGAAGAAAGTAAGTTTTTAGTCTCAAGTTTCTCAAACTATCTTCACACCCTAAATATAATTTTTAAAAATAAGAAAAGAAATTTACAATACCTTTTCCCGCATACAGCCTTTAAGCTGTTAACTTTTTTAGAGTCACTTCCTGTAGAAAATTTACGATTACATGATTACACTTTATTATGGGAGCATCCCAACGTAACCAACGGAGTTTTAAAACAATTTTCTATAAAAATCGGTGGCGAAAACGATGAAATTGAGGAAATTTTAGAGGAATGCGTCATAAAAAGTGAACATGACTACAATAAAACTTACTCATATCACGTAAGGGTGAGTCAATAGACAAATTTTCATTAACTTGAGTATAACCATGATTACTCAAGTAAGCGAAAATTTGTCTATTTCCATAAAATACCATATTAACTCTAATTTTGTTTAAGATAATGGCTGAGTTGGCACCATCAACAGAATACACCATAACTGTTGTTCCTTTCAATAACATTGCGGGGGAAGAAGCGCAATTAGTGGATTATACGGGACCTCCTAAACTAACACTGAAAAATGATAAATTTAAAATTAATGTAGAATACAACACAGGCGTTATTAAGGTGGAAACTCCGAATTTAGACATTTTAGCACATAGAGAAACCGCCTTTTGCATTATAGAAATATTTGACAAAATTTCAGGAAACTTAACAGTCCAGAAACAAGTAAATTTGCTCCAGTTTAGAGAAAATGAGACAACAATTATTAACACTTTTCTTCAAAATTCAGAAAATTATCTTAACTGCTATTTGTGTACAGCTACACTAACAACTCAGTTTTTTGCAAAATTTACCAAAACAACGTATAAACGAGAATTTTGCCTAGCCGGTGATTACCCCAACACAGAAAAACCTAGTATATCATTTGATAAAAGCTCAGACAACATAATAACAGTAGAAAAGGCCACAAATCAATCGGTAACAATAGTAATTCAAAGACCAATATTTTATTTGTTCCACAATTTAACTGAGGCTTACATTATTTTTTACAACCAAAAATTAGAAGAGGACAGTCTAACAAATCCGGTATGGGAAATTAACTTAAATATGATTAACTTAACGTATGAAGTTGACGTCGGAAATGGGACGCAAATTTACTCAAACTTGCTGAAGAAGGATTTGCAAAATAAAATATTAGAGTCTAATACTTGCTACAATCTAACAGCCGATGTGGTCGCGATTTTGGGCGAAGAAAACAGAAGTTTTGACCAAATTTCCTCCACTATTTGTACAGCTGCAAATATTGGGGATATTCAGTCAGCTATTGTAACATATTCTCTAGTTGGAATTTTTGTTTTTATTATCATTGTGGCAATTTTACTGTATTTGGGGTAAGTTACATTTTCGAAAATTCAGTATATTTTTTTATATTTGATTTAGTTTTAGGGAATACAAACGGAGAAGAAATCTAAAATACTTGGGCCTCAACGTACAATCAAGTAAGATTTTGTTACAAGAATGTTTACTCTGGATAATTTTTCTGTTTTAGTTGATTCAACAAATATGAAGGAAGATGCAGAGGTAAACACTTTGGTATTTTAAATTTTAGATTATTGTTACTTTATAGAAATGTTTTTTTAGGATTTATACCTTAATTTATTAGCTTTAAACGACAACAGTTTTGATGCTAATACACACACTCATAAAGTTTCTAAAAAAGAATTTGGCGACTATTTAAAGCAACATTTACTAGGAAATAAAAAGGATAACGTAGTTTTAAAACAATTTAGTGTAAGTTATATGTAAAACTTGTATTACTATTGCATTTCATCATAAAATGTTGGTTTAGTTACCTACTTATTTTATGTAATGTTTCTAGTCTCTTCCAAGGGGAAAAATAAAGAAATGTCACTTTGCCATGAAAGCAGAGAATTTAAAGAAAAATGCTGATAAAAAATATGTTCCTTGTAAGTTAAATAACATGCAAGAAAAAATGTACTTAAATGACTAATATTTTGCAGACGATGACAATAAAGTTGAACTTTCCGAGTTAGGAAGTTTGGGAAATGATACCTACATTAATGCCAGTTATATCGAGGTAAATATTAAAAAGAAAATTGTTAACATACTTTAAAAAATATTTTTTAACAACTTAGAGTAACTCATGTTAAAAAATAACCATTCTGTTTCACATATAACATATTCTAGAGTTACAATCCAAAAACATACATAGCCTGTACTGGTCCCAAATTTTCAACCATTAAAGATTTTTGGAGAATGATTTGGCAAGAAGAAGTAAAAATAGTAATTATGGCATCCTGTATTAACGAAGGCGGAAAGGTACAAGTGCTTTTAATTCTAGGGTCTTAGAATATTAATACAAACACCTAATATAAAAATATTAAGGAAAACAATATTTCAGGCCTATTCCATGTATAATCGACCAAAATTCGGTTTTCGAATTGCTGCATGATTTTAAATTCTTTTGAGGTTTAGTCCAGTGCTTACTCCTGGTAACTTCTTTCTATTAAAAAATTAGCAGCTGCATATTTGCACTTCTTCCCCATCAGTTAGCACCTTAAACTATGAAACATGACCAAATTTAGGTCTAAAAAATGCTATGTGGGAGTGAGTAAATGTTTATTATTTTTATTTTAAAATGTTACCAAGGACATAGTATACAATAAAAAAAAAAAACGATATTGTGATTTGATTTTTTGTAAAGGTAGCATATTAAAACCTTTGCTGTTTCTAAACGAGGTTAAATCACAAACATTTTTTTTTACTTAATGCGTCTCTATTATCACATCAACATTTTAAAATTATTAAAAAAAAAATTTACCCAGTCCCACATATCTTTTTTTAGTGCCATATTTGGTCTTTTTCCATAGCTGCATGGTAGAGAAGGAGAGCAATTATGCGGTTCATATTTTTTTTGTAGAAACATATGTGTATTGTCAACTAAAAACTACTACTAATTTTAATCTTCCAAGAATTTAAAATACGATTCGATCTTGTTTAAATTTAACGTAATCAGTAACATTTTACAATCAATGCTGTTTCTAAACGAAGTTAAATCACAAACAAAATTATTTTTATTATGAATCTCCACTAGCATAATAACATTTTAAAGTAATCAAAAAAAAAATTTACCCAGTCCCACAGAGCTTTTTTTGGACCTAAACTTGGCCATTTTCTATAGTTTGGGGTAATTAATAGTAGAGAAGGAGTGCAAATATGCAGCTGGTGATTTTTTAATAAAAAGAAGTGTCCATTGTCAACTTAAAATTACTACCAATTTTAATCTTACAAAATCGTAAAATCGGAAAATTCGATGTTTTGTCTAAGACAAGAAAAATTATGAAAATTCAGAAAATTGTTTTTTTTTACTACCTTTACAATGAGTAAGGATTGTACCTACCAAATATAAAATAAATCAAATAATAGCAACTATGATTGGTCGATTTTACATGGAATGTCCCTTTAACCATTTCTAGCGACAATGTGCAGAATATTGGCCACCACTTAATTCCATTTACGAATGCGAAGATATGGTAATAAAAAACGTAAAAACTACAACCTACCAACAGTTTTTAATACGAAATATGGACATTTTTTATATGAATCAAAGTCGATCAGTAATAAACTTTAAAAAATGTTTTACAAAAAGTTTAAGTTGACTTTTTTTAGCTACAACAATATCACTTACTGTGGACACCCGATAATGGAATTCCAATGTACCCTGATGATCTTGTGCCACTTTTGTTAAAATTAAGAAGTGTTTCCCGAGAAAAAACCCCCATTGTCGTCCACTGTGGGTAATTATTCTTTTTTTTTTTTTCAAATTAAGATACAATAATATCCTTTTAAACATTTTCAAGATATTTTAGCCAATCAGCAAAACATTTAACTGACTTAAAGCTTTAAAGACTCACATGCGCATTCAAAAATAATGCTTATAATTGGTTTATAATATTTTTTAGAAACGGATCTGACCGAACTGGAATAATAATTTTATGTGATATGGCTTTAGAAATGGCTGAAAGAGAAAACCACATAGACATGTATAACATTATTGCTAAGTTGCGCAGTCAACGAACCGAAATGGTTTCAGAACTAGTAAGTTGATGGTTTGAATTTTAAAATAAAATCATAAATGCCCATTTTTTTATAGAAAGATTTTATATTGTCCCATTTCATTGTGGCAGAATGTATGCTTGAAAACAAATTCTCAGTGGCTGTGGACACCAATTTTAAGACAAACATAAATTTGCTAAAAGAAAGCAAAAATATTAATAATTTGTACAACACATTATTGAAATTGGGACGCCATGACAAAGTGTTGCAGCCAATTTCTAAGAAATTTGAATTAAACGATGATAATAAGCTGAAAAACAGATTTGCTGATATTATTCCAGGTAATTAAGAAGAGCATTATTAAAAAAAAAAAAATTTATAAGTCTAATCAGTTCCTGTTTAGAAACGCAGCCGTACCTATCATTAAAACAAATTTTTTTTGCACTTGCACTTTGCCTTTTGTATAATATTAATTTTACAAATTTTAGAAGGTGGTTCTGAAACAGTTAAATTATCAGATGAAGCATACATAAACGCTGTTCGAATTGATGGATTCCAAAATGTGGGGCAATTTATAGTGACACAACAACCTCTACCCGAGACCCTACACGATTTTTGGAAAATGATTTTAGAAACTAAAATTAACGTTATCGTCTCACTGAATAGCATTAATCTTATGGACAAAGTAAGCAAAACAATTCTTAACGCTAAAAAGGAATACCAACAATATGTTTTAGACAAGTTGTAATTTTTGGCCCCGAAAATCTGTAGGAGAGGAATTAAGAATAACACCAGTGTTGAGTATTGTACACTTAAGTGAAGAAAGTAGTAATGGTTATGTTTTGGCCAAAGTTTTGCTGCAGTGCAAAGAAGGAAAGCAGGTTTGTTTTTAATAACTTGGCAAAGTAATTGTCCCTAATGTTTAAAACATGAATTTTTAAGGTTCTTTACAAAAGAACAATTACAATAGTACACACTGAAGATTGGAGTAACAAAGACAAGCTGCCACCTTCAAATCAACTTCTTATAAACATTTGGAAGGATTTTTCCGCCCTATATTCAAAGGATGTTCCCCCAACTTTAGTTACTTGCTAGTGAGTAATTAAGACATACATTTTTGCTATTTAAGTTAAAGATGCATTTTAAAGAATAAACAAAACTTTTGCTTATTTAGTGATGGGGCAACTGCTTCTGGACTATTTGTAGCTCTTTGGGTGCTATTAGATAAAATGACTCACGAGCAGGAATGTGACGTTTGTTTAGCGGTTCGTAAAGTGCGAAGAAATAGGAAACACTTTCTTAGGCATCAGGTAATATTTTATAGGTTTAAATGGCTTATGGTTGACTTTTGAATTTTTTTAGGCCCAGTTAAAATATTTGTACGAAGCTTCTTTGGAGTATTATAATAATTTCGATTATTATACAACTTTAACTTAACTCTATTACACATGTATTATTTTATTCAATTCCGAAATAAAGAGTCTTTCAAAGACACTTGTATCTATTTTGCTTAAAGATAAGGTAAAAAAATAAATAAATTTAATATAAAAATACCTGTAATTTAAATTCCTAGGCAAGAGAACTGTTGGCCCATTGGACCACTTCAGTCGGCAAGTTAGGTATCTTTTTAACAGCCTCGCTTAATTGTTGTGGTGTAACCAAAAGTTTAAAAAGTTGATATTCTTTTTGAATTTTAGCACCGCATGAAACTGGAGACATAAGCTCCAAGTTCTAAAATAAAGATCTTTTACAAAACACTGAATAATAGAAAAAATTATAAAGAAATACCTGAATGTGCTCAAACGCCTTTAAGATAACAGGTCTTTGCACCGTGCTAATACCCCCATGCGCATTTGCAAATTTGACATATCTTGTAAGAACCATTTCAAAATTCATCGGCTGATTGTCGTAAATTTCGCAGTGGTGTTTCATGGCAATAACTAAACATAACTCTAAAATATTTAGGTCAGTCAATACTTGAACTATGTCGTCTTTTTCAAAATCCTTAAGCTGATCATTTAAATCCTCAAAGGTAAGCAATGGATGTCTTTCGCTTAATGTTGATACCAGTTGTAATAATATATTTTTTAAAACATGTTCATTTAGATCTATGTCGATAAGGCGTTGTATGATGTGTATTACTTTTTTATCAGTTAAAAGCTTCTTGATGTGTTTGTTCCATTCTTTTTCTTCAGTACTTAACTTGGGTTTTGATATGCTTAAAAAATGAGCTGTACGTTCCAGGGCGTGTTTTAAATTACCGTCATCGTCTTTATTACTTTGACCAGGAAACAAAAAGAACTGTCGGTGCGAAAATCTGGATTTAACTCTCTTTTCAAGGAGTTCTATCACATCTAAACGACATGTTATGCCTACAAATTCGTTATTTTAAAATTAGGAAAAAGGCAAAAATATAGAAAACTTACCCAAAATACACAATGGGGTTTGGGCTGACTGCGACGTATCAAACAAGTTGTATAACAAAGTTTGATTATGGTGCGCACAAAACAAATCAAATTCTTCCAAAATGAAAATTACGCTCTTGGACGTGTCGCTCTTTCCTGAACGTAAGCAATCCAAAAGAAAAGCCAGATTTTCCGCAAAGCTACCAAATACTTTTCCGTCCACTGCATTTTCTAGTTGCATTTGCGAGGTAACACTTTTTAAAGCATGCATATCGTCCGTATGGATAAGCCCATGTAACTTGACCAAAAGGGCATTCTTTTCAAAAGATTTACCCTCTGTTATTTCATGTAATACATCATTAACTAACTAAAATTGAAATTAGGTACTACGTGTTTATTTTTTTGGAGAAATAACCACTTACTGTTGTTTTTCCTGAGCCCCTTGGTCCGATAAGAAGAGCTGAATTAGATTCTCCGTTTTGGATGGTTCTTTGAATTAAATCGTAAATTTGTTTACGTTCTTTATCGTAGCCTGCAAACTGTTTATCGTTTAATAAGTTATTTTTAAGAGTTTTGCGTATCTTTTTGATTGAATTTTTATCCATTTTTGCTGTTGTTTACAAATTTATTACATAACCTCAAAAAAAAATAGGCGCTCACATTTTTTGACAGCAGTCCATGGTTGCCAGCTTGTGTTCTAGAAACTGAGTTGTATGTGAAATATCCGGTCGTATTCGAACTCTAACCTCATTCTGTCAAAGTGACAATTTGCTGAAAGAAAAAAAGTTGTTGCCTTGCTTTTTGTAAAAACAACAAGCAAATAGATATTTTATACAAAAATGGCACATTATAAGGGGGCTGCCAGCGAAGCTGGCCGCGCAATACAACTAATGAAAAAGCGCGAGAAAGAAATGCAAGATTTGGAAATACGCAAAAAGAAAATTGAAGAAGACTTAAAAATCAACAATATCGAATCCAAATTTGCTTCACACTATGATGCAGTGGAGCAGCAACTTAAGGTATTTCAATATTTTACCAGCAATGTGTATAAGAACTTAAGAAATCGTATTTTTTAGAGCTCCACAATTGGTTTGGTTACCTTGGATGAAATGAAAGCTCGACAGGAGAACATAGTCAAGGAAAGAGAAAAGAAACTGGCCCAGAAGCAAGCAGAAAAGGAGCGCGAGAAGCTGCGTCTTTTAGAAGCAAAAGAGGCCGCAAAAAACAAACAAAAACAACAGGTTTGCAATCTTACAACATTCCAAAGGCATACAATAATGTTTTGCTAGTTTTTATTCTAGATCCAGGCACTTTCATTCAGCTTAGAAGACGAGGAAGATGAAGACAAGGAAGATTCAAGTGACGAATTGGTCAAAAAAGAAGAACCAGATGACGATGAGAAACCTGATCTAAAATGGAAGCGAGAGGCAGAGCCAGAAAGCAACAAACTATTAAAGAAAATAAAGAAAGACCCAAACGTAGACACCAGTTTTCTTCCAGATAGAGAAAGGGAAGAGGAAGAAACTAGGTTACGAGAGGAGCTGAGACAGCAATGGTCTGAGCAACAGCAAAAACTCAAAGAAGAGGAAATTGAGATAACGTTCAGCTACTGGGATGGATCAGGTCATAGAAGAACGGTTCGAGTCAAGAAAGGTAATTTTTGTAAGAATATTCCATTTTTGTTTAATAAACGAGACTTGTTTCAGGAAATTCAATATACCACTTCTTGCAACGTGTTCTGGAACTTTTACGTAAAGATTTTTCTGAGCTAAAAACCGTAATGGCTGACCAACTTATGTACGTAAAAGAGGACCTTATCTTGCCCCAACATTACACTTTCTACGACTTCATTGTCACAAAGGTAATCGCAAATCTTCTACATAATAACTCTTGTCTTATAGCTTCGAATTTGCTTCTAGGCTAGAGGAAAAAGTGGCCCCTTATTCCAATTCGATGTGCACGACGATGTACGATTAATAAGCGATGCATCAGTCGAAAAAGAGGAATCCCACGCTGGAAAAGTATTATTACGAAGTTGGTACGAAAGAAATAAGCACATTTTCCCAGCTAGTCGTTGGGAACCATTCGACCCGACAAAATCCTACGACAAATACACCGTGTCTGATAAGACTAAGAAGTAATTCGTAATTTAAGTTAAAGTAAGTTTTTTTTATTCACATATATGCTATTATTTTCTACAATAGAACCTAATGTGTCTCTTCTTGTTTTTCTTCCGTAAATTTCTGTTTAGACGGTAGTGAGTCTAGAACTGTGGCATCTTCTGGAAATATTGGCTCACTAGCAATTTTCCAAAAGTTAGGTGCGTACGGTAATCTTTCGGTGATTTCTGTGCTCCAATGATGAATTCTGCACCGTACGTTTACTTTTTCTGCGTTGTTTATCTGGGAATGAAACAAAAATTAAAGCTTTTAACACTAAAATCAAATAAAACATGGGACTTACTGTAATAGTAACGAAAAACTCCTTATTTTCAATGTTCATATCGGGTCCTTTAATGTCATTTTTAGGCATTTCTATCGCATCCTCGGGTACAATAAATCCACATTTTCTGAAAGATGTTTTAATGTGCCATGGTTGTAGAGTCCATGGACTATCCTTGTTCATAATCACAGAAAGGGTAATCCTTGATAAAGCTCCTACGGTCTAAAAAAACTCGACATGAGCTCTGTAACTTTCTAAATAATATTTTATTTACCAGTAAGACTTTTGCAGAACTGTATCGCACTTCATCCTTCTTTTCGAAGTTTTCATACTTCTTTAAATTGTCTGGACTAGCATATACTGCGTATCCAGGAAGTAAAAGGTAGTTATATGCAAACGCTGGAGACACATTAACCTTGTCCCCAATATTTCCAACTCCTTCCACATATTTTGTTAAAATAACATCAATATTAGGCTGTTTAAGAGTTTCTGTGTCTTTAATTAGATCGTACACGTAATGGCGAGACCTAAGAACTTTTGGAGGTGCTCCCTTTTTGTGTAATTGCGTTGGAAATCTGCGTTTAAGAACAAACGTTGTCTAGAAGAAACAAATATACAATTAAAGGCGATTTGGGGTCTTACATCAACTTACCCTAATTTGTTGTTTTGATAGGCTTTCAGCAGCTAAAATTTCTGTTGTGCTTTTAATAATTGCTGAAGTTGTTCTTGTTACTGTTTTCCACATTGTAGTTTTTGTAAATTATTGTTTTTGTGGAAGAGAAACGAAACTTTTGAAAATTAAAGTGTTGAACATAACCTTACTTTATTTTTGTAGGTATTTTGCCCGAGTGAGATACTGGATATTTCACCGAATAAATAAAATAAAGGTAAGTTTACGTAAATAAGTATAAAAGAAATCTGTCTCAAAATTTTGCGTTGGCTTTGGTAGAATTGCGCTAGATAGCGCTAGTAAGTTTAAAAGTTTTTAAAGTGTGCTAAAATTGCTAAAAGATAAAAAAAGGACCTTTGGAAGTTTTTTTTTATATTGTCTGGATTGGGCGAAACTACACATAATTTGCACAATTTTAATCTTGGAAAAATTATTTTGGAAACTCCAAAAGTAGAAATAACATTTAATAGTTAAAAAAATTCTAGCCCAAATAAAATGATGGTATTATTTCCGAATTTGTTTTAAATAGTTATTTTTTATTTTGGTAATACAAATTAATAAAAAACATCTCCTACTTAGAAAAGAACTATACAGGGTGTAGTGAATTTGAGGGCCACATCTGCCATATCTTAAGAGATACAATGTCGGGTAAATGAGACAAAGTTGTCTATTTTAATGCACGTGCCCAAGCAAAACTTAATTAAAAAACTGCATTTAGGATATTTGGCTGTAACCTTTTTGTTTTTAGCGGATTTTTTGGAAACATTGACATTATCTAGACACCTTTTTGCCAGCAATCAGATTCTGGTTGAAAAAATTTCGTACGACGATTCGTTTTATAAAAATTATCAGCTTTTTATGGGACATTAAGTCATTAAATTTTAAATTATAATGCCATGTTTTAAAACATTCTTTAAAAAAAAACGTTACCGATATGCACTTTTTTAACTTTTTAAAGGTAACCGAAAAACAGTTGGAGATAATTAACTTTTGCTTGCGCGGGGTTAATGGGCATTAAAATAGACAACTTTGCCCCCATTTTATCGATCTTGTATCTTTTCAGGCTAGCGAAATCGCAATGGTGGTCCTTCAATGCACGACTCGTGGAAGTGTTTTATTTTTGTCGAGATTAAACATTTGTAAAGATGAAAATGGCGTTTTACCAAGGGTTGTATACTATTTTCTTAACAAATTCAGAGGGTAAAAGTGTTATTGCATTTTTTAATCAACCAAAGGTACGTGTTATTTATATTGGTTTATTGTAGAATGTACGTAAGCACTAGAGCCCATGCCCCATAAAATACCATTATACGCTAATTCTGCCCATAAAAATTGCATTATAATGCAAATGAAATTATAATACGTACGTAATAAATATTTTATACTCGTAAACAAGAAAAGTGTTCCATTTTGCATTATTCGCTACGAATAGGAAACAACTAATTTTTATGATTTTAAGTGTTCTTTTTTCAACAGTGCATTTATTATAATTTTTTAATTATGAAGTGCACATTACGTGAGCAATTGTTGGAACTCATGCAATGTAAAATCGTTGAGTTCTTATCAGGTAGGCAGAGAAACATAAACCTTTTATTTTCCTGCAATAAAGCTACTTATTAGCATAACCAATTTAAAATGGCATGCATGCCTTCTTACCAGGCGCAATGCTCAAATGCGCATAAGATAATCGCTTTTGGGCTGTCTATAAGATTACATGTCAACAAATGAGAATAGCCACTATAATAGGGCAGTTAAAAACACTGCGGCAAATCAACGCCATTACTTTAAAATTGGAGAGCCTTCCTTCCTTTGGGGCATCAACGAATGCAAGAGGTCTACCTAACAATTTCAAATTTCCATGTTAATGAGCAGTGTTCTACTCCCGGCACACTAATTACTGCATAAATATGCGTCGTTTCGATTGTATAAAGTTTAAATTTTAATTTAGTCGGCTCTCTTTGTACCGTCTGAAATATGCCTTCTTTTCCAGGCAAAGAGCTTGTTATACTGAATATTGTTGAGCAAAGCATCAAGGCCCGTATGTCTGTGTAGGTATCTTACAACAAGCATCCTGGCTTTTATTCCTCGGTTCCGCCTCCACACACATCTTCACTGTTCACATGGTTTGTTGTGCCCATTACGGTGTTATTGTATTCTCTGCCAATAAATAATATTCTTTATATGACGCGAGGAGATGCTATAGCCGTGCTGAGGAATGCCCGACGATCCCTTTTGCTTTTACCTTTTTTTAAATATCCATTTTTGATGCTTTCAATTATTTCGGGGGGTTTAACATTTTTAATTAAGTCCATCTGGTTCTTAATTGCTATCGGATGGGCCATCTCCCGGCAATTTGTATATTTAAAAAGTTTCATTTGTCTTATCGTATAGGTATTATTGATAAGTGTCTACCGAAGAATATGGGCAAAATACAGGTTGTCCAAAACATAACGCTTAAACGCGATGGTACGCTCTTGAAGCATTCTCAGGAATCTCAGGGCTCCCTAGAAAATTTTCAAAAAAAATCCATCTGTTATATTCGTCGAGAAAAGTGCGAACAAAGTTGCATAAGTTCGGCAACGCACAATTTGTAAAATGCATCTTAAAAACTCATCTAGATTCTTGAGCAAACATTTTTGCATTAGATCATATTGAAATTGTTGTCAGCTTGATTTCCTAAATTTTTCGTAAAATTGATTATAAAAATATAATTTGACTATTTAAAAGATAAACAAATGGTAACAAAAATTGAAATAAATTATGCCTTTGTATTTAGCCATTTCTTTCTTTAATATGTGCTGTTATATTCAAGATATAAGCGTTAAAAATTTCGCACTATGGGGCCTCATATCTTCGAGGGTATATGAGAGAGATTTTTTTAACAATTTTCTGGAGCTCCCTAGACATGCCCCAACAACGTACCATCGCGTTTATGCGCCATTTTTTTGATAACCTGTATATAAACATCATGCTAATTGTGTAACTAGGCAAGTAGATAGAAATTAATGTTTTCGACCTAAAAGTCATACACTTTACAATTTAATAGATATTGATATTGATGCTAATCCGGCGCATCCACCATTTTTATTTGTTCCAATTTTCCACAAATACAACATTCTTTTACCAGTCATTCAGTGTGTATATTTCTCCGATTTTGTTTTTGTATTTATGTGTTTTAACGTTTTCTGTACATTTTAGTCAAGGTATGTGCTCAATGTACTTTGTTCTGAATGTTTTAGAAATAAATAATTTTTTTCTTTCTTTTAATAAATAATATTAGTTGCGGACATTTTTTAAAAAACGTTCTGATTCTGTATGGATGTAAATTCTCATGTGTAATTTTATTTTACCTAAATCAGTGGTAAATATGAATTGTCGTGTCACTAAAACATTTAGCTGCAAGGGTTAAACTTATCTGCGGTTGGATTGATCCCCTAAATCCAAATGTTTCTCAAACTATTGCAAGTACGAGTATCTTGATAGTCTATGAGTAATAGCGTTTGCTGGTATCAGCCGGTGTGTCTGTACAGCTAAAACGCGAGTTATTTTGGACAGATAAGGTCCGACCCTATCATAATTTGTCGTAACTGCCTGCACCTAGCTAGCTAACGAACCCCCTGAGCGGGTTGCTTCAGCAGGAATTGTTAATTTCGCGTCTTGCTTCTAATTTACATAAATTTCCCATTACGTATGCGGTTCGCAAAGAGATTTAATTGCTTAACGGAAAGTTGAGACTTAGCGAGCTGCTTTGCTGCAGATTCTCATACCCGGGCTAATTAAATAAAACTACAAAACAATTTTCGGCTGCAAAGCACAATAAAAGTGAGTTAGTACTTTTACCCCTTTTAAATTCCTGGCGTTTGCAAAATAGAAAACATTCTATTTTGCATCTTTCTCCAACAAAAAAAAAATTGCAAACAGTTCACTTTACAAACAAACAAAAAATATTCCCCGTTTTCGCCTATGTTTTTAAATTTGTTTTCATTTAAATAGCTTTAAAAAAATGGCTTATATTCTTTTTTGTTGGTTGGTTTGCGTATGCACATTAAGGAAATTACCTTAAAATTAAAAAACTGGCCTTTTGCATGATGACGTTGAAATTATGTGGCTCGAGCTCTTGGTCCAAAAATAAATGCGAAGCAATGCGTCTAAAGCAGTTTCCTGCAGGATGCAGCATTTTGCAGAAACGAATGATGATAATAAAATAGAATTAAGCATTGCTCGACGATCTCGAATTAAAATGAATATGATTAAAAAGCATTTACCGCTCCTTAACAAGATTCAAAAGGTCCCATTAATTACACAAAACTAATTAAAATTGTTGATGTTATGAATTCACATCAAGTTCATAAATATGTAACAACATTGATTCTTAGTCATTTTTCGGTCGGGTTACTTTTACGAGAGCGTGTCGTTTCATATCACCGCTTCATATCTGATGGATGGAGGCACCCTACAACTCATATTGGAGCTCAGGGAAGGATGATGACTTTTTCAGTTTTTCCTCGCTTGATGCCAGCTTTTCTGCGAATGTTATTCAGTCTATACTTGGACAAAAAATGCTTTTATACAATGGAACAATGCAGCGCGACATATAATGCTTTATGGAGAAATCATTTTCCGGAAAATTGCCTCGTTAAAACAGGAAGCCTGCAAGATTGGGGCTGCGACACAACAAGAAAAATATCATTTTGTTCACCTTCCAAAATTTTTTGTTCAACCACGTAGACAATTTCTATCTTTAATAACTTTTTCCGATAATCATTAATGGCTAGATATTATTTTATCATTTATTTATTAAATTAGTTAACTGTGTAGGTACATAAATTTCTAAATATTTCTATCCATTTCAAATCTATTACTATCAGCAATTAAAATAACCATCATGACGAATGAAGAACTAAAAGGCGATAATTTTCTTTATCCCAATGTTCTTTTAATAATAGTTTTGCTTAGTGGAAAGATGTTCAATAATTATGGTTCAAGCTTAATTTGATAGACGTGAAGCGCTTACTCGTATCTGCTTTAATTACTGTCGAAGCTATAATTAAAAAAATAACCACCTTGATACATCAAAGTTTCGAATATAAAGCCTTTAGCGGTCTTTATACTATGTGAATCTAAAACGTATCCCAGAGAATTCTAATAGGTCCCGTTTTTTTCTGAGAAAATATATAAGTATTTATTATTTAATAAAGCAGAAAGAGCAAATCGACAAATTTTAAACTTTATAATATATCCCAACCCAAGTGTGAAATGCTGAATTCGTGAAATCCTGTGTTTAGTAAATAATAAAAAAAATGTTTTGGAGTAGACACTGTTGTTTTTGGTTGAGGTTTAAGTCCAAGTTTAGGTCTATTGCCGCGCCTAATAAAAGTATTGCAAATTAACAAAATTAAATCACCAAAAACAAAATCTTTTTATATATTTAACTTACCTGTCTGCAAAGCGAATAGCAAGATGACGCCTGTAAATCATCTTTTATTTATGTACCTTTAAGTTCTTGTTAAACTTATTTAATTTTCCGTTAACGTTAATAAAAATTAGGAACACGTATAGCAATGCAATAAGTTTGAAAGATACATCAAGAAAGTTTTTAATTACACGCTTATAATAGCTAAGAAGAGGCACTTCGTACCCGTTGCAAGCAAGTATAATTTAGCTTATTGCACCTTGTTTTCTGTAGTTGGAAAATCGTAATTAAAATCCAATTTTATTCGTTTCATGAGACCATCATTTTAATTTTATAGTCGAGACAGCGTGTTCAACTTGGAGCATATCGCACCAGGGAGCTGACGTGCAACTCCAGGGGGTTCATGAGCCAACCTTATCACCGTTACCACCCCACCAATATTACACAGTGCCGTAGATACTTACCTATACGCCAAAAAATCAGCAAAAAAGTTAAATTTTTGTTCCTTTAACTTTTTATGAATCTGTACGCCCCCATTTATGGTAACGATTAATTGCAACGACTTTCTGTGTAGTAGCGCTATACGGTGTATGGTAAATCCATACAGTGAGTCCAACCCACCCAATGTAAAAAAATTGTGCTAGAAGAACTGTCAAGATAGGTCTTTGCCCAAGAGAGGTTGTTGCGTGCCCCCCTATAATAATAATTGTTCTATTTTTCTGAATATTCATACACAATTTTAAAAAGATTTGCTCCCTTAGATTTTATTTTTCTGCAAATTAAAAAACAAAAATTAATTTAATTTTTAAATCATAAGTAAAGTAGAAAAAATAGAAAAAAAGGTACTTAATCTTAAACAAAATTTTACATCTAATATAATTCCTAAAGCTCTTTAACCCTTTTTAGTATTTCAGAAAAATATTTAAAATTTAAAAGGTTTGTTAGTTAGTTATAAAAATTTTATTTGATATTTTTTTACTATTTTTTTAAAATATGCTCACGGTCGGTAATTCACAACATGTACTCTTTAGGACATTTAGAAAAAATTGGCTTGATGAGACATCTCGAGATATTAACAGGAGCCCCGCTGTGCCCGCTTCTTTTTCCACAATTATTTATTTTTTATACCGTTGCGTTTTAACATTTTTTCATAAAACTTCATGTTTGGGTTTCTAAGGCCCATTAACTACTTTGGGTTTGCACTATTTTCAAATTTTGCCATGGGCCTTTCCTAGGGTACACTTTCTTCAGGGCTTATTTAAATTGATAACAGGGTGAATTATCACAAAAATTAATACCTAGGTTCTTTGGATTCCACTTTATGAGTTCAGATGATAAATTGGTTAAGAAAAATGACAGGAGCCCCATTCAGCCCAATATAAGAGATTTTGTTTTGTGGTTCCCTTTTGCAAAATGACATGAAATTTGGATGATGCCATGTTCTAAAACGATAAATAGGTTTTGTTAACCGAAAATATATTCAGGGGCCCCCTTAACGACTGAGCCAAAAAGGGGATGACACCGCCCCCTCTTAAGTAACTGTATTTTTTTCCAATTTATGAGGAGAACTCTTACATGTGAATTTTTTCGGCTTAAACATTTTTCCATTTCTATAAAATTTTACTAACAAAAATATTTGATGTAAATTCGTGACTGAAATCATGATCTAAATCATGCCAACCCTGGTTTTCAGAAGAGTAAAACTGTAGCTTAAACCAATAAGGTACATAACATACTTTATAGTGAAACTGTAGCTACACCTTAGGTCTTATCTCGCGAATACTTATCGCCGCCATGTACCTAACTAATTAAAACTAGTAAAAGAGGTGAGGTAGGGCGCAAAGAGGATCTGCACACGCTGCCGTTGAATTTATGGGGCAATTAGCACCCGCTTTGTAATTTATACAAGCCATAACCCCTACAGGGAGTCCTCTCCAACTCTTGTTGGAAATCGCCCTTTTATAAACGTTAGCCAAAATCGAAATTAAATTGTTTTAACAACATCAATAATTACTTTCTGCATGCAGCTCTAGATTAGGCTTATTTTAATCGTTTTAATTTGCATTGTTTGTAGAAAAGGAATAATATGTGTTTTTCCTTAACATGGCGATATTTATTTTTTCTAGTAATATTATTTCCAAAACTTCTTGTTATAACTAAGCTTCTTTTCTTAAAGAATATCAGAATTTAATTTCATATAAAATCACCGAATCATTGAGTCTAGTATTTGATTTGTTTCACATTTGGTAAGTACAGTGCTTACCCTTGGTAAAGGTGGTAAAAAATACAATTTTTCGAATTTTCATAATTTTTCTTGTCTGACCGAGAATAGAAGGATTTTGCGATTTTGAAAGATTAAAGTTGGTAGGAGGTAATTTTAAGTTCACAATGGTCACTTCTTTTTATTAGAAAGTTAGGAGCTGCATATTTGCACTCCATCTCTACAAGCAAGTACCTCAAACTATGAAAAATGACTAGATGTATAAGTCCAAAAAAAAATTAGGTGGGTTATTTAGATTTTTTTTGATTACTTTAAAATGTTAATGTGCTAATGGAGATGCATAAAAAAAATAATTTCGTTTAATTGTGATTTAACTTCGTTTAGAAACAGCAATGCATTTAAAACGTTACCGAGTACGTACAAGATCAAATCATATTTTGAATTCTTGGAAGATTAAAATTAGTAATAGTTTTTAGTTGAAAATGGACACATCTTTTTGTAAAAAAATATGACTAGCATATTTGTACTCCTTCTCTACCAGACAGCTATGGAAAATTACCAAATATGGCACTAAAAAAGTTATATGGGAGTGAGTAGATTTTATTTCTGATATTTTAAAATGTTTAGGGTATGTGGTAATAGATATGCATAGAAACAAAAATTGGTTTGTAATTTATATCGCTTAGAAGCAGCAACGGTTTTAGTATGCTTCATTTACACAAAATCGAATTACAAGACCGTTTATTTTTTTTATTGTCCTTGGTAGGGAAGGAGTGTTGCTAATTTTTTGATTTAAAAAAGTTACCAGGAGTAATCTGTACTAAATTAAAAAAAAAAAATAAAATGAAGCAGCAACTCGAAAATTGAATTTTTGGTGATTATATATGGAATAGGAAATTATTACCTATCCTGCTTATTCTGCTTCAATAATAACATTATTATTTATATATATTTGTTATTAGAGTAAATGGTTTTAAAACGTTGCAAACATTTAAATTGGGACACCTGTATTTACTATCGCTTCAATTCTCGAACTATAATAAATAAAAATAATAAAATGTTAATAATATACAAATAAATTGTAGCTGTGGGCAATTTAGTCGATGAAGGCCATAACTAACAAGTGGCTCTAGATAAATGTATGAATTTTTCGTTGCGATTGATTTTATGATCCATTTATTGGGACTGTGAGCAAGCAGCTTCAATAACTAACGATCAGACGTATAATTAATGCGATTTTAACCATTGACAGGTTTATGTTAACAATCTAAATACAGGACGAGCCGCGTGTAAATAGAAATTTATGTTATATGAATAATTTAGAATCGAAAAAGTCGAACTGTTTTGAGAGTATATTTCATCCAAATTGGCTATTATAAATAATGCCGAATATGTTACTATTGTTTCGACCACACGCAGACTTCTTCATTTAAGTACAAATTAAAATTGCCCCACAGGATTGAAGAGTATTCATTGCATTGTATTTTATACTTTAGATTTATTTTCTTACCAATGAAAAAAGTGTGAGGATTTATTTTACATTAAAGCACATGGAAAATTTTAAGTCTTAAGCTCGAGATAGTCTAAATGGGCATTTTTTCTATTTTTTAATTCCCAGTTCCTCGACAAGGTTACATAAAAAAAGGTATAAATATCAACACACTGTTCATTATAAAATACTAAAACCAAACGATACACAAATGCTAATGTTGGGTTCTCTATACCGTCAACATGAAAGCTGAATAGCTTAATTAGTTTTTTGTCAAGGTGATTAATGATCTCAAATCTTGAAGACTTCTATAAATAATGTTAATCCCTTTATTTGCCGCACAAATCAGACATTAAAGTTTCGATGCTTTTTGTTATCTTTAAACAAATTAACGTGATTACTATATTTTACAATTTGTACCATTACTTATTATTAGAATGTGAAACGTAAAGTGTGTCCCAATTATTATTTTATGGGCAAACTTTAAAAGTATTTAACAAGAACTTTAGTGCATGCTTAATAAAAGTGCCTTTCTAAAGTTTACATTGTATGTAAACATTTAATTGCGAAAGGGTGTAATAAAAATAGAAATACATTTTATACACCTTAAAAACGCATTGTTAAAACGTCATGTAAGATTTCTATATTGTAAAGTGCTCATAAATCATTATTAGCTAAAGATGAAGAGTTTGAACCGAGTTTGAGGGCCAAAACGCTTGGACTGACCATGAAGAATTGTAAAAGAAAACAATATTCTCATAATGGCAGGCAAAATTTAAAGTCCTTCTTGGTAAAAGGAGGATGACCCATTGTAATTTTCTCTATGGGGTTCCACTTACTTTATTTTAATTGCAGAAAAAGAAATTTAATTGTTTGATTTTTCTGTGGAATCCGACTACCCGACCACTCCTTCTTTTTGGGGTTCTCACATAAAATATTTAAAATCAAAATACATAGACAAGAAAATAATAGGGATGTTCTACCTATATCATAAAAAAGAAAACTTTATCAAAATATAACCATTACTTCATAAGTTTAAAGCTCCCAGAGGTCGCATAGGAAAAAAGAATTGTTGTTCTAGATCTTTTTACTTGCAATTTTCATAATGTGAAAGCGCAATTTTTTGGGGAAAATGTTCATTTATTTATGACATGTATCGAATTCGGAAGCAAGGGTAAATATCCTTTGGGAGCACAAAGCCTTTTGGCTTTTGATTCCCAAACAATATAAATCTCTCCTTTCATGTAATAATAAAAGATTATGTCTCTTTTACCTTTCATATAGTTATGCGTTTGGTTAGATGGCTTACCATTTCTTTCAATAATACAATTAGTTTCAATTTAAAATTCTATAAAATTTTAAAATTCCATAAGCATTCTTGTGGTTGGTACATCCATCCTAAATCATTTATATTTTCTCGACATAAAATATTTCCGACATTTAAACTAAAGTATAATGTTTGATGCCATCAGGTAGAATAATACCTATAATTATGGTACATTATAGGTCTATAATTTAGTGGAAACTGTTAATTTTAGGTTAGTTCTTAAGCTTGTCATTTTGACAAGTTACCCTTGAGAAATTTCAATACAAAACATAAAATATATAGGAATTTGTTGATTTTATCATATTTTAATTATTACTAAACTGTGACATCTTTGTACAGACAATCTTAAGGCTATATAAAAATCTTTACGTTTAATGAAATTATTTAATTATTGCTCTATTCAGATAAAAATAGTGGTCCAAACTTTCAAATATTTTCGTTTTTAATTTTCCATGAAAAGAGTCGAGGTGTATTTTGTGAATTGCTTGTAATGTAATTTTACCCGGCGCATTCACCAAATAATGCAGAATTAATAAATTTAGTAAAAGCATTGATCAAGTATAAATATAGTATAGTGATTTATTTACCTTTATGGTAAAAGTAAAATTTTATTGAGGTATGGTTGCTATTTTTGGAACACCTATTTATTACTGATGCGAAAGTTTAATTTTTAATAAGTTTGTACCCTTCTTTATTAAAAGATTTTACTATACGGTTTTAAAGAATATTGTTTTCTATTAGTAAATAAAATGAAATTAATAATTAGAGAATTGTATTGTATGTTTGCTGTGGGAGAATGAAAATCAATGCTGTTGGGTATATTGATTTCAAGGTATTTAAAAATTCATAGAAACCCTTTTGCCTTTCTGTCAAAGTTAATGCATTTTTAAATAGCTTTTTTACTTTAGATTTTAGACCAGTAGGTATTAATCTTTAAGAATCGTTAGTTACTTCTTTTTTGTTTTTTTTTTCTTTACATAAATTTGAAAAAAACTTATTTCAACTTGTTAAACACCTAAGAAAAATAAACCAACTATAAACTGGCCTTTAACAAAAGCAATTAATTTTTAGAAGGACCTTTATTTTGTGACCAAAACTAAACTATTTACTTACCAATAATTTTCCATGTATGATTACCAACACAATCTTAAATAATTGCTATAGCTTATAGGAATTAACATGCGTGTACGTACTTTTAGTCATTTTTCGTACGCATAATAGGTTTAGTATATTCAGGAGCTATTGTTGCGTGCAGTAAATATGTTAATAAGTAGCTACTACTACATAAAAATGGGTATAGGAGGGATTAAAACTTCCATGTTGTCCGTCGTTATTGGTTGCCGATGTAAAACACTTTAATTGCTGTCTACCCACCCACGTAAACGAATAACCGCATAATATTACTTTGCACAGTTTATACAGACTGTTTTATAGTATTTTTAATTTAATAGGCTAACGCTGCTTTAGTGACATTTTTTTCAAAATAATTCTAACATTTTTTTAAATTTTTAAGGAAAATTAAATGGTGAAATCAAGCTATTAAAGTATGGTGTATCTTTTAAGATATCTAACCACATTCAAAACTGTTAAATCGCAATGTGTTAGCTATCTATATTATTAGCAAAATGCTTCTTCCACAGGTGAAATATTTTATGTTTTAGTACTTTATAGATGTGCTATCAATGGTGGTAATTAGATCAGTTTTCTTTAAGTTGCACATTTCGTATATCCAAGTACCAACCTACATTACCCATCACATATTTTATAACCAGAAATAAAGGATAGGTAATTCAAATATTAATTAAAAGTTTAATGCAACAAAATTTGCATTTAAATTAATATGAAATATAAATATACATAATAATCTCAAAACAAACTATTAAAAGTCTACTCTTATTGCATTTTTTTGCATTATAAAACACGATTTTATCATACAGGAATTTGATTGAGTAAAACACATCGTAAAGGAGGTTCGTAAATTTTATAAGAGCTCTAAATGTCAGATCTTATACCATCTTATGGTTAATGGTTATGGTTAGTGTGCGAATCAGATGCATTAAATAATAATCTGCAGCAATAAAATATAAATTCATTCAAGGAATTCACTCCAAAAAAAGAACTGGCTAAATTGGATCGATATACCTAAGTAATTTAAAATAGTTGTCGAACGTATGTTTTTGTTTTTAATATGCAAAAGTTCGTATGTTCGAGAATGTAATTATTAGATATATCTATTGTTCATTTTGCTTTCTCTTAGGACCCCTGCAACTGGTGCCTTCTTATTTGACTAACCAGAACAGGAATACTCCGGGCTATCTCGCCTCTAATTCATACCGGACTCTAAATAGAAAGCTATAATTATGTCCCGACAAGACACTGTTTGCGCTACAATGATATTCAACATGTATTCGTAGTTTGTCCAACAACTGTTTTCTGGTTACTATGGTTGTTAGAATGGTGTATAATTTGTATTCAAAACTAAAAGTTTATTTTGTGCTTCAATTCATGTGTAATAAAATATGCTAATTTTAGAGGGTGTAGAGTTCATGTTATAATGCGCAGGTGAAAAAACAAGGTGTCTTTTTCTTACAGTACCAACGTCCTCCGCAAAACCCGAGGCAAAAATAAATGTTCTTTGGTTCTACCAGTAAAAATGTTCGATGGTGCATTAAGTGCAAAATAAGCTAATAATGCGACTATTTACCCAAAGTGCTAAAAGTTTCCCTTATTTATCAAGTTTGGCTCCCTGTTGAGACAAAGTACAAACCATCTTTGTCTTCTTTCTCTCAAAATATTAAAGATTTAAAGATGTGGTACTTAAGAAAAGAAAAAGTAATTTATAGAGCATTTTATGGCATGTTTTTCTAAGTTAACATTTTCCATTTCAGGGTGGCCGGCAAAATAAGTGACCCAAAACTGTATTTAAAAGTTGTGTTGTGTCCGGAACTCCCCGTCGAGATAGTTTTCACCCTAACGGCTTTGAAAAGTCCAGCAAACTTACCGCCCTGATGTTGCAATCGAATGTTTGATTTATTTTTTGTTTTGAAATTACTCTCAGAAAGGCGTTAAAGCGTGACATTCTTGCATATAATTTGAAACTAATAAGGTTATTATTTATTGAGACTTAAAGGAAAAGCGAAAAGCGTTAAAAGTTTTGTCTTAGATTATTATATTCAAAGTAATTTGGTCTTAAAATGAATGAATCGGGTTTTTATGGGGAATGTAGCAGGAGATGGTCGTTAACTTGAGACTATGCTGCTATAAGTAAGTATCAAAGAGCGTTGCATAGTCTTAAATTGCATGTATGTATTATGTGAAAGGCTATAGAGGAAATGGGAAATGCTAATGCTGTAATGCAGTGGCCATAAAACTCTATCTGCATGCATAGAATGGCTTAATTCGGCATCAACCAACTCCAACTCAAGATCTGAATACATACAAAGGCAATTGTGAAACGTACAACATACGTAACAATAATTTATTGCAGCGGTCACAATATCTGTTTACAACTATCTGGGGCTCTTGATAAAATATACTCAAAATTCGTCATTGTTACCGCTTTCCACATAAACTAGATACCTTTCTGCTGCTTGCTTTTCACATGCTAATTTTCTTGAGGCGCATTCATATTTTGCTTCTATATATGCATCGGGGAATATCTTTAATATGTGGCCACCAAAATCGCGATGTGATTTATTGATGTCATGCAAAGTTTTTCTAATAACTCGTCGATAAAGTATAGGTTGATCAGTATTTTTGTAACTCTTTTTAAATTTACAGTTCGGATAAAATATTCTTCTTTACGCTCTCAGTACGTAATCTACTATTTATACGATTAAGGCTAAAGATTCAAATTCACAGTATCAAAGATCTGAGCTCCTAGAAGCACGTATAAGTAATCTTCGTTGAGCTCGCGTCAATTCTACTAAATTGCACAGTTATGCCCCATCGTATCATAAAACTAGGTAATGGTAGTTTTGAGAACTAGGGCTACTAACGTATTAGGGTTTATTAAAATCGGTAATTTCTTTGTGTCGAAAATTTGGCTTTAAAAAACAAAAATATTACAATGAATTTTGTCAGTCAGATTTTCGACACAAAGGAATGACCGTTTTAAATGAAACTATATTGCGTTTGTAGCTCTATTTTTCTAGTTTCCAAAACTACATTTAGTTTTAATATACGATGGGGCTCTCATGTGGATGTGCTATTTGGTAATTGACTGGAGCTCGTAACGGAGATGACTTAAGCTTCATTCACAATGAAAATTAGCTTGCATGCGGTAAGAATTAAAGTAGCTTGTAAGAGCTTGAAATATGTATTTTGGATATACCATTCACAATGAATTAGCTTGCATGAGCTCTTACACGCTAATTCATTGTGAATGGTATATCCAAAATACACATTTCAAGCTCTTACAAGCTACCTTAATTCTTACCCCATGCAAGCTAATTTTCATTGTGAATCCCACTTTATACGAGCTTCTAGGAGCACAGATATTTCAAACTGTGAATTTGAATCTCTAGCCTTAAAAAGGGGCGTCTTTAAAATCATCAGTTACAATAACATTCGCAATATTCTTGTGTAAATTATTTTTAAGCAAAATTTGGGTAGTTTCTCCATAAAGTGCAGCTGTTGTAGAATTATGGAAGCTTAATAAACCCTGTCGCTTGTGTATATGTTTATTCGGAGATTCTAGAATGCCATGCCATAGCCGCTAGTGACAACTGCTACCTGCCTACCCTACTTGAAAGCCTATTTTACTGAACTGTAGCAAAATTCTCGTTACATAGAAACATATGCGTCATTTATTATCCAAACGCTTTTAGCGACATTTTACAGTTTGATATAGTTTTCTAACTAACTTTTCTAATGAATATTTGATGAGGCTTGTTGACTCCAAAAGTATACGGGATGTTTTGCATTAAAACGTAAAAACGTAGGATTTGAAGTTTGGTAATTGGTATTTTTATCAAATTGGGCAAGTTGACAAAATATGGTAATTGTGGTGTGATATTTAGCGAAGGTCCAAAAAGTCAGTTTCTCGATTTGTTTTATTTACTTCTTTTGTGAGAAATAATACAAATCTTTCGAGGTTTTGTGCTAATTAAGGAGAATATTAAGAATAATATTGTCATATGTTACGTGTTAAAAATGTTTGCAGTTTACCAAAAGGAAGTCGTTACATTCTGAGGTGAACTGGCAAATAGGGAACCATACAAAAAATGTGTAGGAAGGTCATTACGGTATTTAAAAGCAGCAATGTAAGTACACAAAATAATGGAAAAATTTAAACTTCAGAATCAAACAGCATATTGCATAAGAGGATTTATTGATTAGGCCATTGTCGCAATATGAAGGAAACAGTTTACAGTCACATAATAAAGGTTATAAGGCATTGCCATACAAAAATTAACCTTTCAAATAGTATGGTTATTCTTCGAGATCACAATGTGAATCTAACAGCATTTTTTAAATTTGGGTAGCTTGAACGACTATTATCTAGAGTTAAAAAGCGACTACCATATAATAATTTAATTTAATGTGTAATTACTGAATGATTTGAACAGACAGCTTTTACAAAACGTTTTAAGAAGCTATAATTTAAAGCATGTGCAAAGTGGTGATTGGGCATTGATTCTTACTAGCTTCATGGGGCCATTTTAAAGCCCATCACGACCTGGGGGCTTGACCAGCCCACCGCCACGTATGATTACTATACGAGCACCTAGGCCTTTAGTCAAATCTTGTTGTGTTTTTTGTCTGTCCGCCGTGTTTTGAGTTATAATAACAGGTTTGCTTCGTCCAATGAATGCCAGCTCTCTACCACCGGTTATGCTTAATATCTTTAATAATCTTGGGGCCAAGGTATAAATTAACTTTACGGCTGAAAACTTAATGCGATACATAATGAGATTTGGTAAATTTAAAATTCTATCTTGGCCTTTGCAACATTCCAACAATAGTGCACTTAGAACCTTATACAAGCCATAAAAATGACAAATATTTTATAAATTTTAATTGAATGGGTTTAAGAGCCTCTTTTAGATGTTCCTAAGGGTAGGGTTGTCTGTGCGCTGCTCCCATATACCCGTTCCTAATAGCCGCTGTTCTATAATTAACACTACCATTTTGATAATAAACATTTATGTTTAGTTTAATTTATCCAAACATATAAAAATCTACATATTGCACCTTTAAAGTTTATTTATTGTTAAGCTTAAGTTATTAAATAAAAATTTATAAATAACAAAAGAATCATAAAAAAATGATAATGTTAAAACAAAAACGTTTAGACTTGATAAGCACCTTTGGTAAGCAGAGCTTCATCAATTATTCGGTAATTTTTACAGACACATTTTCCCACTGTATAATTTGCAGGTATATATTTTATGCTAACACCACTATTTATGTCGAAAACGTCGAAACTGTATCATCCATAAGCTGCTTTAGTAAAGTTGATCATTTAACTAAATAAGTATAGGTTGTGTCAGCTCGACCCTCAGGCTTTACATAGGTACTTGAGAAGTGGAAAGAACATTGGGATAAATCATTTTTAAGGTAAATATTGTGGAGTTACTTTTAAGTTATTTATTGGTCATTTTATGATTTACTGTTTGATTTTTTTGGCTACCAATAATGGTTCCTACCGATTTTATTCCAATGTTTTTTTTATTTCCTTTTTAATAGAAGTAATTACTTGGGGGATAAGAAAACTTGAAATTCACGCGACGAAATATAAAATGAAATTAGGCCACATGTTTTCAAAATAAAAATTCAAGATTTAAGGGGTATAATTCTTAAATTTGTTAATACTTTATTTTAATTGCGATACTGCCATGTTCGCTTAAGTTTAAATACAATTTCGTTTAGCTTAAACAGCCCAAATATGTAAAGTGGTCCTTAGCTTTCCTTTACAATTTGCCCTATCATTCCAACACATCTTAAAAGGCAATAACCCAACATTTTAAAAGGTACTATTTCTGATGTGGATCTTAAGAACCTTCAAAGCCGTATCTTGCATTGTTATGAGCGCTCCAAGAAATCCCTCGTGCTTTCTATGTAATTTTATTCCTTCATGGGACCACTGATTGTTATTCTATGGTCCGCACTGCATTTATTTTATTGCGCACTTTACAATCGTTTGGGTAAGATAAAGCTAGGATAAAACAAAGGGGAAAATTTGATTGCAATTGAAATGGGGGTGTTATTTTAAAGTCGTTATTCATTTTAGTGCACCTGGGACTATATTACAACATGCTAGATTAAATTAAACCCTATGTCAATTTGCAATTTAGGGTAGTTCTTTGTTTAAGCTTTGGCGCATCCGCCATTTTATAAATGTGGACCTTCATATTTCTTTAAGGACACGTCAGTAATAGAATATAAGATGAGATCTCCAGAAAATTGTCAAAAAAAACTGTGCTAAACATTAAACGTATCTTGAAAACAAAGGCACATAATATATGGCTTAATACAAAGACACACACTATCTTAAACTATTTTACCATTTGTCTATCTTTAAAATGTTCAAATAACATTTTTATAATTAATTTAATTTCACTAAATTTTTATAAAATGAAACTGACAACAATCTCAATATAATCGATGCAAAAAGGTATGATCAAGAATCAGAGATGGATTTTAAAGTGCGCTTTTCTTAACATAGTTGCCAAAGGATATTGCCGGGTTTGTTACTAAAAAGTGCCCCCAAAGCTTTTCGCATGAAAAACATATTTTCTTAAGAGGCAGGCTAATAAACATTGTTTCCTAAATTACTAGTCCTCCATCTCAACCACAAGGCAAATAATAGCAAAATTTTAATCTTAAACAAGATATTTTTTTATCACCCTATCTAAGTAGCAATTTTCTTTTTTTTTATGTATGGTAATAGACCACAACCATGAGTATTTGTAGCAATTTTTTTTTTTTATTATTTAAATTTTTTACATATTTTATAAAATTTTTAATGTTATTTTATTTTTTTATAGGCATTTGCCCAATAGTGACTACTTTCCTTATATTATTCTTAGTAAACCCTCAAGTAGAAGTTTATAAAAATTAAATAAAAAACAGCAAAAAAAAGGTACCTCATATCAAAATTTTGAAAAAATCTAACTTTTTTCCTGATTTTCTATCTTTATTTTTATATTGTTAATCTAATAAACTAAAAATCAATGCCGCGAAAATCCTATAGAAACCAAAACCCATAGTAGGCGGAGTTTAACATACTTTAGTTTTAATTTTTTAAAGAAATTACTGAAATTAGGCAAATGTGTGACGATTTTTCACTGATAGAAACATTCAAAAGCGCCTAGATTGCCTAGAAAAACAGGTATGAACAATCTTAAGGCACGTTCCAGAAGAATCTCGACTGTAGAATTACTATTCTAGATCATTTCTCGAAAAAGAAAATTCCAGAAATCATCTAACCTATAAATACAGCTCGCGCGCTCGCGTTACTACAAAAATACAGTAAACCCTAGTGAGATAAAGAATAGTAAAGTAGTAAGCGAGAGCGAGAAAAGATAAAGTGCCTTGACCAGTGGATAAGTACTTTAAATAGTGTGCCAATTTGTTAACGGTTTTTATTACTTGCAACCGCTTTTATTTTGTTTTCTGTTTGCCTAATAAATTAAAATACAATGTCGCAACCTGGAACAAGTAGTACTAAATTGAGTAATAGAAACATCCGCTGTTTAATATGTCATTTGCTTGTTAAAAAGGTAATTATACTTAGAAAAACAATTAACAAACTTACTTTATAGACAATTTTACAGGTTAGTGGTCAAAAAAAAGTTATAAAAAATGAACTGGAAATTAAAGATTTAAAGAAGGTATATGGTAAACACGCAAGAATTGGAGACTCAATGTGTGGAAAATGTCGAACACAATTTTTACGAGATAAAAAAAAATACCTGAACCAGATAATGAAGTCGAAAGCTCTGACAACGATGATAATGATGCAGGCGTTGAGAATCTAAGTGAAGTGTTATCCCAGTCTTCTTTAAGTGAAACTGAATCGTTACAAGTAACCATGCCTTCAAGTGGTTCAGAATTTCAAATTAAAATCTACTCGGATTCGCAACAACAGACTGAGTATGTCGAAATGCCATTTAACCGTGTAGTTTTTACCCATAAATATTGTTTTTTGTGTGGCCCGGCTGGTAATTTAAATCTAGTAAGTGTACCTCTTAATGCGCGAATCCAAAGTTTTATTAAAAAACGAATATTTATCCCAGAAGGCAATAGATGTTGCAGAAAACATTTATTAAAACAAAATTTTTATGAGGATGAATTTATTTTATTTGAGGTCTATTCTCGATCATCAAGTGTGTCCCTAAAAGATATTCCTACATTTTTAAATCAAATGGCAGTGGATATTAATCTGCCTCTATTAAAAAAAATGGATAATTTTAACATTTCTGAAGAACGTTTGCAGACTTTCACTGGTCTTAACTGGGAACAACTTACAAAATTAAGAGGAAAACTTGTTTCTATGAATAATTCGTCAAAAAGAACAATAACGCAAGCTTTAATAATTTTTTTATTTAAATTGCGAAGTGGTAGCAGCAATAAAATAAATAATAAGTGCCGTGTTTGAAATTGAAAGAGAACAGACTGTCTCAGATATATGTCATTCAGTAATAAATTCTTTTGAAAAAGATATTATTTCCCAACATTTTGGTCTCCAGGCTGTTAATAGAAGATCACTTATTGAAAGTCAAACATCTGAGACAGCTAAAAAACTCTATGATTTAAAGGACGAATTAGTTCTTATTTTTGACGGCACATATTTACGTCACCAGAAGTCGATGAATAACGACTATCAAAGAAAATCGTATTCAGGACAAAAAAAAACTTCTTTATGCAAACCCTTTACTATATGCACTACGAGTGGCTTTGTCGTGGATATGCTTGGGCCGTTTGAAGGGACCAAAAATGATGCTCAAATAATGGAAGCTGTTCTGTCAAACAATTATTTCACCAAGTTGGTTAAGCCAAATGACATTTTTGTTGTGGATCGAGGATTTAGGGACGTTAAACCGACGAAAATTTAGGATTTAAGGTTCTTATGCCTGCGCTAAGAGGGAAGAGATCGCAACTAACTACGGAAGAATCTAATGAGTCCCGCCTGGTTACTAAAATTCGATGGGTAGTCGAATCTGTCCATGGCGTCATTAAGCAAAAATATCGTTTGCTTGATAGAAAATTGGACAATAAGTTATTACCAATTGCATCGACATTATGCAAAATTGCATGCTTTCTAAACAATGAATATGGCGAACGATTTTATTCTGATAAAGAGGACTCTGACATCATAATAGAAAAATAAAAAATAATGTAAACACCGAAAAAACACTAGCTAATGAAGTGGAGGAATTAAGATGGGATAGAAAGAAAGTTCCTTTTAATAAATTAACTTCTTCAGATATTTTAGACTTTCCAGAACTATCAGAAAAGGACTTAAAAATATTGTTTACTGGTTCATATCAATTGTCGCAATCAATATCTTATTTGGCAGAACTTCTAGATGAGAGTAATAACTTGGCCTTAGAATACGTTAAAGAGAGGCCCAATATTATAAAAATTTTAGTCAAATCTCGACATATTAACAAAAAAATGTATAAATGCTACATTGAATATATTCCTAACTTTGATGATATAACTGAAATTACCCGCTATTGCTGTGATTGTGCCAATGGAAGTATGAAAAGTTGACCTTAAGAAATATTGGACGCCTGTATTTTATTTTTTATTGCACATTTGTATTTTTGAAATTAATTAATTTTTTTTATTACATTACGTAAGAAAAAATATCTCTAGTTTTTTTATTATTATAATATAACGTTTGGTTGAGAAATAAATTTTAAAAAAACTTATGTTTCATATATTTATTAGAGATCTCCTGGAAGACTTTACTTCGTAAAATAATGAAACGTAAAGTTTGGTAAACTTCATGTATTGTGGGTTTGGGTACTCAGATTGGTAGCGGCAATAATATTTAGATTATTAGATTAATAATATAAAAATAAAGATGAAAAATCAGGAAAAAAGTTTGATTTTTTCAAAATTTTGATATGAGGTACCTTTTTTTTGCTGTTTTTTATTTAATTTTTATAAACTTCTACTTGAGGGTTTACTAAGAATAATATAAGGAAAGTAGTCACTATTGGGCAAATGCCTATAAAAAAATAAAATAACATTAAAAATTTAATAAAATATGTAAAAAATTTAAATAATAAAAAAAAAAAATTGCTACAAATACTCATGGTTGTGGTCTATTACCATACATAAAAAAAAAGAAAATTGCTACTTAGATAGGGTGATAAAAAAATATCTTGTTTAAGATTAAAATTTTGCTATTATTTGCCTTGTGGTTGAGATGGAGGACTAGTAATTTAGGAAACAATGTTTATTAGCCTGCCTCTTAAGAAAATATGTTTTTCATGCGAAAAGCTTTGGGGGCACTTTTTAGTAACAAACCCGGCAATATCCTTTACAGAACTTTAATTTTAATATTAATATTTTTTTCAGAGATAAAAAATGCATTTAGACAAGTTTATCATAATGCTATAGAAATGTTGTTAAATCGCAATCATATCAAAAAGATTATCCGGCGCATTCGCCATTGTCTAAACGTTCCGATAAAAGAAAGGAACGGATTTGGGCAAGTAAGGTAGAAGTGTTTATGAGTGTGCCTTTCGTAAAAAAAGTCTAAAAGGTGGATAATGCGGTAAATAGCTTGATGGTATCAGAAGATCTGAAGTACCATTATTTTAAGTGTATGTGCGATTTTGTGTGGTTTGATGGTCGGCAATTTCAATAATCGGGCCGTTTAGTTGTGGCGGGACAGCAGTTGCGAGGACAGTTACGAGTGGCGAAGTGCACTTTGGTGTGTTTTATGCCGGTTTTAGTGGTGTTTTATATTCGTTGGACCGAAAACGGACAGACATGCCTGTATAGCCTGACAAGTCAAGATCTGATCTGGAACTAGGGTTGTCACCGGTGACAGCCACTGCTGAGAATGAAAAATCGAAGAACCTCTCGTGCTTTTTACTGGCCGACGACTGATCCATCGCGCTGATAGGAAACTCCAAGCTCCGTGATGTTAATCAATGAAAAAAACATTTAATATTTTTTTAAATTTAATTAACTTTGAATGGTGTTCAAAAATTGGCACCTTCACGTTATTGGTGCATTCTTAAGGCCGATTTATAGAACGTAACTTTCACTTTACTTCCGCTTTACTTCGGCGTAACTTAACCGAAAATTAAATAAAATACGTGGGATTTTATTGGCAAATTTATACTTCACTTTAGCGCTACTTTGCTGACTCATTTAGCTTTAAGTCGTATAAAGTCATACTAACTCGAGACCCGAGCTTGGCCATCATGCGCAAAATTTGCAAAAATGGGATATTCACCCTTATTGTCAAGGGTAGTGATTACGGAATATCGCTTCGTACGATACCTGTTAGACCTTCTTATGAAGGTTTTGTAGAAGCGAAATTCCGTAATTACTGTACAGGTGTAAATTGTCAGAAGTCGCGAGTTCAGACACATGCGCTTTACTGATCCCAATTTCACGTAACTTTGCAATCTGTAAATTAGGTAAATTTGTAAAGTTAAGTGGAAGTAAAGTTACGCCGAAGTAAAGTAAAAGTTACGTTGTATAAATCGGCCTTTAGGGATCCCTAGAAAAACGTTTAAAAATTTCCATTTGTTATATCGTGTGATCCACAAATTTTTACCTCGACTCTTGCCATGCATTTGTAAACTTTAACTTTTTTCCTTTGTTAAAACATTGTTGATTCTCATGTTTTTGACGTTCCACAGCAAGAGTCGAGGTGAAATTTTGTGGATCGCATGATATTTATGGAGAAAAATGCGAATAAAGTGGCATACGTTTGTCAACAATGTTTGTGAAAATACATCTTTAAAACTCATCTAGATTCTTGATCAGTAATTTTTGCATTAGATTTTATATACATTGTTGTCAGCTTCATTCCATAAAATTTTGTTTAATTAAATTAATAATAAAAACGTAATTCGACCATTTAAAAGATAAAAAACTTGTGAAATGGTTTAAGATAGACTGTAACTTTGTATTAAACCATTTTTTTCGTTAATGTGCTGTTATCTTACAAGTTACAAGCGTCCGAAGTTTTGAACTTTGCGACCTCATATCTCCATTGTATATAAGATGGACATTTTTTAACATTTTTCTAGGAATCCTAGACATTCTTCAGTTTTTGGACACTCTTAAAAAATAAATAAACCGTTTTTATCTGATCAACCAAATCAGTTCAAGTTAAAACAGAATCAGCCAATGTTTTTTTCTTTAAAGGGGAATGTTGCGAATCGCGAAGCATAGAAACTGTGGGTGGTTGCCTAAAGTCAACAAAAAACAGCATTTTCTGGTCATTGCTCAGTGGGTTTATATAAGAGTTAATTTAATTAAAAATTGTGCTTACCATTAGCAACATAAATAAAGAAAGCCCAAGTTGACATATTCTAAATGTTCATCAATAAGCGTTTAAATACAGAATTATGGCAATTTAGAAGGACTATTTTAATGCATTTTAAATGGCCAAAATTCTCTATTTAAAGGCTTATTGATGGACCTTTAGAATATGTCAACTTGTGGTTTGTTTATTTATGTTGCTGGTAAGCACAACTTTTAATTAAAATTAAAACTAACTCTTGTAAACCCACTGAGCAATTACCAAAATGTCCTTTTTTTGTTGATTTAAGGCAACCAACATTAGTTAATCACAGTTTCTATGCTTTGCGACATTCCTCGTTAAATACAAACTCACACCTGACACCTTTTATGAACGATAATAATTAAGAACTTCTGTTTTTTTTTTAACATCACGGACTATGATATTCTTAGACAAGATACGACTTTAAAATGACTAACATCAACCCAGCTAAATGGCCGTAAAGAACTATGAATACTTTGGTACCATTTTATTATTAGTTAACCCACAATAAATATTTTACTACAATCTTGCTGCAGTTTTATGTGACACTTTGACATATTTTTATGAGACTTTAAACAGTTTTTAAGTGCCTTCACCTTTTATTATTTTGTAAATTTTTCATAAGGTTCTTACAATGTGTTGTTTTTTTAAAGGTTGTATTTTAAAAGACATGATCACCTCAGGGGTGTTTGTATTAAACCCACCATGTGTTCTAGCTTCTTTATCAATCACGTCACAATGCTCAATTTTCAAGTCATCGTGATTTTCACATATTAAATCAGCATTAATCACAGAAGCTTCACCACTCAATTTACTGCAATTTGGG
The DNA here is from genome assembly GCA_963920755.1 of Cartodere bifasciata. Lineage (NCBI taxonomy): Eukaryota > Metazoa > Arthropoda > Insecta > Coleoptera > Latridiidae > Cartodere > Cartodere bifasciata. The sequence continues at coordinate 8,089,944 of OY987197.1, read as the reverse complement.
GCCATTAATCTCAATCTTGTTTTATTGGACATGTTCTATGGTTTGTGTTTTATTACGCCCGATTTATACACACTTTTGCGTCAAATTTTGCAACAGTAATGGTCATCAGTATTCATTATGAAAGTGCGCTAAAATTTAGCAAATCATTTACTGAAACACTACAAGTATTTTTTTTGTATTTTTCTAAAAAGTAAACAGTGGCAAAACTCCCTTTTATATTATTGCTTGATAAGTTCATATTATTAGAAAAATAACAACAAATGATGTTTGCCCGGCGCATTCGCCATATTATTTGCACAAAAATAAGCTTGCGTAAAATATGTTTAAATGTAAACTATGGTGGTTGAATTTTGATAGGTTATCACTAGCTAAGAATCTATGTTGGACTTTGAAGGTCAGATGGCACTTAATTTATGTCCTTTGTTGATATTCTATTTGCTCTCAGCGATTGTAGCTTTTTCATAAAAAATTGACATGAATCGACCATTAGGTTCTTTTCGAAATTTACCGCAGTCATTCCATGGCACTTAATTATTAAATGTTGATAATCTCTTATACGGTAGTAGTGCATAGGATATCGAATACCTCAAGTTAATAGTATTTTTATACATCTTTTACAAGTCCTGTATCTGTTCAATCGGTTCGCATTAGTGTAGTCCATTAACGACTCCATCTACATTAATATTTATATCGATTACTCAAAGAACGTTGTTCAGTCTAGAGCACTTACAATTTACATATTCGTTTTCTTATCTTGTTAACTGGCAACAGGATTTTTTTTTATCTGCTGAGATTTAAATGACGTGCAGTAAAAATTTAAATTGGCTTTTGAGTAGAGCATAAAAAAATACTAGAAGTCAGTTGGCTGCAGCTAAGAAAGTTGAGGTGTGTAAAATTGTTAAATTAATTTAACAGGGTCTGTTGCAAGAATCTGTTTTTCCTTTCATTGCCATTTTTTGCATTTAATGTAATTCAAAAGCAAAAGAAAAGGTTTGGTAAATTACAGGATGTTTAGATTTAAGAGTAGGTTGTAAACATGTTCGACGGTAAACCAACTGGCAATTTTATTGAAATAAAATATATTTATGGATCAAGTGGGTAGTCTGCTGTTGTTCCTGCTGCAGGTTCGCATTTGACTTGTAGAATAGTGATGGCCTTTTGGCAGACAAATAACGACAAAATTATTCAATTATTCAAATTGGCAGCGGCGGCGGCGATGTAGGTATAGCTAAATGGGGAGGTGCATGGCGGGGTAGCTTCATCCGGCATCATGAGAAACAATGCGTTCGACGGGCCGAAGAATTATTCAAACAGCTGTAAACTAAGGAAGGATTGATAATATGAGAGCTAAATAATGTATTCATTAAAGCTATTTACATAAAACATCTCCACCGGAATTAGCTGCCCACTGAATAAATACAAAAGTAATTTATTTTTACTGCAATTTAAACATGTTTGCGGGAACTTTAGTACCCCCTACCCCCGCATATTTTACCCTTTATTTTCGCAACCACGATATTTTGACATTTTTATTTGTTAAACTAAGAGAGCTTAGGATGAAAACTCCACCCCCGAAAAGCACCCGGGCGCCAGCAAAATTTTGTACAAATCAAAGCTTACTAAAAGAGTATTTTTAAATTTGCACCCCCTTAAAATTTGCCGCCTCGGCACTACATGGTGCTTTATGGCAAACATCATGGAGTCAAGAAAAAAGATTGTAACTATTGTGGGTGGTCCACGTGATCGAAAGGACAACTCCATTAGTCGGGCTAATTAAAGCACTTGTAATTAGTGCCCAATCAAGTAAGAAACAGTATGCAACTGTTCTTCTCGTGACTGACGAGTCTAGATAAGTAGAATTAGGCGGTGTACGTTGCAACCGCAAGGACTGCATGCATGGAATCTTTACGAATGGATGGCACCGATATCGCACCCACGGCATTCAATTACCCACCCCTTTCAAACATTAAAGACGTTTTTAACACGCTAGTTTGCCATAAAATGATTTTTCACATACAAATTTAAAATTTATTTGAAACTGTCTATTTTATTTTCTTATCAATGCACAATAAACGAGACAACAAAGCTTCTTGAATATTTTAATGCTTGGAAAAGCACAATGATTTTAAAAAACAAACTAGAAATTTTAAACATGAAATAAAATTGATTATTATAGGTTTTGTTTTGGTATATTTTTATACATTTTTTGCTGCACAATGTAGGTCAAAAAATAAACCATTGCACTCATTTCTTAAACGCTTAGATATAAAAAAACACTACCCATTTCTAGTGTAATATGAACAGAAGCAGTTTTTATTGCAGGCGATCCATTATAACTTGGTAGGGACTCATAAAACAAGAATTAAGTTTTTATCGGTGTACGTAGTGGTAGTAGAGATCCAACTAGAGATGATGTATTTACTGAGGTGACTTTTATGATCCTAGTGAAAATTACAACCCGAACCTGCACTCTTATTCTAATATTTACTTCATTATGCGCTTGCAGAGCAAATAGAGTGGATAGATAATTCATTCGTGGTAAATTTGGATATTTGTTTTAATGCGATGGCTCATGAATGATTTATAAATTGCTTTATTACCCTTAAACACCTTTTCAAAATAAATATTTGTTTTGGAGAGCGCAGTAGCATTTAGATTTTTTTTGTTGATTACTTCCAACTTGACAGCAGGACGGTATTGTAAACAGGGTGAACATTTTTCCACCTAAATTATTTTTAAAGCAAGAGGCGGTCATAGGTCGCTATTACCTTTTTTTAACTTGTCTCGTCTTATACGCCCACCCGCTAAGTTATTGGGTATACCCAAACCCCTATGATGCAAGGATAAATCTTTCATGGTTTTAACTCATCAAATCTCAATTCTTCTCGCTTTCAACCGGCGCCTGAGAAAGTTTAAATAATTACCTTCATCATATTTTGCCAAGTAGCGCTTGTACGCCAATGTGTTAAACCGTTTGAAATAAATTTGAAGCGACCGTAAACATCAATAGGTTTTATCGTAATGTTCCAAGGAGTGTCACTTCCTTTTTGTGTTATCTAACTTCTTAAAAATACGTTTGAGTTCGTAAGTACTAATTTTTATTGGCGTTATCACTTCAAGATCAAAGCAACTGTTGAGTCGTAATGTAAACTCTTCTTCAACTCACCTGTCCGTCACAATGAGTGTTTTTAAAGGGTCCCCATTATTTCTAAGATTTCAGATTAAAATACAGTTAGGTATACCCTTTGCCTAATTTTAAACGACTTTGAATTAATTTAAGTTGAATTTAAACCCAGATAAAAAATAAGGGGTCTGCTTTTAAATATCTTTCTGTCCAACTGTTATCCGCCGCCACTTTTTTTAGGAATTTCCTAAGAGAATGCTGTGTGAACCACAAATGTTGGTTGCGGGTCGGGAGTCCCATTAGCCCTACGGGTGTCCCTCAGCATGTTCCCTACTGGTGTCCTGACAGTTTGTAATTAATGCACAGGTTGCATGTGCCATTTGTATTTGCAGGACTTTCGCAAACTTTTTGTTTGGTTAAAGAGAATATTCATGTTTTTAAAAGAGAATTTATTTAAAAGATAAAACGATACACTAAAATTGTTAAGTTCACTGCAATTACTTAAGTTCTAGATTCCTAATTATAAACCCATTAATATTAATCCTTAATCCATATGAGAGAAACTAAATTACCTACCCATAATCTAAACAGAGTTCCTTTGACCACTTTTTAATTTGTTTGACTTTTAATCCTATCGTTGGGTAGTTTGGTATTTTCAGCACTTCTTGGAAAATACCTTCCAATTTTATGCTTCAAGGACCAGGCTGTGCAGTGCGGTATCAATTTTTAATTGGAATACTTATAATCTTTTAATGAAAAGATTAAATCATGCGGTAGAATGATAATCCGAGAATCTAGGATCAATAACGAAGCTAATTGACCTGGGAAATATTATCAAGAAGTATTATCTGACAAGCAAGGTACGAATAAGCCGAAGAATCCGTTGTGGTTGCATGTAACAAAGAAAATTAAAATTATAAAAGTCGAACATTGAAATCGTATCTATCTCTAAAGGTATATTCTTTAAAATGAAGAGATAATAGTAATCCCTTGTAAGGAAGGACTTATTGTAATCCTTTTACGGAGTGAGAGTGCGGCGAGAATGCATTGAAAGGGCAGAGACGTCCATTGTTAAGCTACGATACTATGCATACGCATCCTTTTCATACACGTGTCAAAATAATTCCTGAGAGCAGCTAGCACGACAAGCAATCACTTTAAGCAGACTTGAAATGCAATGGATAACATAAAATACCGGCGGCGTTCAGCGTTTAATCCGCTGTCAGCCTTAAAACTACATGACAGTATCTCTTTTAACGATGAAACAAAAATAAATGCCCTTCCAAACAATGCACTACACGTATATTTTATTTAGATTTCATTCCGCCGCATTTAATACCCATGGTTAATCAATGCATGTTAACAACTTCGATTTCTTTGAACCGCTCTGCAGATCAAAAGCTACGCTTTCTTAGAAATCGCTTTGGCAGAGATTTGCAACTGTAACTACTGCACTCATCAGGGAGAATTGCAGAAATTGTTTAACAATTAATAATTAGTGATAGGATATTTGCAGACCCAACTAGTAGTTTATAATGAGCCCTTCTTAAAAAATACTTGATTTACTGTTCTGGAACTGCCTTTTACTTAACGCATGAATTGAGTACAAGTGGAAGCAGCATAGGTCAATGCATTTTTTGCATTTTAATACTGAATGGTTACAAGTTCTGTGAAAATATTATCTTTGCAGATATTTAGTCAAGAGCCACTACAGGTCAACAGAAAATATTGTATTATATTCAGTTCCTCTCAAAATAGTGGCACCTCGGGATTTTTTTTTAAATTATAGGTATACATCAAACCATGAATCAATCTTTTTGATACCAGAGAGATGCATCTGGGAGAAAATGTTCTTAACAAATTGTCACATGCACGTTAAAGTTATGCGATGTAAGCTTGATTGCATATTGCATGCATTGTGAATAATATTAATAGCTGGCAATACTTTTGCATAAAGTTTTTACAGTAATCCCTCTGCGAATAATTATTAAAGACATATTTTTTTTACTTTTATTAAGTTCCAACGACGTTTAATTGATAATAGTGGCACCTTCGAATTGTTTTTTTTAATTATAACTATACATAGGGAGCGAGCGGCCAGGCCGCTTGGACAGTGATCACACGATCACTGAAGTCAAGCAACGTCTGGCTAGGTTAGTACTTGGATGGGTGACCACCCAAGTACTAGTCGAAAGGCTCGCAACCTCGTGGTTCGGAACCCACGTTAAGCTATAGGTCCCCCTTCTTCTTAATCCAGACAGCCTTAGGCTTTGGAGTAGCCTGGCTACTTGAATATAGGGTTACAAACATTATTATTATTATTATTATTATTATTATTACATCAAAACATGAATCAATCTTTTTGATACCAGATAGATGCATCTGGGAAAAAATGTTCTTAACATTTGCGGCAAATTGTCACATGCACATTAAAGTTATGCGATGTAAGCTTGATTGCATGCATTGTGAATACTATTAATACGTGGTAATACTCTTGCATGAAGTTTTTACAGTAATCCCTTTTGCAAATAAATATTAAAGACATACTTTTTTACAACGACGTTTAATTGATAACCTCATAGGTGGTCTTCAAAATAGGTGGTATCTAACTTCAAAGAACGCTCAATAAAATTAATTAAATCGAATCAATCTTATGGACTTCGTGGAACTTTTATAGTTTTCACTTGTCTATAAATTTAACAAAAGAATTGATTTTTGCCACCTAAGGCGCCAAATTTTCCATTATTATGCCAATGCTAACCACTTAACCACTTATTAATAATGTTGACAGAAAAAATAACCATAAAGTGGGTATACTTAGATACAGTTTGTTAAACAGCATAATTAGCTAAAAATTTTGTTGTAAAAAATAAAACGTATCCGTCGTAACTAGTCATTTAGGCGAATTCAATATGAGTGAAAATCAAAGCAGATTCAAATAAAAAACTCCTAAGGAAAGAATAAAATATAGCTGCAAATTTACTATTTAGTTTTATACATTTTGTATCTTTTTGCGAAGAATATATAACAACGATAAACAACATAGCACATAGTACCTAAAGCACTTAAACAAGTTAATCACATAAATTATTCACAATAATATAATTTGACCTTTACGATTACGATAACATGCCTATGACCAGCGGGTATGCTGTTATAGAATTCTACTAGCAGTTCGACAGTTGAAGCGGTTTAACTTCCACGCCTGCAAATCAACCAAATGGAAATCAAATTCAACGGAAAACGCGCCTTAGTTACAGGTGCTACCAAAGGCATTGGTCGCGATATTGCTATTCAACTACACAAATGTGGGGCCCAAGTAATTGCAGTTGGTCGTGCTAAACCCGATTTGGACTCACTCAAAAAGGAATACCCCCAAATTGAGACTCTTCAACTGGATGTGTCTGCAAGCTGGGACCAAACCGAGGCCATTTTGTCAAAGGTAGGACCTATTGATCTCCTCGTCAATAACGCTGGTTTGGGGATGGTCCAGTCTATTCCCGACACGGACGAAGCAACCGTCGACCGCATCATTAACACCAATTTAAAGGCGGTTATCAACATAACCAAGTTAGTTGTCAAGAACCTCATTGCTAGGAAGGTACCCGGTGCAATTGTTACCATTTCGTCTCAAGCTTCTTTGGCAGGTCTTCCCGATCATACTGTTTATGCAGCATCCAAAGGGGCTGTTGATGGGTATACCAGAGCTGCCGCTTTGGAACTGGGGAAACACAACATCAGGATCAACAATGTCAACCCCACTGTTATTAAAACCGACATGAGTGTGGAATTCTGGAGCGAGCCAAGCAGAGAAAAATGGATGTTGGAAAGAATTCCTTTAAAAAGATTTGGGGAAGTTAGAGAAGTTACTGATGCTGTTTTGTATCTTTTAAGTGATAAGGCTAGCATGATTAACGGAACTTGTTTACCAATTGATGGAGGTTTTGTTGCTTGTTAAGTTGTTTTTGTTTTGTTATTTTTATGATTTATAAGGTTATTAAAATAAAGTCTTTACGATAAAAGATAACCTGGTGTTTTTTTTAACTTTATTTACATTAGCATTATTAATTTGAATAAAGAACTCATCTTGGTAATTGCTTTTAAAATGTGCGAACAAATTATGAAATCGTAAATCTACATAATATAAAACTCAAACAATAACATAAAATTGAAATTACTTAATATTAGTACAAATTCGTATGCTTGTTTTGATAATAGAAAAAAGTTGTTGATAATTCAAAATAGTGCAAACTTATTTTTTTTGGAACGCCATGGATAATATACATAGGTACTGATAAAGCATTTGCTTCAAATCCAAAGAAAAATCATGGGGAAAATAATTCCAGCATACCAGGGTCCCAATCAAGTCTTATTACAATCATTGGTTTGGTACAATAAATTGCCAAAGTTGCAGAGGTTGCATTGCAACGTCCGTGACACCTTCAAACGTGAAGATTAACAGTACCACAAATCTTCCTCGGCTGATAAAAACTTGGAACCTCTTGAGATTTGCCATAATAAATTGCTCCCCTAATTTTAACCGATTGGGGAGCAACCTTTGCAAATGTTTATAGGAAAGGAAAAATGAATATACCAATTACCAGTTAGGTAAGTACTGCCCAAAAGGTTGGTAAACTCAAGCTCCACATTAAGCTGTTAATTTCTCTTGCCCTTTATCCGCAAGGTTAACATTAGGTAGAGGACCAAAATGCCTCAAAAAAGTTATAATGGTGGGTAATTCAATACTCTGTTTAATTTGTTTGGACCCACTCTGCTGTAGGTACCGCTCTCCGTTTAGTAAAGCCAATAATATACATTGTACAAAAGCATATATTTATGTGTGATTACTGATTAAATTGAGTATGTAGGTGGCCACAAAGTAGGCTTAAGATCTAAGTGTAATTTGCAAAATAGTGTTTATATTCACGCAATATGCAAAATGCCAGTATTTACGACCAAGATAGCCATGATTCCCGTGCACAAAAGCATAATTTTATTGTGTCACCTCATGTTCATAAGTTAACTAAAATATTGTAAATGAGAATTGCGACTTTAAGCTGCAGCATAAGGCGAAGTGAAATTATAAACCTTGCATAAATAGCGATCTTAAAGTCTTTTCGTTTATTCACAAGCCCATACCTTTAAACAGGTTAGTTTATTGCTTCATCTTCTAAAAGAGCGTTGCTGCATTTTTTTGTAGTTGGCGTTGGGTTGTTAGTGTGAATACCACTGCGTCGAGTTTTGTGGCATTTCTGTCGGTGTACATTCTCTAAAAGCATGTAGTTACTTTTTTTTTACCTCTACTACAGACTATAAAGACCTGCTGCAGAAGCCATTTTTCTTGCAGCCAACATAAACAGCTTTGAATTTGCAACTCTACCTAAAAAAAAAAACACAATTCTCGACAATTTGAAGTGAATCAGTTATAATGGAACTTTAAAATGACCATTTTTTAACTTTCAAGGAGTACTCACTTTATTGTTTATTATGTTTATTAGAAAGCACACCTTTGGCTGTAATTACATTTATACTTTTTTTTACAGATTGTTCATTTTAAAGATTAAAAGGTGAAACTATGGTATTAATTTCTATGCACTAAGAAGTATAATAAAACTAAATTATTACCGGCGAACAAGTCATGGTCAATGATCTAAGTAATGCCAAGAGCATCTAATGAATAACAACAGTTATCTCTGTGAAAGTAAGAGTTCTTTCTTCGGTATATCAGCATCTCTATGTAGTACTTATTAACGAAAGTTCTTATTTAGGTACTACTTAGATGTAATAACTATTAAGCTACTTTAAATAACAGAACCCAAAGAAAAAAAAATAGATTAAATAGCTATGAGAATTGGTATTAGAAAGCTATTACCTATTATTTAACAAAAAATATAATCATCAGGCAATTTTTTTTTCCTTTACATAATTAAAAATTCCAGCGAATCCTTTTGGGATGACTGTGCATGAAAAGTGATCAAACTAAATCTAACCAGTTCTTTTTCAACGTTATTTAGGCGTTTTTGGGGAAATTAAATAGCATTTTTGGGGATTTGATTTACACTATTCAGGGAAGTCTCCCCTCATTAATCTGTACTGTTTAAGCATGAAAATTATTTTTTAAAATAAAAATAAAGCAGGGTATTCAACAATTTTTTATGTAACAAAACAATAACAACAAACAATAACAAATTAAATAATTAAAAACAAGATGACAAAATGACTAGTAGAGAAAAGAAGAAGGAAACGATGATGATGCAGTTTTGGTATGAACTTTAACTAAAAGGAAGCAAGTTTAGAACACTTAATCCCATCCGCCGTGCCCTCCACCTCCATGTCCTCCTCCACCTCCTCCATGACCTCCACCATGACCTTCATCACCTCCATGTTTAGGCACATGATGGTACACATGTTTGTAAACTGGAACATGAACTGGATATGGCTTCTTAACGTACACAGGGTGGTGCTTCTCAATTTCGATCTTGTATGGCTTGTCAACGTAAATAGGAATAAGTTTCTCTACAGTAATTGGAACCCTCTTTTCTATCTCCTGAGGTACCAACTTATAAATTGGAACCGCAATGGGTTGTGGAACTGGAATGTGAACAGCGTATGGTTGTGGTACTGGTACTTTGATGACCTGGGGCACTGGTACCCCAACCGCGTGAGGTACTGGTACTCCAACTTTCTTAATAACTGGGACTGCGACAGGTTTGGTGTGTTCAATGGTGTGTGTTGGTATGTCGTGGTGTTCCACGTGGTGTTGGGGTTCGAAGCCGCCACCGTGGCCACCTCCGCCTAGGTCATATCCGCCACCTCCATGGCCGCCGCCAAGGTCATAGCCGCCACCTCCATGGCCACCGCCAAGGTCATATCCTCCTCCACCTCCTCCATGGCCGCTGAGCTCCAGCGAGTGACCCCCGCTATCGCCACCGCTATCGTGACTGCCACCCCCTAGATCGTGGCCTCCACCACCTCCTCCACCTAGGTCATGGCCTCCTGAGTCGCCGCCGCCTCCATAGCTTGAGAACCCGGCGCTAGCGGTGCCGAATAGTACCACAGCTACTATTAGAGCTGTACTCTGCAAAAAACAAAATGGGTTTGTGAATAATGGGTTTAAAAAAATAATCTCTACTTAAATTAAACCATTAAAGTTAAAACGAAATAAGTAAATAGCGCAAGGAATACCTCCGAGAGTAATTTTGGCAGTACTTTCCTTTTCAAAGAAGTTGCGCAAGATAAATTTCTTAAATTATTTAGAGAACACTACAGATCTTGAACCTAATTTATTTATTGTAACTTCAAAGATTGTTCCAAAACATGAACAAATTTTATCATTGGCTGCTAAAAACTCAAGAAATATGTATTTGTTTGTTTTAGATTCGGACATGGTTAACTAATGCTGTCTTTCGGTATAGTTTTCCTTGGCTCACACTCAATCTTTATTTTGAACTTAACACTTCAAATTGGTTTATTTCCCAAAACTAATATTAATGTTAATATTAATATTGGTTAATTATCACAATGAAACTTACACTTTGCCGCATGTTTGAATAGAAATGTACACGAAGAAAGTTGTTATATTACTGATGGTCAAAATAATAGTCCAAGATGCTTTTATAGTAATCTAGGTGGAGTCGATGCATCTCAGTGAAAGGTTTTCTTTTAATGTTTTGTGTTGTGCTCGGAAATACCTAATAATAAAGTTTTAATGCGAAAAATGTATTTGCAAAACGCGGTACTTATCTAAATCGCAATCTTTTCTTGTTAAAAACGTAACAATCATGTAATTTATTAAAATACAAATTAATTCGTATATTAAGTGTTGTACCTCCCACAACCGGCACTTTTCATTTCATGTTTTTTTTTTCGTTGATAATATCTTAAATGTGCCATTATAATAATATGAACAAATTTCTAAAAGCCCGTAATTTGTAAAATTCATGAAACTATAGCATGCCAAATAATTTACTTAGGAAAGGAACAATCGAAATAAATTACTTTTTTTTTACCTACCTAAAAGGAATAAACTCATTTCACAAAGAACTTTGCTAATTACAAGTTCATTGTACAATCAGGATATGAAAGGTGTACAAATCAAAAAACCAGGCTAAATTAGAATTGACACGTCCAGATTAAAATTACGTGTACACTAGTTCATTCAATATTAATAAAAAAGGCACCTTTCACAGCTAGTGTTATTTAAAATAGGAAGCAAATTCACAATCAAATGAAAGTGACATTGAAACTGAAAGTCCATAAAATGAATGTGTTACAGATTTATAAGCTTTATTACATTACCTTAAACTATGAGCAATTAGCAATTTATTCCCAACAAAAGTTTACATTAAATAATGCCCTTAAGTGCTCACGCTGTGCGAAAACGGTTATGTCCGTAAACATTGTTGCAATTACGTGCAATATCTTCTTGCCTAGCTAAATTGCAAGTCGATCTAAACTGCTAATTAATTCTTATTTCACCAAGATACCATCTAAAATCCCAATCAAGGATATTTTAAAAGTGTATTAAAATTGTAATTGAAACTGCAGCAAACTTGTTTAAATTGCTGTGTTTTCATTTATCGTTGATTAAAGGTAATTATTATGGTAATCTTATGATTATTCTTATCCGTGGATACGACATAACTAACTCTATGGGTTTTTTTTATATTTTAAATTTAAAAAAGAATAAAAAAGAAGTTTCAAGTCGAGGGGGAAATACTAAGGCTTTTTTTGTACACCTACTACGTACGTCGTACGTAATACACGACGTACTTCGCAAGTATTACGTGGTATTACGTAGTACGTCGTAGTATTACGTGGTATTACCTGAGTATTACGTGGTATTACGAAGGATTCCCTAAGTCTTACGTGGTATTACGAAGTATTACGTGGTATTACGAAGTATTACCTAAGTATTACGTGGTATTACCAAGTATTACGTGGTATTACCTGTTGTACTTCGTTCGTGTACTACGTCATAATCACGTGACCTGAACTCGACGATTCATTGGTTTAAATTCGCGGGAAAAATATTTAAAAAGAAATGTTTAAAGTTGATTTTTAAATAATTATAATTTTAGCCACTTTGTTAATAATGCAGACGTGAAGACAAATTGGGCATAATTATTATCGTGATTTATTTCAATTAAAATGAGTTTTTTATTTTCAGTAAAATTAAAAAAAAAATATTACACATGTTATATGTTTTATTTAGACTAGTTCATAAAAAAAATGTTTTTGATGGTCTAATTTGGTCAATAGTAATGCAAGCTTTTTGATTTTTTCTATGTCTTCGTCTTGGTCTCGGTCTTCGTTTTCGTTGTCTTGGTCCAGTAGTATAGGGTCGTCATTATTTTTTTGGGAATTATTAAATTGTTTTTGTTTTGGCGAGGGTTTTGGTTTAGATGCAAGGGCATCTTTTGTCATATGGCTGATTTGCGCAATTAGTTTCAAGTGGCCGGCTGGAATTTCAGTCGGATCCTCTTCTGTTTTTAAGGAATTTTTCAGATGTACAATATCGGCTTCCATTTCGAACATAGACAGGGAAAAAGCGTTGTCAAAACCATTTCGTTTTAATAATTTTATTAAATATAGTGGTAAGCTGCTCCCCAGCTTTGTTTCAAAAGACGCGATTAGATCCTCAAACTCATCTGTAATGAAAAATATCATTAGCTTGTTTTAATAACTATTATTTTCACATTACAGCTCCAAATAAGGAATATCAAGAAAAGATTTTTTTTGTTTTTCAACAAATAATCTCGCAAATAAACTGTATATGCACGTACCTTAAAGTAATGTTGTCTTGCTTCTGTTAACACTGTATTTATTTTGTATAACAAACACTTTCTTTGTTTTTTGGTGCAAAAATCACAAAACACATAAAAACGTCGCTTTGTCGCGATATTATATTTTAGGTTATGAAACTGTTCGTTATTCTTGGCGGTAAAACTTTTTGGCGGGATTTAAATAAGTCGCGCATGCGTATTTTAAAAAAATTTCAGGTATTACCAAAGTATTACGCGTAATACTTCGTAAGTATTACGTGTATGTCGTGAAGTACTACGTGTATTTCGTATGTACTACGGGTATTACCTAAGTATTACCCAAGTATTACGTGTATTACGGTTACCTAAGTATTACATGTATTACCTAAGTATTACGTGTATTTCGCATGTACTACGGGTATTACGTCTTACAAACCCAAGTACTACGTCGTATTACGTTCAATTTGTACATCTACTACGTATAGTATTTCCCCCTCGTTTCAAGTTTTTCTCACATTTTGCCTATAAGATACTAAAAATATTCTTAGACCATTGTGTTGACTGTTGCTAATTCTTATTGTCTATTAAATTTTTTATCAAGGCTAGAGATTCAAATTCACAGATCTTCTAATCTGTGCTCCTAGAATAAGTAATCTCCGTTGAGCAGGTCAATTCTACCAAATAGCACATCTACATGAAAGCCCCATCCTATATTAAAACTAAATGTAGTTTTGAAAACTAAAAAAATACGTCTTCAAACGTATTATGGGTTCATATAAATCGGTTATCACTTTGTGTCGAAAATCTGTCTTCAAAAAACAAAAATATTGTAATGATTCAGTCAGATTTTCGACACAAAGATAAATTATATACGATAGGGCCATTATGTAGATGTGCTATTTAGTAGAATTGACGGAAGCTTAATGGAGATGACTTATACAAGCTTCTAGGAGCACAGATTAGAAGATCTGTAAATTTGAATCTCTAGTCATAATTATAAATTAAATACATTTTTGTTACAATAAAATAAACCGTCAATTTGTGGATATAGTAAACAGGATAACATGTAGGTATGAATAATATACTTTTAAAATTTTCAATTTATGTGAGCACAAAACAAAATTTGGCATGTCGTTTTAAACTTTTGGTCTATCGCAAAAATACCCTTAAATTGTAAAGTTTGTTTAGAGAGGCGATATTGAAAAATGTTTGCCTATCAAAAATAATCCTCTAAATTAAAGTTAAGGGTCGGTAGCGCCAACGGGTAAATACAAATGTAATCCTGCCAGGGTTTATTGAGATGAGCAATTAGCTGAAGTGCATTACAGTCTCATGTGTGAGGGCGCCACTCGTCGATTACTTGCCCGATGGCGGCGTCATTGCCAGATGGGACTAATTACGAACTTAAGCCACCGAACCCTGATGGTAACAGCTTATTACTTTTCTGCTGCTGATCCTGCTCTAAGAAAATCCCTTTCCCTATCATAGGTACTAAAAAAATGTTTTTTAAATTAAGTTGCAATTTTGTGTAAATAATTCTTACAGGAAGGCGTTTATCATTAATTGCATTCCAGAATACCACGTATAGAGGATGTAGAAAAACAATTAATTGCAAAAGCTAGAACATGTTATTTAAATAATTCATTATGAAGCAATTATTCAAATTAGTTTACGAAAACATTGATGAACGCCTTTTGCATACGCTTGTTGATCCTAAAATGAATAAAGTTTCGTGAGTTAATCCCATCAATTTTAAAAATCCTCAATATATCCATGTAGTGTGTTAATGAAGACACACCATGATGCTATACGTCCCGATGAGCAAGATGGTAGCTTTTTACACACAACATTCACGCACATATCATAAATATTAAATCAGGTAAGTTTGTTGCCATTATTAGACACTTAGTTAGCCTCTCTAATATGTTAGAACGAAGGGCGCTTCTGGAGACGTCAAAGGATTAAGACATAAACGAAGATTGATGAAGAAGAAGGTGAGTGAAATGATATAGAATTATTTGTCTTGCATGTGTCAATGAAAAAATTATTATTTATTATTATACCATATTATGTGTACAATTTGTGTGGGTTATCCACGAGAATGTTGGATTTGATCAATTCATTTATTTTTGATTGGTCAATTTTAAAATAATTTTATTATACTTAAAAAAAGCTGTCACCTACTGGTACTATCTTTTTATGCCCTCCCCAAATTAATTCTAAGAAATCTAGTTGAGCTCACGTAAGAAAAAAACACTATGATAATTTTTGGAAAACGAAACGTTGCAGACATGTTATTAACCAGAATTTAATTGTGGGGAAAAAGAGTTTTTTTGCTGATGTCAAATTTGTATTAACATCCCTAAAAATAAAATGTTTAGGTGGATATAAATTAATAATTCGTTGAGAATTTGCGATCCAAAAGCGTAAGTATTCAAGAGAGTTTTGCAGGAGTAGGATCAGGATCAAGGATCAATTGATCCTGATCCTACTCCTGCAAAACTCTCTTGAATGGATATAAATTTACTTAATCTCCCATAAGAAAAAAAGAGCATGATGATAATTTTTGGGTATCTAAACGTCGCAGAATATTTTTTAAACAGAATCTGATTGCTGACAAGAAAATGTATTCATGCACTACCATCTAGTGATTCATGTCAAAGTTTTAAAAACATCCCCTAAAAACAAGAAAGTTACAGCATTGAGTAATATAATCATAGAAGTTGATATTCACTGGTTACAGCCTCGGTTACAGAAAAAGAACCTAAATATACTTTTTTAAAGGTAATCAAAACACGGTTGAAGATAATCAAGTTCTGCTTGCGGGAAGTTAATGGACATTAAAATAGGCAAATTGGTCCTTATTTAACCTATCCTGTATCTTTAAAAATAAGCAAGATCCGAATATCCCAATATATTTTGCACCAGATTATTTGGGTGTTCAGTAGTTAATAGTTTTTTATAGAACTAATATTAAACACAAATTAAATGAAGAATACCTACTAAAAGATTAGGCTATAAAGCTGAATCACAGTAAAAATAACAAAAATAAGCAATCTAGTAAGAAATTCCAATGTTGGAAATCCTCGAAACATGATCTCCCACGGCGTGGTCTATCCGTCCGCCATCAAATCAGGCCAAGATTATTTCGGGAGATTTGATTGAATGTAACCCCTCGACATCCATCATGTTTAGTGAGGCTCCGTACAAGTCCAAATGATCTGACTTCTGTTCCGTCTAAATCTCCCTGCTGCTCCTTAGGGATCCTGCAGCCAGCAAATTCCTTTATCTCCCTTCTGTCTTAGGGCCGTCAAGCCTTAAGGAAGTAGATTGTTTGTTCCCTGATGTAATTTTCGCCGCAATTATTCTATATTTTCCATTTGCTGCTTCTAAACACATTTATTATTAAGGGTTATATACAGCCATAAACCAACCCTTTAGCCTAGGCACCATTTTACGTCTTATGTATTAGTTACTAATGAGTAAAAGACTAATGTGGCCCATTAAAATGTGCAAATTACGCCTAATTACAGGTGCATTAAGAAAAGCGACGTGTTTATTAATAATGGAAGGGGATCACTTGAAATTAGCGAGCGTGTTTTGTAGCTAATGTGTCGATGGAAAAAGGTGCCAAGTGTCATCACCTTATCTTTATTACATTAGTACATAGCACATAAAACCATGGAAAGGCTTTATCATTTACGGTTGAAGTGTTCTTTAATTGAGATAAAAGAACGCCATGCATATACGTTTTTTACATCTCCTAATTAGTTGGATGAACAGAAACTATTGTTGGTCATTTATTATAGCCAACACACTTACATTTTTAAAGCGCGATGATTGCTTAAAACAATTGTTTTAGGCATTTAACGATTAAACTTTTAGTTTTTAGAAGTCAACAAAATAAAGGTGACTATTTTATAGAAGACAAAAAACGTCTCGTCCATTAACGAAAAACATGCATTTCCACGGCCATTATACTTCTTGCTGGTGGATTTTGACCAAACAGGATCAAAAAAGCTTTATTTATAATCCCGTTTGTCTCCTAAATGTCTTTATGTTTGAATCGCTGCAATGGTAAACGAACACTGGCTTAATTTGAATAGTTAAATAGGGCAATTTTAAGCCCGTAATCTGCCGGTACGCAGACCATCAGTGAATGAAGCCCAGGGAAAGAGAGACTATAACGCTATTAGGAAGATAAGAACAAAGTGACTGGAAGATTAATATAAAAGGAGTGCGAGGATGTTATCGCAGTTTGGGGTCCATTGGGGGACACCCTGCTTTGTAAGCCCCATTAATCTGCTTTACGCAGGACACTGTAGCAGGATTTTTAATTTATTCCTCTCTGGTTTTGCTTCCACACCTTTATTGTAACCATTTTATTAAAATAGGAAAAAAGTTTTTTTATTAAAGTTTATATCTTTGCTAAGATATAAACTTTATGGTCAAATGTAAAACTGCAAAAAGGCAAAAAGATTGCCATTTCAATTAGTTCATAAATAGTAAATAAATTTTGGTCCTATTATTTTTAGCACTTATTAAAGTACTTGTTTGCAAAGTAACTATTAAAGTCAAAACCTATAAAAATAGGTAGTAGGTGGTACCAGTAAATATTTTTAACATTAAAAGCAGCTATTTTAGTGTAAAATGTTCCACAATTTATTTATGAGGACATTAATGACTGCTTACTTTTCGTTAAGATCATTACATAAAATTAGTTGTTCTGTCTGTCTATACCAACTATTAAAAATGATCTTTACAGCACCTAGGTTTGGAATACAAATCAATGTTAATGTGTTATAAAGTTATAATAATTTCAGTAAGGTGTAATCTATATTTCAACAGAAGCATTGGGTAAATAGATTTGAATGTTTACTATTACTGTTACTAGCAAAAATAAACGTCTTTATTTTGTTGGGATAACAACATTTCAACTAAGCAATAAAAATACTCATGTTTAGTACAAAATATTTTTTTATAGAAAATTTGCTTCATTTTCAAAAGGATTTTGTAAATTTTTTTTTCGTAATCATAAGAAATTAACTGGTAAGTGGTAAAGAACAATTATATCATTTAATTGCACTAATTTTGTTGCCATCGAGTTTTTTTGTTGCAAGATATGTATGTCAACTACCTATCCCCTAATTGAAAAATAAATGCGACTTTTAAGAATTTATCATTAAACAAAGTCATTATATTTATTGCTCTCCACCTAAAAAAGCTTGACAAATTGGTATTTAATTTACCATTTAAAATAATAAACAGCTTTTTACGTGTAATAAAAATAATAAATTGCACTTTAAACTATTATTAAATGGACTCAGTATACCAGTAGATACATCTTTATGTAAGGTAAACCGCCTTTTTGACCTAGGCATAAATCCTGAAGTGAAACC
The DNA here is from genome assembly GCA_963920755.1 of Cartodere bifasciata. Classification (NCBI taxonomy): domain Eukaryota; kingdom Metazoa; phylum Arthropoda; class Insecta; order Coleoptera; family Latridiidae; genus Cartodere; species Cartodere bifasciata. The sequence goes on along the minus strand of OY987197.1, from coordinate 8,071,657 downwards.
TCAACGCGCCGACATTATTATGCATTCTGCGTGGAAAAGAGCGAAGAAAAAAATGTTTTTGAGGTTGTGAAGAGTAGCCATAAATAATAGCAAGACGTGGTTGGTGCGATATCTTATCTGCAATCAAATTTTAATGAATCGTAAACGTCGAGGAACGCATAACTGAGACAAGAAGGGCTGTCTGTTAGATGCAGCTTAGCTGATAACACTTGAGCTGGTATGTTGGTATGCGAACCATCCGTGTTGATCACAAATACCTCACCTCACCCCCGCACCCTCTTGGTCTAAAGCCGTCCCACGAAACTAGATTTATTACAATTCAGTCGCTTCGTCTTATTAAACATTGCTACATGATGCTGGTTCGGAGGAGCGCGAGAGGAGAAATTGGGTTTTTAATCACCCTTGTAATCATGCTGCTAAAGTTTCAGGCGTATCAGAAACGAAGCGTTACTTGACTTTAGAACTTACTTTAACAAAGCTCTGTGGGAAGAAAGCAGATATTATCGAAGACACTTGGGTTTGGTTTTCAAATATTAGGTTACTAACATATTACACGTCTTTGATTTTCGTTCCGTAATTTTAAGAAACAATCTCATGCATCCATCGTTGTATTAAACACATCTCCCAAATTTATGCTTCATTCACAATGGAAATAGATAATATTAAATACTTAAAACTGGATCATTGTGGTGTCCGTTAAAATTTACTCTATGTAGAGTTGTAAAGAACTATTAAATTTTTGTTTAACAGTCGGTATTTACATACATTTACGTTCAATACTTATCAATATATTTTTCCTCTAAATGGTAATTATACTAAAATTTGTTTTAGTAATACAAAGTTGCATTTCTAATTAATACCTTACTTTTTATAAATTTTAATGATTTAAAAAATTCAAATAATGATTTTAAACGCAACCATACAGCAACACATTGCAGCCTGATATTAAAAACCAATTAAAATTAGATTACGGTCTATGTGGGTAATTTAAGTAAAGGTAACGAATTTGAGCAAGGCATTCCTCAATAGTATGTAAATGTATCAAAAAGAATCCTTTAAAGAGATTGAAACCAATTAAAGTTGATAAAAAAGCTCGCAGCTTCAAAGCTTTAAATGAGAATGTATCCGAATAAATTCCAAAGAATCTTAGTTTTGATTATTCAAGCTGACCGAGAATGAATGTTTTTTTTTTCATATAAAGGGTACCTACCTATGGGGCAAGGCTCAACTAAAACATTTATGGACCGTATATTGTCGGAATTAAAAGCGAAACATATTGGATGTCGCGTTCAAATCGCATTTGCATACTCGTTTGCAATCATAAAAATAATATGATAATAATCACATTCAGGCCGCCGAGTGAAATATGCACATCATTTTATTTTGCTAGCTCTACGTTTTCCTGCGAATTAATCGGCTAAGGAAGCGAATGACTTGGATGGACGTACTTTACGTTATACTATTTCTTTGTTATGAAAATTTTGCTGCATAAACACCACAATACTATAAGGTATTTTACGAGATGTTATTGCAACCCTGGAATGTCAGATTGTTTGCTATTTATTATAACATTGGTCGGAAAATATCCAGTCTGTTTTGACGTGGACTGTGGTCAGCAATTTTTAATTAAATAATTCTTATTAAAAATCACCTCTTTAACTGTCAATTTAGTTAACTTTTATATTCTATGAAATTTCGCTCTTTCAGTTTTCTGTATTTTTAAGGAATCAAATTTTAAAGTAATTAACTTGCTTAATGGTTATTCGTCCATATCACATGAAAATTACCAGTATTGTTTCTCAAGTTGTTCTAAATAGTCTTTAAGAAATAGATGTAGGCTAATACGTTAATTGGACATGTATAGAAATTATAATATCGCAATCGCAATGTGGATTTAAAACGGCTAAGTGGATAATATATTATTCAGGATCAGAACAGGACAACGTTCCACAAGCCAATTAAGGCATATCATACACAAGTCCCGCATATTACATAACTTAATCATAATCAAAGTATCAATAAAAAATAAGTACCAACATCCACTCGTATAATTATTGCACAATTTCCTGCTACATTTTCAAATGACAAAGATAGTTACGAGCGCCCGACAAAATACAAACTAAAACCTGTCGTAAATCCTTAATAAAATGTCAAAAGTACAATCTATAGAAAGATAGATTGTCCTGTTGGAGCAGATGTTATTGCGGTTATAGAAGCAGATAAAAGGTTAACATATTCTACCTGCATTAGCGTTCGGCCATAATATTAGCTGTATGAACGACATTATCGGTGTTATCGAGGGAGAACTGTAAAGTGGTATGTCTTGTACCTAAGATGTTGCTTCCAGGTAGGTAAAATGTTGTATGTATGTTGCTAAGAAAGGAGCAGCAGGTGTTGACTTCTGCATAAGCTTTCACACCTACAGGAAAATTTAAATGCTTCTCTTCCAAGTTCTAGTTAGATTTCAGATTTCATCAAACATTTGGACATGGAACAGTTACGGAGATTTTAAAATTCAGTGCCCCAAAACTTTTACCGTACGCGAAAATTCCTGTGATAATGTTCATATTGCCGTCCAAAGACCGTAAGTATACTAATTTTTCGAAATTGAGTTTTTGTCGTTTTTGGCATCTAAGGAGTTGCGTTTATTGATTTCATTAAAGAAAAATTAATGTTTTGCATGTAAGTAAAAAAACTGTAAGTTTATGTAAACTTGTTGTCTTTTTCTTTAGCCAAGAGCAGTCATTTTGGTTACGCGTCCATACTTACGGTTATTTTACCTAGTAAAGAATGACGTCAAAGTATGTATTTTTTTCTCTTAGCTACCAATTATCAATTCAAACTGCATTGATTTGTCACTTTTTTTACTTTGTATAAGCACTACAATTGGTAACACTATATACCACCGTAAGTACATTTTTGTTTATATTTTCTGAACAAAGACACATTTTTGTATTCAATTTTGGAATGTGATCATAATTATAATTACAAATAGCCTCGCACAAAAAAATCACTAAATTACGTAGAGTTTAAAAAGTACCAACGTAAAAATATAAACCTCTTTTTTCTTAAAACTGTGAAATTGGACTTACGGTCTTATTCCTTTGGACGATAGCATACAAGTTTAGAGAGTAAAAAAAATCCCTGTTTCGAAACGAGCCAACTTCAATTCTAAAAAAACTGTATATAATGGCGAACGCGCAAATTTATTAACCAATGTAAAACTCCTCAAACTTGCAAAAGATTTGCCTTTTTTAATATTTTTTTCTCACATGACCCCTATTAATGTATGGCAACTGCTCAAATATTTTCTTGCTTTCAGTAAAAATGTGTATGAACAATGTGCAAAAAAGCTGTGTACCCAACGCGTATGTTAAATGAAAATGGTAAAACTAATTTATGGCAAACAAAATCCACTAAAGTAGAAAATGTACAATTGCCATGTTCCCGTATCATTCATATCAAGGATGTTAATAAATAACAATCTATTTATTTTGTCTTGTAATGTAAGTAAAGTAGAAATATTTTTAATTTATAATGGTAATTAATATTTGTGCAGGAGTGTGCATTTATGTATGTATAACTTAACCATGAGAAAAGATAGATGTGGAGAGTTGATAATCTCATCACCTGAAAATGCGTATAAACTTTTAATCATTCTTATCAAGACATTGAAGTTCACAAATCATGGAACACGAAGCAAATTAAGACTCCTTAATGCAATTAAGATAGGTACCGGAAGTAGGATCTGCAAATAATCATCCAAACATACCTAATTAAACATAAAAAATAAGAAAAATATAGACTAAAACATTGCTGCGTGCCATTCATACAAAGATTAAGGCGCAAATTTATGGCTTTTTAGATAATTGAAACGCGAAACACTGGCATAAAATTCATTTGGTAAATGGTGCCAAATTACTTTTAAAGCGTCCTGAAGTTTTATTTCGGATTTTATTAATTTAAGTAAGCACTGAAACACACAATAAAATCCAGTCGTAATAACTTTTATTTCTTTTTAAAAGTTGGACATTATAAATATGGCGGAAGCCTCACATTTTTTTTTTAGTTTGCTTTTTTATTTGTTTTATAAATGTAATTTCTTGATCACAATCAATAGGTCTCACACTGTTTTTATTGAAGAGATAATGCGAAGAAACATTATACTAAATGTTAAGGCAAGGAATCCGATGCACATTATTTTTAATTATTCGCATCGTACTTCGTAGAATATTTGCCTTGTTGGAATTATCTTAGTCTGCAATCTTGGTGCTTAGCCCTACCTTGTATTTATGTTTAGGTACCACCCGAGTAACAAATACGTACAAATTGCCATCATGGATCAAGGCCTGCAGTTTACTTTAACTAAGTAACTTATAAACAAAAATATCCTTGAAGCCAAATCGTACAATAAAATGAGGACAAACAATGTTTACCTAAAAATGTGTATTTTAAATAACAAAAACGTTATCCAAATTAAGCTTCTTTTACTTTAAAACGGGATTACTAAAATACCGATTAAACAATAGATAAAAATGTACACGAAAACACGAAATGGGACGGAATAATTTTATTGTTCAGGGATAAAGGAAGTGTCAGTCTTAAATTGTGCAAGTGTCATCATTCGGAAGTTATTACCCACACGTCTCTGCGGTTGCTTCAGATAAAATTCTACCGAAATCATCTTAATATTCAAAGAATTCGCTTTGCATTTCCCGGCGCATCCGCCATTTCTACAATATGCTTTTTGGCTATATTGATGTATTAACTTGCCAATAAGGAATCTATGAATAGACTTTAGTTTTCATGATGTACGGTGGAGATTTCTTTCACCGCCGCGCTACTTTAAGCAGGCAAGCAACATGCAACAATCACAGGACTGGCACAACCATAAATTAAAGCCCTTTGTGAGTCGGCGTAAGACCATTCAAGCCTTAGTAGACGATAGGGTTCATTAAATCCGTTATCGCAAGTTTCAAGTCGTTTCTGCAGGGAAACTTTTAAATTTATTTCACTTATCGTTATTCTAAAGACGGCGGCGGTTCCATTTCACCGCCACTCGTTGATGCTTTGCTACTAACGGTTGGCTACCATGACTTTGTACTTAATCAAGTTTTAATTTTAACCCACCTACATTTTAAGGGATATATGCCTATTGCGCCGATGGTTAAATTTGAGAATACAAAAATAGTGTGTATTGCGCCACTTTTATGATACCTATTGTTTTGGGTCATTTCGTATACCTGGTTTGCATCTGTTTAATCCCTTCCTTTGTCACCCCAACAAATTAGTCATTAGTCTTCATTTTAGCACATCTTAACCTAACCTACCTAACCTAGTGTCCCCCAGTGGAAAAAGGCCCCCCAGTGCTTTTGTAAAATTATATCTAAAGCCCTGAAATTTAAAAAAACAAACTAGAGAAAAATTAAGAATCCTTGTCAGCACATTACCTACCAAGACAATACATATCTAATAGCGGAAAACGAAAAAAAAAAAGACTACTACTATTATAAAAATGTATGCTAAGAAAACAACCCAAACTTCTACTTATTTTAATATTTTTTAATTTAGAATATACCTGTAAATGTATTTAAATCGAGTTTTCTTAATCCCTTTTACCTGGGTATGCTTAGCTCCTGGTATAACAATAGACCTTTTATAAACAATAGCGGCGCAATGCAACATATTTCTGTATAACAAAATCGGCGCAATACCAAGTGTTTTCTTAATCACCGGCGCAATGCAAATACACCCATTTTAAGATATTGGTTTACATTTACATTGAATATCATTATCTTTTGTTAGGAGGTAACTAAATAGCAAAAGGCATTATAGGAAATAACTTTATCATTATCGCCTTTCTTATCTTGTTAATTAACAGTTTCAATATTTGCAAGCACTTTAAAGCCATTGAAAAAACTTATTTATTGCTATACATATTCTTACCATCATTAAAAAATAAAAGTTGTTCAACGACACTATTCTTACCTACACCCATTTCTGAAAATATTGTACCCCATTTTACCATCCTCGAAAGACATTTTGTCATTGGCAAGGATACAAAATCCTAAAGAATTAAGATCATTTAATAACCCAGAACATTGATTATTATATAGGCCAATATATTTAGTTAGTAAATAAACATAGCAATTTTTAAAAAAAATATGCAACAGTCAGAAATTTTGTGTTGTGTTAAAACATATATTCTGAAAGCTAAATCCACACCAATAAATGTTTGGGGTTGGTGTGAAAGCCCCCTTTAATTTGCAACATTGGACCACGATGGATCTGCATTAGATGCAAAATAGGGCTAAGTTAAATTTTATTTTTTTTAAATTTTTATACCTTTCTAGGGCCTTCTTTCCAAATGAGATGATTTTTTTTGGAAAAAAAGTATGAAGTATAAGTTTATTATCTTATTTTGCATCTGTTTACCAAGTTTGGTGTAAATCCAACTTAATTGAATATTACTCTTACGGGGGCCATTTAGGAGACGAGGGAATTTTTTTAGAGAAATTTTTTTTGCAGAAAGCATTTTAAAATATTATTTATTACCTATTTTAAAAATTTAACAAATCCATCGTGTTCTAATGTTGCAAATTAAAGGGGGCATTTTTGGGGAGCTTCCATGCCAACCCTAAACACTTATTAGTGCGCAGTTCTTGGATTTAGCTTCCTAATAGGATGTTTCAACACATAAAAAAATCTGGCTGTTGTACATTTTTTGCAAGGTAAAAATCAATCTAAATATCTCGGCCTAATACGCGATCCACATAATTAAGTAAGACACTAAAATGATTAAAATGTGGTCATCTTCGAATTTACGCAGAGCATCGTCGTCTTAATGAAAAATGAATGTCAAACCCGTATATGCAGCCAAAGTACCAGGAAAATGTACGCCGTTAATCGTCTCCCAGGTGCAATAATAATTAAGAATAGCGATACAAAAGCATAATAAAGGGCAATTTGAAGGGAGTTAATGTAACAGCAAAGCGTTTCTTGGGCCCAGATTACTTATACGATGATACCTATAAATTAATTAAGATGTGCTTACACAAAGCTTGTTCTAATTACACTTACTTTTATAGCAGAATTGCCTTACCCTGCTGCATTAATAAATATGCAAATTGGCTCTTTGTGGGACGTTATTTTTATATTATTACCTCAAAATTGCACGTTTAGGCGGCAATTATCTCTTTTATTAGATGCATCTTTCGTTATCGCCCTTTAAATAATTTTTATCAGAATTGCTACATTTATATTACGGAATAACACAGTGGGTGTTCACTTTATAAATTACTAAAATTTATAGTCGTACACATAATGTTTAAATCGTTCAACACAACATAAAGCTGAGCAAATTCCTGAAAACCGAAAACATAAGTTGTGATAAGTTTAAAGATAGAGTGGTCTCGATACAGTGGTCCACAGTCGTAAATTGGACTCAAAAGCTATAAATCTATCGCCGCTCGCTCTCTAACGATGGATGAGAAAATTCGTCACCGGATCACATTCTGAAATATCAATTTTAGATAGGTGACAAGTTTATCTTACACCTAGTATACTTCATTAAATTGTAACAAAGTAAACAAAAAGCATACCAGGTATGTACCGCGTATTTTAATTAGCAAATAATGATCCTTTGCTCCAAGCAAAGTTGAGAACTGGAAAACATCTTCTGGTTGGACATTGGCAGGTCCGATAAGATCTAGTTGATTGTCTCTCGGTGATTTATTTCATCCAAATATGGTGCACTGAGTATGCTTTTAAGTTTTGTACTGACCGACCCGTTTAATTACTGACAGAATTACTGACGGCTACTGCAACGCACAGATGGCTTAAACCAAACCCCTTTCTTATAACTTGATAGAACCTTTAAAGGCTTTTGTTTCTTTTAAATGGGCATGAGAACAAATTTCTCATAGATACAAACTTGTTCATCGAAAGGCATGTTTAAAAATTCTTTAAATTCAGAACATTGATGGATCCCTTCTAGAATTTGACATGTTGTGTTCGTACCCAACTAATTCAACCAAACAAATTTAAACAAAAAACAATCCAAGATGCAGAATAGATAACTGTTAAGTTAAGCACATGAAGAAAGGCTGGTCGCAACTGTCATCACATAGGGTATTTATTAGTAGCACGTCTGTGGAACACGTTGGTTCATCACAGATCTGATGAAGGTGTACATGTAACTTCGCGGACGTTTAACAGTTTAAAAAGCTTACTCAGTTGAGCCAGAATTCATAATTTGTGCGATAACTGACAGTCGGATGAATAGGACACGGTGTTTCTGTCACTATAAAAAGCGACATGTTGAAAAATGGTCCAGTTATCAGCTGAGTATGTCTAAATGTAGATATTGAATTGTGTAGTAAAGCTTTTTTAAATGAAAATACCCACATTTTCGCTTACTATTCAAAGTCTATCCAACTAGGCGAACTTAAACTTAAGAAGATTATAATCTTTTTATATTATATATAAAAAAGGCTTTTATAAATCCTAGTAAATGTACGCATTTGGAAACAGAATGTTTACCCTGTGGTAAACTTAAAATGGGTTTGCAATAACACAAACTTGAGATGTATCCGACGGACATGAAAAATCAAAATTTTTTTCAAAAGTTAAAAAATTAAAGAAAACCTATTTTGTTTGAAAAATAAAACTGAATTGCAAATATTTCCTCAATTTGTATCAGAAATGTGAATTACTTTAAGGTTTATTCTAAATCTTCTTTGTTACTTTAACTTTTCTCATAAAAACTAATTTATGTTTAATTATTCGTGTTCATTTTTAAGAATTTGTGAAGTTCCTATGGCGTAAAATTGATTTAAACAAAAGTTAGAAGCAAATCACTTAAGTTTCTGCAAAACTTCTTTTAAAAGAACTGTTCCCACGAAAGTATGAAAATTACTCGTTATGTAGCACCGTCAATAGTTGCTCTTGTTGAATATGTAAGTATCAAATATCATTTTTCATGCAAGAGAATTGCTGTAGGATCTTGAGGACTGTAAAATAAAGAAAAAAAATAATAAGTAATCAGATTTCTCATACGAAACTATGAAGTTCAATTTATTTCTCCATCGTGAGTAAAAAACTCGTTTCCGAAAATCTGGCCCTTGGGAAACGTGACGCGCGAAAAGTTCATATATCATATGAATGTGATAATACATGCAGGCTTCTTGCACGTCCACAACTATATATGTGCTCTCAACTTACAAATATATCATTGTGAAGTTTGAATTTTAATGCTTTATAGTTGAATACAGTTATTGTTATTTTTTCGTGTAAGAATTTTAATTTTACAAGAGAAATTTGTGCAATGCTAGAATCTCTGGACCTTTCTACACCCCAAGTCTATTGTTCACGCTGTAGTTGCGGATCAGGCTGATTTATACAGACGAACGCGCAAGGGCTAATAAATAATAATAAATCCGGGATGAGCCGGACCAACGCTGTTACATAGAGCCGTCACGTTGTGGTCATAATCTTCTACCCGTACGGTCCACGTCGTCTTGTCCTTTATTTTGCTGCCCACTTCACGCTATCGGATACAATGGCACATAATTTTTAATCCGCAAAATGCGGCCGCGGTTTAAATAAAATAAATAATAAAGTAATGAATATGAGTATTAAAAAAGTATTTTAACATAAAGTAAAGATCTCAATAATCCAACTTATACAAAAACAAATACATGCGATATTTTTGCATTTTACAAGCAATAAAAAAACTCTTGTCGAAGATGGTCAACTTGTTGACATGTTTTGCAAGATAGAAAATATGTTGTCGTGTTTTTTAGATGGTCTTTTTCCTGAGGTCAAATGCCAACTAGAGATAGTTTTTGTTCATGACTACCAAAGAAAATTTGGAATTTAAGACCTTTCGGTCTCGGGTATTCTTTGCACATTTATGTCCCTGTACGGCCTCGATTTTTTGCACTTGTCAATAGTGAATTATATCGTAATCCCAAACTTTGTTCACAATCAAGCTTACTTAACGGATTGTCGTGATGAATATGGATGATTTAAAAAACCATGGGAATATGATGTGTATCCGATTTCGACGAAACAAATCAAAACCCACCTGTTATACCCGGACCGACCGGCCGATGCATGGCGCACTCAATCAACGAAACGAGAGAAGTAGAAACCCACACACAATGTAAAAGGTTTTTGTAATTTATGGCGTTACGGTTCGAAAGAAAACGCTTTAAGTTTCCAATAGTTAATTACACGCAGAATTATCTTGGTTACAAATTCGTTGATTGTGCTTTTTTAGATGATGATTTTGATTACGAGTAACCTGAAAAGAAAAGGTATAATTTCAAAATGTGCAGAACTGGAAGGTAGTTCTAATCAAAATCAAATGAACATGTGCCTTACGGGTGATAACTCATAAAAATAATAATAAGTTATACCTACCTACATAGATCGTTGTCATGAAACTCGTGAAACTGAAACTAACAACATTGAAGTGAATTGTTGGTTGTATATCTAAATTGCACAATTACTTACAAGATTTATTAACCTAGCATTACTCGGTAATAAATTATCCACGGAACTGAAAGAAATTGTTCAATTATCATGAAACAATAGTCGTAATTAAGAAGAATCTTCGTCTGATCTATTTTCTTTGAAAAATCAGCATACAAAAGACAAAAACGTATCTACAGTTAGTTAGGTTCATATAGAAAAATTACAAAAACGCTTAAAGAAATTATCCTTCCATTAAGTATATGTAAAATTTACATTTCTTTAACTCGAATGAATGAATCGAAGAATAACCTGCTATAATACAATTTAAAGTGTTTTCTTGTAGATAAAAATCTCAAAAGTTAATTTATAGTAATCCCAACATATGGTGACAGGTGTAGGGATATAAATGATGGAATAAAAATTAGAGTCAGTTTCCTTAATAGTAGATGCTATCTGCTTTCGGACAAAAGCCCCAAAAAAAGAACCCTTAGAAGTCAACGTGGCATCCCTTCCGCTATTGTGTTGAAGAAATGAACCGAGACGTCTTTCATACACAGAAAGATTTCCTTATTACAGCCATGCATCGCAAGTAAACATTCCTACGGGTTTGGTTCCACTATTATGTGATATTTATGGGCTACATATCGGCTCGGCCTGTGGCTCCATAGCGGCCCTACATCATTTTAACATAATGGTAGAATAGATGGCTTTCAGATTTATGTCATCTTTCGGTCGTATCAAAGTTTCCTAGCGATAAAGAACACAATGAGCCAGTTGAAGAAGAGACCAGCTTCGATAGGATATTTTAATATTGAATTAATCCGGCCTTTTGGTTTCGTATGGGATCTTAAGGTTAAGGCAAGCAGGTACGTATTTTTATTTAATTTCTATAAGACTCAGGTTGTTCAGACCCCATTTGTTAAGTCAAATATTACTAAAATCTAATACCTGCTCGGTAATAGGATTCAATCTTTTGTTGTCCGATGCAGAATTAAATCATTTTATAAAACCATTCCCACAATGCAATTCCATGGGAATAAAATTGGATTAATCTGACCACCTTGCACAAGAATTTATTTATTTGTTTATGTTTTTTCGGCCAATAGAAGATTTGCTTTAAAATTTTACATTAAATATTAATGTTTTTACGCGATTTAATAAAAAACAAAGTGGATTTAAACTCAGTCAAACTATGCAAATTTAGTCTTGGTTGTCCAAAACTTTTCTTCGTATTCTTATTTTCAATTTTGCCTACAAAAATTATAATAAGCTACATGATATCAAAAAAAAGCTGACACTTTTCAAATATCAGTTTTCAGACGTGATTTACAGACCCCAATTATAGGTATGTAGAATAAAAGTTATGCTCGCTACACTGCCAAAGAGGTTTATGAAGTTAAAACTATGTATACAAATTAGGCTACCTTTGCTGCATTGCAATATTGCAAACGTAAGATTTAACTTCACGAGGCTTCAAAAGGGCTTGGGGCGAGCTACCAGGCAATATCCGCATTCCTGTGCTGGAATCCCGCGTTGACAGCTCCTGATATTGCAGAGCCGGGGTGTCTGATAACGACTTCGCTCCAGGAATGTCGTTAGCTTCCCAAAAATAACATTTAGACACTGTTATTTATGGGCTTGACGCAAGCGAGACGGGGCTACATGCCCAACCCTTACATATTAAATTGGTCGGGAACAGAGTGATTTGCCATTATATTGAATTCGTCTTATTGTTATACCACCCTGGCTTCAGATAAGAGAATTTATATACGCTTCTGCTTTATAATGTTTACCTTGTACCCGTAACAGGCTGCGGCTATAGATTACACGTCGATTTTTATTTGAATAACCTATTCAAAAAAATGGTAAAAGTGAAAACTCCAAAAATGAGGGTAGATAAGATTATTCCCTTTACATTGTGTGGCACACCCAATATGATCTATTATGGGAATTTTGGCTTTTAGTAGTTGCATTCCCACTATGACCAGACATCCATTTATAAAGTTAAATAAACAAAAAATGCTTTATTTACATTAACTTTGAAGTTTGAAATATGCTAGAACCTTAATTTTCTGTTAACCCAAAATTTACATAAAAAACCTTCATATATGAAATCCGTAATCCTAATCAAGATTCCAGGGATGCAAAATCAAAATTGTGCTTTTTTAGACAAATTCATAATTTCAGTTTGAATAAATGTTGTGGAATGTAAAAAAATAGAACAAAATAAAACGCAATTCAACTTCATTGAAAGTTATTTACATTTTATTTTTTGCTACTGTTTGCGCGCTTGTAGGTAATGAGAAATACATATTTTTAAAATCAGAGGCTTAATTGACAGCCGAGAAAATAAATGGTAGCAAATAATCTGGATTTTATTACAATATTATTCATGTGTTTATATTCACATAAAATAAAAAACTCTTTTTTTAATTGATGGTTCATTTTACTTGCAAAAATATAATTACAACAGTTGTACAAATATAACTCGAACGGTAGCAATCAATAAATAAAAACGTATAAATAACATTCATTACTTAACTGCAGTTGTTAGCCGTGGCATAAATTGATACCGGTAATAGAAATAACGAACCCTTTTCTGACTTTATGATCGTTGTTACAGCAATTAGCGGGGGTGAATTCGGTCCCGAAGGAGATTCCGTATTATCCTGGGGATGGAGCAGCTAATTATGACAGCCCAATGAGATCTTGCCCCAGCAGAAGACTACAAGGACTAAGAAGCTGCTTGTGCCAATTACATGGCAGCAGCGTGTCGAGTATTAGCCGCGTCCGTCATTCGGCCTGCGCTAGTTTGATTGACAGGACGTGATGCACTCCCCTGCTAGTCTAGTGGAGAGATCTGTCAATAAACAAAGGCCGTGCGACCGCTGAGACTCAGCGGCACCTCGCCAACACTCTCTTATGTTAGAAGTGTAAATCATGGGGTTAATTCATAATTGATTTGTTATATTGTTGGGGCTTTGCGATGTTAGGATGATTTGGCAACATCAGGCTTGAACGGAGTTCACACACTCTCAAATTCGACCTTTAATCCTTCTTCAGAATGTAATTCTTTTGTCAAACCTCCTTAAGAATGCTGTTCAACCACTGCTACGGACATTCTTTTTTAGGAAAATTTTCTGCTAATGAAATATTTCTTTTGCAATTATGGCTACGTTACATCACTCAGTTCCCATGCAGATTATTAGAAAGTAGGAATGAGTCTTGATCATAAATTGCATTATGAAGTTTAGCGGGCCATATATTCCAATTAGAACGACAGTGTCCAAGATGCAACTTGCTTTTCAAGCTCTTGACTTTAATTAAGCTACACCCCATAAATAACAATATTTTTGCTGCATTTGAAAATAAAAAACTGCAGATAAATTTATGTAAGTTTTTATAATAATTTTTACTAACAGCCTAAAGATGTAATGTAACCAGGCGTATCGCCGCGGTGTTCCCAGACCTCCTAGGTGCCTGCCACAGTGAGTATAAAATGTAGGAATTTGTCGCCGTAAATTTCCAGAATCAAGCGGGAGGCCTTTAGCTATAGCGGCTTTGCTCCCGACATCCACATATCAGAATGGGATTCGGAAGACGCAGCGCTCTGGAATTAAGGTGTTCTTCCGGAGATTAGCTCCACACCATGTTGTATATATTTTATTTTATTTATAGGCAAGCCAACTAAGATCACGTTTTCCACGAAAATGGGATTTTTGCTGGTAACAGCTCTCTTACAAGCAAACAAGATACTTCATCATGGCTGTAAATTATTTTTGGTGCTCTAAACTTTAACACCTCGGAACGTTTTTATTTAATTTATAACCACGCAAACCAATTATTAAACATCTTACCTTTTCTAACTTGAACAATGAATTGTTTAATCGCTGAATATGTGAAACTAAAAATGCAAAAATTTTAGCAGTAGAAGATTAATTAAATTTTTTTTTAATTAGCCTTAAGAATTATTTAAAATATAACCTCAAAACCTGCTAAAATTTAGCATGCTGCATGATTTCTTTAAATTTTTAGTTCTAAAAAGGTGAATCTTGTAGTTTGGTTATCTTAAAAACTGTGTGGGGTTGCGAATTAATTATTAGATATTGTTCTTTCTTAATAGTATTTGAGATATGTAACAGTTTTTCAACTAATTTTAAAGAACTTTTTGAAGCCTTCGTATGGCCCAGTTTCATCAATTCTAACTTCTAAGCTACAAAATAAATAATTACGGGACTTGTAGAATAGGGTGATTTGGGAGAATACTAACTGGCCGCATCTACCTGAAAAGACTACTAGCTGGCCGCGCCTAATTGCAGGGTGCATGCTCGAAGTGGCCGCGCGATATTTCTGGTTTGGTCGTACTGGCCGCGACTAATTAATTTCCTTTTACCTAGATTTATTTTTCTGTATCCGATGTTTTATTGAGTTATGATATTAGAAAATTATAAAAAAGAGAATCCTTTGGATAATATACAGACTTTTATTATCATTAAAAGAAGCCAGCAACGTTGATAGTACTCAATGCATGTGTTTTTAAGTTTTATTGTTACCGACAGACTTTTTTAAAAGCACTGGTGGACACATCCACTGGGGGACACTAGGTTAGGTAGGTTAGGGTAAGTTTTGCTGCTAAAAAGAATATTTAAACGAATGTGCTTATGTCACCAAACTGCAATGTAAATCATTGTTTCAATAAAATATTGATAGTTATCGTTGTTATTTTATAAAAATAAAATTCGTTTGGTGTTTATACTCATCCATCCACAAAACTTCTGAGACAGCTCCTTTTCTACCAGCTAAACATGGAAGCAGGTAGAACTAGCTGAGTCGAGGCCGGTAGATCCGACTCTTAAGTTCATTTCTTACGTATAAATTCATTTATTTGTTAGAATTAAAGCGTTATCTGATGATAGCCCAGTAGATCCAAAACATAAAAACAACCTTTTATGTTTTTAAAGACATGTCCAGTCCAACATTTACATTGCATTTAACTTAACATAATTTTTTAATAATAAAAATGCTATTGACTTTACAAACAATATTACCTTGACGTGACCTTGAAGTCCTGTCTTTTGGTTATCCATTCTCCAAGTTTTAAACCTTTAACTATTGTGATGTTTAAGATAATCGAAGTCAAACTATAAATCGTTTCCTGAAGATGGCCTACTAAATCCGAAACATAAGAACAGCCTTGTGTGTATTCAAAAACATGTCCAAAATTTACCTTGCAGTTAACTTAACATAGATTTTTAATAATAAAAATCCTATTGACCATTAAAAAGGTATGACCTTGAACCCCTGTGTCTTGTGTATCCATCCTCCAAGTTTTAGATCTCTAACTAATGTAGTATTGGAGCTATGTTCATGCAAACATTAACATTTAAAAACGTCGTAGCTTTTTTCCTAGACATAGAATTTTTTTTTAAAAGTTTTAACACAAAGGGCACTGTAAAATAATATTTTTAAGCAAAAAAAATACACAATATTTTGGGCTAGATTTTTTTTTGCATGCAATATCTTCTAACCTTGACCAGTGGTCAGTTTGACCTTCAGGTCACCTTGACCACAAGACTTTGGTATTTACTTATGTCAAGTTTGAATCTCCTAAATAGTACCATAGTTGAGTAAATTATGGTTAAAAAAAATACACAAAAGTGATATTTTTTTATAACAACCCAGTGGATGATCCTATCGATATGATTCTAGTATCAAAAGATCGGGAATTTTTTGTAGCATCTTTTCAACAGTGAAGTATGCAAGTATCTTGCTTCGTTTAGGCGCAATTGCAAAAAAACATCGATTTTCAGAAATTGCAATTATTACAATAGTACATTTCCTTTAGAGAAATGAACTAAAAGGTACCGCGGCCAGCTCCACCATGACCCATGCAGTAAAATGCGGCCAGCTCCACCAAATCAACCCTCATTAAATTTTATAGCGCGGCCACCTCGTATATGCCCGGTGATTTGCACTTAAAATTTGGCAACCATTAAAACATCTTTCCAATCGTGGTTCATTCTTAAACTCAACAATATTTGTAACTTAATTTCTGGAGCATCCTTTGAAAAAAATTGACATTTAACATAAAACCAGCAGCTGTGAATAGTAAGTATTACCTTTACCTATTCATTATGATGCTTTCTCTAGGTTACAAACTTTATGTTTATAAGATTTTCTACATAGAACGTCAACCTATTCCGTAATGACTTAATGGTCGATTATCATAAAACTTCCTCAGCTTAAAATGGTAAAATGGGTGTCTTGTCCATTCATGTTCATTGCATTTACTAAGCATTAAAGCAACATAATGAGCCCAATAAAATCAAGAAAACATTGCAGTGAACGTGTTGCGCAAAAATTACGCGATTCCTTAACTTTCCCATGA
Organism: Cartodere bifasciata; assembly: GCA_963920755.1. Lineage (NCBI taxonomy): Eukaryota > Metazoa > Arthropoda > Insecta > Coleoptera > Latridiidae > Cartodere > Cartodere bifasciata. Next base: position 8,054,790 of record OY987197.1, on the reverse strand, counting down.
CAATTTTTAAACCAAATAGACCTTTAGTAGTAGTCTAGTACAATAAATTTGAAGTGTTTTTCTACAAGCATGTAATATTTGTTTTGAAGTGCCATGAGCTATAGTTTCCTCTACCAATATTTCTTGTTATTATTTGACCCAGTCGCACAATAGCTTCGTTTCACAAGCTAACACCCCTTGTGAAAGTGGGCCCCTACTAGGTAAAACAGCCCCTCTTGCTCTTTTTTAAGGAGGTTGATTTGAATTGCCAATTATTATTTGCAACGCCGTCCTCGATTCTATGTTGCTATTATATTCATTACACGTAGCAAGGGGATCTAGCTCCATTCATCGACAGACTATAGGTAGATCCCTCTAAGTTTTATCACTTGTTTTAACGCGGTTTTAACCCTATTCAGGATTCTTATTGAAAGCGTACGTCAGGGGCGCTCGCATATTCTATTCGTACAATCCCTACGTGATTGACGGATACCCAGAACACCCGTTGGCTGTTTGATGTTAACGTGTAATCAAATGTTATTATAACGCACCCTGATGATAATGTGGTGCTTTGTGAGGTTGGATTATGATATTACAAATAGTGGTTTCAAGTTTTTGTTTGTTTTTTCTTAAGTATATTATCGTATATTATACGAATACGACAGGTCTTTATAAATCACTTTTAAGATAATCATTTTGCATAATAATGGCTAAACAAATTTAAGAGAAGTAAACAATATTGTCAATATCACTGACTTAAAAAAATAGACGCTCTTATTTATATTAAAAACAAGAAGCAGTCTAACTTAAACAGACGGAAACAAAGAAAAATGCACAAATTCTGGCCACATTAAAGTTATGGCTTCTAATAACATCAATATATTAAACATAAACCTAAACTAAAACTTTTAAAGGTTAGGGGTCTATGCAAGGAATCATGCACCTATATGAACATTTAAGTGCATCCAAAGTAACATCGACAACAATAAAATTTAGCGACAATCGTTTAAGTGGCCATATCTGACGCATTGATGTATGCTTCACTACAGACACCTTCTTCAATTAAAATAATTCTAATTTGAGTTTAAAAATGCGCAGGTAAAATGATTAAAATTCAAAATTATCATTTTTAAAGTAATTATAATGCTTGTTTATTAAGAGTTTTATCACCTCCAAAACGGAACGATTCATGTGGTATGTTTTCAACCAAGTACCGAAAGTCGTTTGCTGGTTAGATAAGAATAATGTGTAATGCACTAGTTTTGTAATTAATTAATGAGATGCTTTGTCTATTAAATTTAATCAGTGGTCAACCAAGGATCCAAAAAGGCAGACATTTAAACGATTTGGCAGTAGAATATAGATAGACCAAGTTAGTTTTTTATAAGAAATTAAACCATTTATTAGTAGGTTTTCATCTTAAACTAGTTTCGTTACATTACAAACGGACAAAAAATAAAAATATTTAAAAGTCATAAAACAATCTGAAGAGACTTTTTTGCCCTAGAAAAAATTTGTAAGATACGAGAAAATTATAAAACAACAATTACAATAAAGAAAAAAAGCAGCGTCATGTTACGAATGGTGAAGGTGAAACACGACAATTCTTAGCAATATTGTCCTTGATTTAAATTTTCTTGAATAAAATTACCCTTGTGATACCTACTTTTTAAATAACTTAGTTATTTTTTTTTAATTGAAAAAACCATTAAGAAAGTGTAGTGCCTTAATGCAATTTTCTAGTTCTCATGCATAAATAAACGTTATTTCTATGAGGCAGAATGGGGTAGGTCCGCTAGCAGTATCAAATGATGTAAAGTTTCCCTACGCCTCATTGTAAATGGACGATGTAAGTTCGCTGGATAATAGTGTATTCCTGTGTATACCAACTCACACCAAGCAATCTCTAGAGATCTAGCAGTCTAGCACGCGTGTGATGGATGGACTTTGGGCTTTGGGGAGCCGTAATCGTTTTCTAATTATTTTCATCAAACAACTACCATTACGGTCCAGCAAACTCCTCTTCAACTCATATTAAATAATGTCAAATTATTATTTGGTAATTATTTTTGAAATGGATACACAATTATGAAAGTAAAAAATGGTACAGCACCATAAAAAACTGGTTATTATATTGGTAGCCAAGGTACAAAAGCCAGAAAGGCAACAAACCGAGCAATAAACTCAAGTTTTGAAACAAATCACATGTTTTTATTAACAATTACTTTTGATTACAAGTATTGAAGTAATAACATACTTTATTATGCACGCAACTTACGTGAGTCGTCAAAAAAAAGTACATTCAGAACGAAATTAAATGTTATTAAAATTTAAATTATTTACATAATTGCACATTGTCAAGGAAAAAAATGTCAAGGCGCCAGGTTAAAGTTGTTATTTGCAATTTAAATTAATTAAACATGGCATTATAATAATAAGATTTTTAAATTAAGTTAGCTTAGGATGGGTACTTAAATTAGTGAGTAAAAATTAGCAAAATTAAAATCTTCAGCCTTTTGATTGTCGTTTGTTTAATAAATGGCGAAAGCACCAATCAAATCTGAAATAATTATTTTAAGTTGATGTTGATAGACATTTTGTTCTCCAAAGCAACGAGCTGTCTATTAAGGTCATCAAATTCAAATGTACAAAAACCATACCCTTTTGGTCCCATCAAGATACTTATTAAAGTTGTCGAAAACGGAAACAGGTATGACTGGAACTCATTAATAAAATTAAGAATTTTGGCAAGCCATCATATTGCCGAATAAATGTCGAGGTATAACCATTACGATGATTGCTTTGCTATTATTGTATGCATTCAGGGGCTGGTAGGGTGTGGGGTAAGGGAAATAAGGAGTATACGGCACGGTGAAAATGCAATAACTGTCAGTTGTTTTCTAGACATGTCGGCCGAGTTGGCGAATAGCGAATATTGCAAGTAGCTGGCTGCACCGTGGCGTGGAAAATCGTACATGACACGCTTATATCCATAGCAACTCCGACCAATATGAATATTTCATAGAATACATTTTCATACTTTATTGAATGTGTCACCTTTGATTACGAACAATATACCTGTGCAGCGTTGCTCTGCTGAGACAGCGACTTTCTTTACAAAATAAAAGCCGGAATTGTTAAGTTGACGTCATATCGCTGGGTTATTCTAGGAGATTCTTCTATTATTAAAACTCCTTCATTTTACAACTATTCTACCAATTTAGCTATCATGTACAAGTGTTATTAAAGTAAACTCAAAAAAACGTGTCGCATTTTTAAAATCGTAACCAGAATTAGAACTCATAGGGAAAGGTTGCCTAAATTGAAACACCTAAATTTAGGCATAATAAAAGGTTTTTTTTTTTGAAAAACTAAAACAGTATAAGACATATGGATCTTCTTGTGCTCCAAAAGAAATGTTAATAGTTGTAATTAAAAAGAGTACTTTATTTGGTTAAATTAAAAAATGCTTACAAAAGTCCGATACTGATTTCCCAAATTGAACCAGTAGTAATCCCTCCTTAATTAAACTTAAACAGGGAAACTTCTAAAATAAGGACCTAAACAAATTGTTTTTAGATCTTTGTTCGTATGACCGCAGGTGCAAAAATCCTGTCAACAATCTACGCATTTCAAAAGAATGAAGTTTTGCGCAGGATTTTCGCACCTGCGTGTGGGACAGTTTGGAACGAAGACTTTGATCTCTACAAACATTAGCACTTTTAATATATGCAACACTTTGCAAGGCTCATAAATTGGGCCGATTCAATTTAGGATATTCATGTTTAGTGTCAAATTTAGTCGAGTCTGTTTAAACTTGATATGAGCCGGCCATACAGGTTATGCGTGATTTTTCTAAATTTGCCAATAATTACTAACCACCTGCTGAAAGTGCAACACTTGGTGTTAATACACAATGGACATGTAACATAGATGACATATAAATCAAAAGATGTCGCTACCTATGTTTTTTATGCGAGATATAGCACCGGTTCAATTTAGGAGATGCTTTAATTTATGTAACCTTTTCCTGTATGCATTATACCTAATTCAAAAGCAACTATTTCTAAAAGCAATATTTTTTAATTACGTTGAAATGTAACCACCTACCTAAATTAGTGATTACACATCACACTATTTTTTATTCAACTCGATGATAAATGTTAAAATATATCAGCAATTCTGTCGAATGTGTGGCGCATGTAAAACGGAATATTGACGTCTAGTACGCACGCATATGACTAAATTAATGGAGAGCAACACGCTACAAGGGCCATGTTAACACAGGGTGGCCGTCAATAATCATTATTGCTAGCTATTTTACCCATTAGCAAATACATTTAACATCTCGAAATAAAACATGAAGTCTATACTTTATGCATATTTTCGAAACCTAGAGCAATGCTACTGATTAAAAAATTACCATTACACCAACTTTGTTTGATTATGTTAAGGGATCATGCGTATGCGTATGTACCTCTACTTACAAACCGAATGCAGGATTAATGAGCCCATTGTGAGACCGGAACCACAGAAACGGAACGCTGCCAGTTATTCCCGCGGTTTAATTACTTCCAATCTTCTAACTGTCATTAATCACAGATACTGTGCGCTTCTGGTCTGTCTGATGTTCAGGGTCCTGCAACATCTCGCTTGTACATGCTTCGTAGTGTGGAAAACCGAGGAGGAAAACTTTCAACTTGGCTTTCCATAGACCTTTATGCATTATGCAGGATATGTTTATATTGTTTTTTTTTTATATTTTGACCTATAGGAATCTTACTAATCTTAGCTGCTTTGAAGAGTGAAAAATCAGAAAAACAAAACTAAAAAAGGCGTTAAAAATCTATATTTCCACAACCACCATGTTTTATCACTGAATCAAAATCACGGAAATCGACTAACCCGATTTATGCTTAGCGAGCGTCACGAGCGCAGTAGTCTTCTGCTATATATTTTTCTATAAATATAAGTAACTTTAAAAACGTAAGTGTGTTTGTCCAGTCCATGCACCCCATTACCATCATTTTTAGGGTTGCTTTAAGTTTAATTGACACTTTAGCATATAAAAAGTGGTCGGTTGCACCAAAATATTTGGGTGTTACTAAGTGACGTTTAAGCATAAAAAGAATTCAGTTGGACATTTGTTTCTTCGTTAAATTGTGTTTTTCACAGTTAAGCGTCAGTTAAAAGTCAAGTAACATCTAAAATTTTGTGCCAACATTTTCGGGGACACCCTGTTCAAGACAGTCCAATTTTGTTTCTAGTGACTGCGCCATGTTTTTTTAAATAGAGAAGTTAATGTTTTAAAGGAAATCATTTAGTTTATTCTGTTGAAGTTAGATGTAACTGATATAAGTAATGTCCGGTGATATGTGTGTTTTCCCATGATCTGATAGAATGTAATCTTAAGTGTGTCTCCGGAGGGAGACAGTTAATATGTATATTGCAATGTAAAAAAATTAAAATTTTAAAATCTAAATTATTTGAATATCTAAAAAGACTGAAGCAGAATTCCGATTGAAAAAGATACGATTGGGTTATATATCACATGTTTCATGACTTCACGCATCACATCGTCGAAATCAACAGGCAGAATCTCCGAAACCGCAGCATCAGTTGATATTTGAACACGCACCACGTGAGTCTCCACCACGTGCTGGTGTGTGTAGCTATCACGTGGAGAACCAAGACCGCGCAAATCCAGCAAGTGGTATATTTTTAACAAAGAACATAACCTAAATGGGAGGAGTTCTCCATCAATCTGTCACATGCGACCAGGCAGGTAGGCGTCAAGGACGCTATGTCGTTTGGCCAATCACATCAAACGCCATATTGCTATGTAGGCGTGGCTAAGGTCAACATAACCCTTTCGTATAACCTAACTTGCTGTATGTTTCGTCACGAGCACAGGTATCTTGATACTGAACCCACTTATATACAGCACCCAGGTAAGCAAGCGCGGTAATTACTTTTTCTTATGGTTTTTTGAATCTTTCTCACCAGTTTTATGCGCAAAACTCAATGCAGTTTTTCTATTAATAGTTTTATCATTTATCATTATTTTTTTCTTAAATGTTAATTAGATGACATGTTAATTAATTTGTTTTGCTATATTTAAAATTTCCCCCCTCTATTTTTTTCTTATCAGGTTGGCATGCAAGCAATGTTTAGTTTTCTATAAATATACTAGTTAATCAATTTTTTTGACTATTTTTTATGAGAATAAATTCTGTTCTTTAAAAAATATCTCAGTAATTTAAAAAATGCTTTTCCGTCTTCTAAATGTCCATAAAAATAAAATAAATGTCAAGATGGTATGACGAGGGTCGTCCTTATAGAAAGGCAAAGATTAGATCGCCGGATCGGTTACAAATATTACAAATAAAACCAAAACGAATTCTTCTAATTTTTACAAAAGCCAAACAAAATGTATAAAGAAATTCTGATTCTGGAATTTAAAATATATAGTATTTGTTATTTGAAAGTAGGAATGTTGAAGTTAAGTAGTAAGTATTTGAAAAAAATGTAACACAACGTTGCTTTTCAATAATGTGTGTTTTGATTAAAAAAAAAAAAACTGACCTTAAAATAACTATAATTATGACGTTTTATTCGCGGAAGCAATTTGTCCATCATTTTTTGCATTCTCCCTTGACTAGTTTGACCGGACTAATATGCCGCCTGTTTCTTGGAATGCTTCTTTTTTTATATAACTTTTTATATAAAATGCTAGTTATTACAGCAAACATACATGTCCATGTAAATAATGATTTAAATATTATTCATGCAAAATACTCCACCATAATTACATAAATTAAACGTTTTATATTCACTTGATTCGAAGTAATGCTTTACTTACTTTGTACATGTGACATTAGTTCATATTGATGGATATAAAATATTTTTCTGAATGCCGCAGATGTCTTTCTCATATGCCTTTAGCAGTGAAATAGGGTCGTTTATTACAAAAACCATTGGTATTTCAAGTTAACCACACCATAATCAGGTGTAAAATGTGGACATACCAACTGGTAACTGGTAGGATTAATTTTTTTTTATTATTTATTTTACTTACACACAAGCATAAAATTTAATCCATACCTATTTTTTTGCCAAATTATTGCAACTATTAATTTGACTTTTTTATTCTTTTTTCAGATAAATGTATGGTAAAATATAAATCTACAAAATTTAAATTTTTATGCAGGGAATCAGTTAAAAATAAAGCGGGATCCATAGGACCCCTTACAAATAGCAAACTAAAAAAAGATCTACCAACATTAGCCAACTTAAAATTTGTTTTTATCCTAAAACATCTTTATTAAGTTCCAGGATCTCAAATATGCAAAAAAACATAAATTTTTACCAACCTTTAACCAATATATTAAACCGCTTTTTGATACAGCGAGCATCGCAAGCGCAGTAGTCCACTGTGGTAATATATTTTCCGATGTAAAGAAGGTACCTTAAAAAAGTAAGTTGTGACCACATGCACCCCAGCACCCACATTGTGTTACTTTAAATTAAAGTAATTAAGGCATAAGCATATAAAAAGTTAGCATTTAGTATGGCCGATTGCAACCAAAACATTTGAGTGTTACTTAAGTCTAAGTGTAAGTAAAGTGTAAAACATAAACAGAGTTTGGTTGGATTTTGCTATTTTGTTAAAAATTGTGTTTTTCATAGATCTGTTATGTCACTTAAATTTTAAGCAACACCTGTAAATGTTGGTGCAATTGGTCATTCCTCTCAAATTATTTTAAGAGGCAACAAATTTGATGTTCAATAGTATAAACTGAAAAGTTTTATCGCCATTCTTCGCCAACGATACAATTTTGGATTTTTTTTACAAAAGAGAAAGTATAAAAATTCATTGTTTGGGGCCAAGAAATTTTTGTTTACCCAATGTAAGTTATATGGACTAATAAGTAAGTGGACGTAAATAAACAAACGTTTTCAATGGAACCGACCTATGCTAGCCTTTTAGATCTTGGACCCACACACTAAAATGTTATAATTATAAGCAATTCATTTCTAGTTATTCTATTTCTATGACTAAGACTTATTAATCGGGCCCATTGTACATTTCTCCAATAAGACCCGAGACAATTCCAGCCCCAGGTTTGGATACAATAATCTCTCCACTAAACGTGACCGACAGCCTTTTCTATTTTTGATCAATCCTGGGTTTCGAACCCAGGTCACTTTGGTTCGGAGTCAGACACTTAAATCACTAAGCCAGCCAACTGCCCGGCCATGGATACAATTTTCAGGTGGCCGAATTTTCTTTGCACACTTGTTATTAATTTAGACTCTTTGGCATTCTGATAATAGGCAAAAAGTTAATATAAGAAAGTCATTAAAAAATTGCACTTTTAGGTCCTTGAAATAAATGAGATGATCGTTTTTGATTTTGTTTAAATAAATAGCCTGTATATCTTAAATGTGTTATTTTCCACTGATGGCTACTTGTAGGAGGCATGAGTTTTTATTTGTACATGTCCTAAGAAACCAAATATGCTGCCTGTTTTTTTTTGTTTGTCTTTAAATATGTTATCTTTACATTACACCAAGACCAAACATGAAACATGGAAGATCCAGTTGGTAATATGAATATTTATTTTTTTTTTAACATTCAACTTGTATCTTGTAACATTTTGGAATCCTATAATTATTTTTCCTCCCAAGTAAATGGAAACATGGATGCAGGTAGATGCTTATTACGTAAGCCTTGACTGTAGTTTAATTCTTTGTTTGTATATACCTATACTTATATTTGATTGTAAAGTTGCTCAAGGCTCAGATTACGACCGATAAAAGTGGTTGGTTTAAAATTTAGTACGATGTGTCTGACACGCCTGGTCCTTCTAATCTCGCGTCCATCTCACGGAATTAATGAAATGGTTTGATCGAGATATGTGTTTTTAAAGCAGACGGGTATCGGTCAAACCATAAGGCATGTAACTTTCAGCTTTTATTTGTATTACTACAAGCTTAGCTTAGCTGGTGTCTAGGAATTATAAGGTCGATAAACATAAATTAAATTTGTAGACAAAGAAAATGGAATGAAACAGAGTTGGCAGACAAATCCAATATTTACCAAATTAGAATCATTATTTTAAAATCTGCATTTTACAGGCGACAAAGTACGGATTCAAGCTTTAATTATACAATCATAAAGTATGTAAGGTTTCCTGATGATCCAATTTAAGGAGACCTAAGTTTAGCGTAGGTAAAAATGGTTTGACAAAAATTTTGTTTTGTCATTACTTATTCAATGCAATCTTTATGGGTTGAAGAGTTATTGGACTGGCTACATAAATGACTATATTAGGACAGACAGTTTTTTTAAACGTAAAATCGAAATTCTTCGAATTGCGTTTTTACGAGTTTAATAGACATTTTTGTAGAGGAAAACCACAGGAGAAACTAAAGAGACAAGAGCCTATATAATGACATGGGAAGTATATTTATCTAATATAATTAAAGAATGCAATTTCGATAAAAATGCGTGAATTGCGAATTAAATTCTCAAGATATTTTATATCATGAAGGTGAAATAATTGATTAAAAAAATCAATTTTAATCAAAGGTGAAAACCAATCAATGCCATAATGAACAGGAAATCTATAATAGACGTTCAATTTAAAAAAATACTACGTGGAATAGTTGTCATTCCTGGTGTAAAGAGTCTAAAAGTATCTATCCTAAAAGCAAAATAGCGTCTTATAATAATGTTTTACATTTTATACATTAAGCACATTCCTTGTAATTTAGCTGCGTCATTTTGTTTATTTAAATTTTAGATGAGATAAGCTGCTGCATTTCTTGAGTATTTTTGTAACTTCCTTATGCTCTCAGGTTTAATTACAAACGGAGTAATATCTCGGTCTTAGTTAGGAAAAGTAATTAACTTGTGTGCGACCTTAGAGAAGGTGATGCAGCACCTGAAGTGAAGACGGTGTGACAGCAAGCCAAATGGTTAATTCAAATCTTTATTCAAGATAAAATTGTAATACCTAACTATATTCTTTTTTTCTTCATGGTATACTAACCCCTATAGGGTCAACGACTTTTTGATTTGAATTTGTAGTTTGGCGAATGCGCCGGGTAAATATTGATATTTTTGTACTTATTGAATTAGGTAATAATAATAAATAAGAAATCCTAATGCACTTTAATTGAATCCAGTAATCAGACAAATATCTTGATGTTATACGGCTGGCGTGTAACATATTTAAACTAGCTGAGTCGAGGCCGGTGGATCCGACTCTTGAGTTCATTTCTTACGTTACATTCATTTTTTTGCTACAATTAAAGCGTTTCCTGAAGATAGTCCACAAGGTCCAAAACATAAACACAACCTTTTATGTTTTTAAAGACATGTCCAACATTTACATTGCATTTAACAGGAAATAATTTTTGAATAATAAAAATTGTACTGAACTCGTAAACGATGTGACCTTGACATAACCTTGAAATCCTGTCTTTTGGTTATCCATCCTCAAAGTTTGAAACCTATAACTATTGTGATCTTTGAGATAACCGAAGTCAAACTATAAATCGCTTCCTGAAGATGGCCTACTAAGTCCGAAACATAAGAACAACCTTTTGTGTTTTCAAAAACATGTCCAACATTTATCTTGCATTAAAGTTAACATAGTTTTTAAATAATAAAAATGCTATCGACCTTTTCAAAAATATGACCTAGACATGACCTTGAACTCCTGTCTGTTGGTTATCTATTCTCCAAGTTTGAAACCTCTAACTATTGTGATCTTTGAGATAACCGAAGTCAAACTAAAAATCACTTCCTGAAGATGGCCTACTAAGTCCGAAACATGAGAATAACCTTTTGTGTTTTCAAAAACATGTCCAACATTTACCTTGCATTAATCTTAACATAGTTTTTTAATAATAAAGATGCTATTGACCTTTCAAACAATATGACCTTGACATGACCTTGAACTTGTGTCTTTTGGTTATCCATCCTCCAAGTTGAAAACCGTTAACCATTGTAATCTTTGAGATAATCGAAGTCAAACTATAAATTGCTTCCTGAAGATGGTCTACCAAGTTCGAAACATAACAACAACGTTTTGTGTTTTTAAAAACATGTCCAACATTTACCTTGCATTTAACTTAGCATAGTTTTTTAATAATAAAAATGATATTGACCTTTAGAATGATATGACCTTGGCATGACCTCGAACCCCTGTCTCTTGTGTATCCATCCTCCAAGTTTGAGTCCTCTAACTATTGTAGTATTGGAGCAATGTCAATGCAAACATTGACATTTGAAAACGTCATAGCTCTTTTCCTAGACATAGAATTTTTTTTAAAAAATTTTAACACAAAGGGCTCTCCAAAAGAATATGTTTAAGCAAAAAAAAATCACAATATTTTGAGCTAGATTTTTATTTGCATGCAATATCTACTAACCTTGACCAGTGGTCAGCATGACCTTGAGGTCATCTTGACCACAAGACTTTGGTATTTACTTATGCCAAGTTTGAACCTTCTACCTAGTACCATAATTGAGTAAATTACGGTTAAAGAAATTTTTTGCTCCGTACATCCATACATCCATCCATCCATCCATCCATCCATCCATCCATCCATCCATCCATCCATCCATCCATCCATCCATCCATCCATCCATCCATCCATCCATCCATCCATCCATCCATCCATCCATCCATCCATCCATCCATCCATCCTAACATACACCAAAGTGATATTTTTTAATAACAACCCAGTGGATGGTCCGATCGACATGATTTTAGTATCAAAAGATCGGTAATTTTTTGTAGCATCTTTCCAACACCCTTAACTTTCACGTATCTTGCTTCGTTTAGGCACAGTTGCAAAAAAACATCGATTTTCAGAAATTGCAATTACAATAGTACATTTCCTTTAGAGAAATGAACTAAAATTTATAGAGTTCTTAGATTTTGTAAAAAAAAGAAGGTATAAGATTGAGTTTGATTTTTAAGACACACTTTACATCTCATTTGCTTTGAAGCGGAGTGACGTTTGCAAATTGAGCAAATCAGCACTGGCACATTTTGATGGTAACTTCCGACGTCGTCAGCGTCAATAGGCGTCGAGTTCCTGCCGACAGCAAATATCTTTTAGAGTGCCAAGAAAGTAGCTATCAAACAATCTATATTCAACTTATGCGCAAAATTATTGGTGAAATATGGCATAACCTCAAACTCCACAACACCTTACACCTCTTAAATCAGATTAACCTAATTGGGTTAAAAAAGTCCTTACAGGAAAATGTCGATAAGCATAGAAACTGTGGTTATGTAATGTTGGTAGCCTAAAATTAACAAAAAACAGCACTTTCTGGCCATCGCTTAGTGGGTTTATAAGAGTTAATTTTAATTAAAAATTGTGCTTACCAGCAACATAAATAAACAAAGCACATGTTGACATATTCTAAAGGTCCATCAATAATCGTTTAAATACAGAATTTGGCAATTTAGAAGCACAATTTTTTTGCATTTTAAATTGCCAAAATTTTGGATTTAAACGCTTATTAATTGGACTTTTAGAATGTGTCAACTTGTGCTTTGTCTATCCATGTTGCTGGTAAGCACAATTTTTAATTAAAATTAACTCTTATAAACCCACTGAGCAATGACCAGAAACTGCTGTTTTTTGTTGATATTAGGTAACCACATTTGAACAGTCAATCTGTCCTAAATAATGGGGGGACATCGACAAAATTCCGGGTAGGGCCTCCATTATAATATGTTATAACTGGTGGTCCAAAATGTAAAAATACAATTTTTTTACTTTCGACGTTTTAGCCTAGCTGAATGATCTGATCTGTTGACGATACAGCATAGCGATACGACAGATGCCAGTGTGTTAGTTACTTCTGTCTCGGTAGGTGGCAGTAACGGCACTTGTACTTTCTTTGGTACTTGTTGAAATATAAAAAATACAGGTTTCTGAGTTTCTAATGATCATGTGAATTTTGCCTATTTCTAGTATACGACCGTATAAATAATATCGTGTTTTGATTTTATTGAATAATTATGCCTGGCATCAATTGATAAAATCTAATTTTTATGGCTCATTTGCAGTACAACAAACACAATTAAAATTTTATTCAATGCAGAATTGATATCGATATCAAAATAAATGTTTATAGCTTAACAGCTTGCTTAATTAATTTTTTATCACTTTATGTAGTATTTATACGTTCGGCCATAAATTAAATTTAAGTGACAACCTACTAATTGGCTCTTGTGTCTCAAACTTCTGATTACTATCATTGTGTACAGAAAGTACAATTTAATGCGTTTTTGATAGTGCCACTTTTATTTTTGTTGTGTTCGATTGTCAATGTTTGCGAATTATTTATGATTTTAATGAGGGTGTAGGAACTGTCATCCATAACTTAGTGTTGAAAACATTCCTTTACAAGGCTACAATATTGCTAGAAGCTAGGGTCAAGGAAAAACACAAAAAAGAAAAGCTGACAGATTGTGAAAAAGGGCCAAGTATACAAACATTTTTAGATAATTAAGAAAAAATATTTTGCGTTTGTAATAAAGTTGCATGTTGGATGTGCTAAACCAAGAGAAGTCGTTGAGCTGTGGTTTGTTTTGTAAAAAATTATCCACTTATAAATGTATTATTTTTTCATGTCTAAATTCCTAACAACCTCAAATTTTCAAATTTACAATGACACACTACACATAAAGACCTAAATGATACCTTTTGTTAAAGACATGTAATTTGAAAAGGAAACGCGTATAATTTAAACTTACTAACAGTTGTTATTATTTAAAATGATGATGATAATTTATAATTGATATTCTCTGAAAATAATAAAATGTATACTCCCCACTGTCTTATTAATTTCAATTATTATTTTGTTATGCTTACCACTGGAAAATTGGTCTATTATTATTTGTAAAAATACAATAGAAATCCTACAACTTGAATAGACGACATACTATCCGCTTTTTTTGTTTAATTAAAAATTAAACAAAAGCTACAATGAATGAACTATATAACAAAAAAAGCAGTAGAGAATTAAATTGTTTCGTTGGCACTTTTTTATTATAAAACTAATTATCAAGATATTTTTGCAGATTTTTTTGAAAAGCTGTTTGTATTGGCCAAATTTCCAGTCCCAAAATGTATTCAAACTGCCAAAAGTCTGCGCACATCACAAAAATGAAGTTCGGAGCAGAATTTTTGTACCTGCGGATTTGGCTAAATCAAGCATCGATAAATTTTTATTATTTTACCAGAACTTTCCTCAAGCGTGTTATATTATGGTTAAAGCCTTCCGCATTCGGCGTCGAGCTTTTCCAATAGATATGCTTTTGGAAATCTTTAACAAAATTATTGTGACCTCAATGCTTTGGGGATATTACATTTGACAATTTCCTATTTTTTGCCCCACTCTTGTTTGATGTATCGAGAATCGTAAATAGCAATGATTATTAAAGGATTAAATATTTTGTGGTTGTCATGTTATGATATAATACTGTCCAAAAATATGAGCAACCCACCTCACAACAAGTGACTTCCCAGTTCCTACAGCTATCAAATAAACATTTATCTTAAACTTGAGGTAGGTCGCGTGTTTCCTATCCAAGAACAATCATTAATCGTAGCTGCCGCCGTTGTAAACTTAGCTGGTAGTTGTCGTGCAATGAATTGCTCCTACTAGGACTTGTTGGTAAGGTACCTGGCTCTGTCAAAGAAAAACTGCATTGGAGTGAGATTTTCTGATGGGTTCTTGGTATATCCATCGCCTGCTGTTACCTGGGGCACACCACAAGGAAAGGAATAAAGAAAATTGATGATGTCATCCTCCACCATCCGGAGTGTGACGGACAGCTCATTTGTGTTTAAGCTAGTGAAATATCAATTTAATTTGTCAGAACTCAGAATGAGGTGTTACACTCATTCATTTGGCATTTATTCATCTTTTCATTCATCATCTGGTGATGGAGTTAACAACTGTTGATCACCCAGAAGCCACCAAAAACAATTACCCGTCATCAGCACACAAAAATGATAAAAAGGTCTTGTCTAATGTGGTCCAAATGACAAATTGCATCTTGTGTGGTAAAACGTGACAACAATGTGACGAAATTTCACTTAAGAAAATGTATGGACCCCATTTAACCCTGATCTTACTGCGATAAGTGCGATACCAAAGAGATCTCCCAGTATTATGGTCCTTTGGGTCAGAGGTCTTTGTATATGATTACAAACGTTTTATCTAAAAGCTTCTACGATGAAATATGTTAATGGTACTAGCTAGGTAAAGAATGTAGAGGTATTTTAAATTTTAAGCAAGAAACGTCCTTTTTCTTTATTTTCCTATGATTAGGATTAAACTCTTAAGTCTTAAAGGTTATCCTTTTCTAAAACCATAAAATAAATGCACCAAGGTGGTTTTTGTGAAATTTGTTTTTAATATGTATTATTGGATAATCAAGGACTTTGTCAATGGCTTGGAATATTTAACACATACATAGTTTCTCAAATTATTCTGCTATATTAGGGCAAGAGAAATTTGTACACGACCCCTTTTTAGTACCTATTTGATGTGTGAAAAATTGACAAAATGTTGATGTGTCTAATAAGAAATAAATCTAAGATCCCACTCAAGAGGTCCCAGGTTTTGATCAGCTAAAAAAGATTTAAAGTACTTTTAATTGGATATGAACCAAACCAAACCTCTAAAATTTTCGCAATTTATTGTACTTTGTAATGATCGTGTATTGTGACCCTGGTATGCTCCAGATATTTTTCCGATGGGTTTTCCTCTGGCTTTACAGCAAATGCTGTATCCCAAAAAGAACAATTTTTTTTCAATTAGTTTATATTTGTCACATAATTAGCCAAACCTGTACCTAATTTGTCTTATAATTTTTTTATTATACGAATATATATATTTCTAGATTTTTCCTCAGAAGGAAATGACGTTCGCTTAAGCCTTAGTCCTTAGTGAATAGGTAGACAAAAGGTTATAAGATTTGTGTTTAACAGATACGCACCATTAAAATCGAGCCATCCGCATAGGATATGAAGACAGGTACACATAGAATTTAAAATTATGATTTACGTTTCATATCGCCTGATATTTTCATATGCTTAATGATCATATACTCGTATGCTTTTAAGTCAATTTGATTTATGATTTCAAAAAGAATAAATTAAAACATTAGTTCGACGACGTTTCGCACCCGTAATTAAGATTTGGGACGATTTGACAAATAATAATGTGCATCTCTTAATCATCACGTATTAAGAAGTAGTAGGTAGTAAAATTCATCAAGTATGTTAATTAGATTATAAATAACGGGCGAGGTGTGACATCCAGATGTGTGTAGATGAGACAGTGCATTGGGTTTTCTTATTCCAACGACTAGAATAAATTGAAAAAACACCTTCCGCTCTCAGGCTAATGCCCATTATAACTTTTAAGGCTAATCCAGTGACTTATTGGGTGAATTTCCCGCCTAAAGAGGGCTTATAAAATCTATAATCTATTCATTTAATTTAAAAGCAATGGAAGAGAATAGGTGTTCTCGAATGAAGATGGACCACTTGAAAACTGAAAAAAGAATGTGGCTTTAAAAATTACTCCTGAAAATCCTTGTAGGGATTCTTTAATGTTCTTTAGAAGTACCATTACCATTTAAGTGAAATCGAGGAAGCCCTTTTGGCAAGTGGAATTCTTACACGACCCCCTGAAACCTGTGATATTTTGGCAATTTATTCTGCTTTATAATAAAACTGGATAGTGGTATGCTGGAGTTGTTTTTCACATGGTTTATTCTCTGGCCTTGTAGCAGATGCCTTATCAGTATGAACATTGTCCATGGGCATCCCAAAAAGAACATTATTTGCACTTTTTTTTAATTATTAACAACTTTTTCTATTGAATATTTATTTCACATACCAATACTATTACCTATGACTGGTTATCTTCATTAATAATCATGCGAACATATATAATCATTTTCAGGAAAGTGTTATAATGTAATAATAATTTTTGTTTATGAATCAGGAATGTTATTTTGTACAATAGTTAATTAAGCGTGCACCTTCTCGTATGCATCTACCTGCACATCTTTGCTGTATAAAGCATAAAAGCAATAAGCTAGATTAAATTCTCATAAGTGAGCTTGTCGAGCCCAGTCCATTATGACGGCACATGTAAAATATTTCGAGGTGAATATGAGTTTCAGAAGGGGTCGGGGGGCTCTGCAGGCAGGATCAGGCAGTTTCTCCTAATGAAGCGAGCTCACCTTGCCTATAAATTACGGCCAACTCCATGCTATAACGGTTTGATATGGCCAAGATAAGCACTTACATCGCACCGGGGGGTGGCCTCCCGCTGCCTCGCTGCGTTCACTCTAATCAACTTTAAAACCGAATAAAATATACAGCTTGGTCGGCATCACAACACCATGCAGACCACAACTGATCATTGGGACGCCTAGGCGGGAGGGCACTGCACAAACAACACCGACATGGGGCCACGTATTGCCCCCCAGGGGGTGGAAACATACAAGGATTTTCTTCAATTAACATTTTTCAATTTAAAAATGTGATAATTACTAGAAACCATTATCTATAGTATGATTAGAGATT